>JAFMOD010000155.1:786529-811976 GCA_019802435.1 Corydoras maculifer
TATTTGTAAAAAAATTGTTGATTCATGTATAACTTTCATTCCACTTCACAATTGTATACCACTTTGTGTTGGTCTTTCACATTAAATTCCAGTGAAATATATTTATGTTTGTGGTTGTAATGTGACAAAATATGGAAAAGTTCAAGGGGTATGAATACTTTTGCAACCCACTGTATATATATATATATATATATATATATATACACACACACACACATATCTTTCACTTTATTCTCCACTGGGGTGGCGGGGGTTCCCCATGCCCATCCAGGGAGAACGTTTTGGACGCTGGGCAGATACAGCCAGGACAGGGCGCCAGTCTATTGCTCGGCACACACTTACTCACTTACACTCTATAGGGGCAATTTGGAGAATTCAATTGACCTTGATCCATGATTTTGGACTGTGGGAGGAAACCGGAGAACCCGGAGGAAACCCACGTGGACACGGGGGGAACATGGAAACTCCCCCCAGATGGGGATTCGAACCGGGAATCACTAGCGCTGAGAGAGGAACATGCTAACCACTAAGCCATCGTGCCGCACACTATTTATATATACTGTATGTATATACAGTGTATATATATATATATATATATATATATATATATATATATATATATATATAATTTATTTATTTTCTCTTACTCATCAGGGTGGACGGCAAAGTAAGAATTTCATTGTGCAGGGAAACAGTTTCTTTACTGTGCACATGACAATGAAGCTTTGAATCTTGAAGCGTGAAAGGCTTACAGTCAGGTGATGAGAGGGCAACATTTGGCAAATGATCTCCGACCGAATCAGGAATGTACTCACTGTGTGGGACTGTTTGTGAGCCCTGCCACGTGCTGTGCGGGGACTTCTCTCCTGGAGAGCTCAGAGATCGTGCCACTGTTCCAGTCTTGGTCAGAGTGGTTTCGGCAGGTGACGTGGACGGGGTAGTTCTCCTGCTGTTGCCCTGAACACCCGGTTGCTCCACAACAATAGACTTATTATCCTTTTAATACAAAGGGAAATATTTTGTATTAGCTGACAGAACAGTGTTATTCATTGCTCATTGTTTTGTGATTTGTTGTTGTGTCACTCACATATTTAACATAGTCCATCCACAACTTCCACCACTGCATAGAGATGAGGAACCAGTTCTGACCTGTCTGTAGTCCATGCCTGTTTTCTCTCTCTAGCCAACCTCTGTATATACAGACACACACACACACACAAACACTTTATATGTCATTTAAAAAGAGGGTGGCTCCTTAATATAGAGGTTTATCAGTCCTTGCTTTGTGTGGATCATAATTATATGATGCATAACATGGAACAGCCAATCAGAATTGACTGTAGTACAAGCCTGTGATCACATTTATACACTTTGTTAAGCAGATACATAATGCCATTAACACTAGTTACACAACAACACCTGCGCCTTTAAAAATATTTATTGCAACTATTAAAAAAAAAAAAAAACAACTAGTACATATACTAAATACTAAATTTAGCACAACCTCCAAAGTAACCTAATACATCAATCCATTATCTTCCGCTTTATCCTCTACTAGGGTCATGGTGGGGTTCCCCATGCCCATCCAGGGGAGAACATTTTGGGTGTTGGACAGATACACCCAGGACAGGGCACCAATCGCTGGACTCACACAGACACACTATATGGGGCAATTTGGAGAATTCAATTGACCTAGATCCTTTTATTTGGACTGTGGGAGGAAACCGGAGAACCCAGAGGAAACCCACGCAGACACGGGGAGAACATGGAAACTCCACCCAGATTGGGTGAGAAACCCTAGCGCTAAAAGGAGAACGTGCTAAACATTAAGCCCCCGTGCCGCCAAACCTAATATAACTTAATATAAACACTGGGACTGCATTCAAAATGACGCTTACACCATATGTACTGGATCCAGTAAGCACTTCCCAACAAGTTAAATCAATATTATCATACCACCACCATAAAAATTCGAATATTTTAGATTGTACAGAATATGTACAGTAGCAGTCAAAAGTCTGGAAATATTTTGCTCCATTGTCTATTTCGTCCACTTATCATATAGATGGACTTTACGATTACAGACTGTAGTCCATCTGTGTTCTTTGTTGTTGTTAGTCCCCTGTTGGTTCTCTGTTCTCTATTGGTCAGTATCATCAAAGAACAGGTATCATTTGGGTGGTGGATTGTTTGTCAGTTCTGCAGTGACACTGATGAGGTGAGGGGGTTTAGTGCAGCAGTGCTGCTGGAGTTTCATTTCTCCACCTCAGTGACACTGCTGGGATAGGAATAATGCACCAACCCAATAATCCCTGTTCTGTGGTGGTTTTATTGGTGACCTGATCATTAGAACAGAGTAAAGGGGACGTACACAGTATGTACTGTAGAACACAACCAGATGGACTACAGTCTGGAATTGTAGAACTACAAAGTCCATCTTTACAGAAAGTAGAACTGAGAACATGGACAATAAGTGGAGCAAAAAGGGGGCATGGCCTAACTTTTGATTGGTATCAATAAATATACATCTTGTTCTGTGAAAGGTGGTTTTAGTTGAAGCTCACAGGTTCAACAGAGGCCACATGTCACTGTGGGGTTAAAAGCCTTTGACCTACTGGTTAAGCATCATGTAGCTTAATGACGGAGCTTACTGCCCAGTGTGATGATATAGTGTAATCTTAACATCACAATAAAGACGTCAATCTGAAACGCACTACGCTCCCAGTCAATGAAGGAGTGGGCTCAATTAACAGAGTCTTAACACACGGGTAACCTCCCTAACCAACAGGACAGGCAGCATTATTCAGACCAATGGAGGCGTAACCAAGAATCATGGCATTGTAGAATGCATTGTTTCTTTTATGTGATGAGCTTAGATATTAATCTACGAAAAGGTGTGTTTACATGTTATCAGACATTTTTATCTAAAGCCAAGATAGTGGGGTAAGAAAGAAACCTAGCAGATAAATCGTACATTTACATTACATTTGGTCATTTAGCAGACGCTTTTATCCAAAGTGATTTACAAATATCCTGTCAGGGTACAGGATCAGCTATTATACATTTATTTATTTATCAGACGCTTTTATCCAAAGCAACTTTTCATTCATTCATTCATTCATTCATTATCTTCCGCTTATCCTCTATTAGGGTCGCGGTGGGGTTCCCCATGCCCATCCAGGGGAGAACGTCTCGGGCGCTGGGCAGATAGACCCAGGACAGGGCGCCAATTCATCGCTGGGCACACACTCACTCACACAGACACACTCTAAATGGGGCAATTTTGAGAATTCAATTAAATTGATCCATGTTTTTGGACTGTGGGAGGAAACCGGAGAACCCGGAGGAAACCCACGCAGACACGGGGAGAACATGGAAACTCCACCCAGATGGGGATTCGAACCGGGAATCCCTAGCGCTGAGAGGCGAATGTGCTAACCACTAAGCCACCGTGCCGCCCTCCAAAGCAACTTACAAATTAAAATTTGTTCCGAGGGCCATCAGGCTATATAATACTATGTTTTGGGCCGGAAGAACAAATAATAAAACAGGACATTTAAAATACTGTATATTGTATCTTTGCACATCCACTCCATCCATACTGGACACTTTATTTTCACTTTTACTTTTGATACCACTACACACACTTGACACTTTAAAATAGTAAATATATATATTTAAAATTTCCCTCTACTTTTTTATCTGTCTGTCTGTCTGTCTGTCTGTCTGTCTGTCTGTCTGTCTGTCTGTCTGTCTGTCTGTCTGTCTGTCTGTCTGTCTGTCTGTCTGTCTGTCTGTCTGTCTGTCTGTCTGTCTGTCTGTCTACAAATGAGAAAATTACAAGTCAGAATTTAAGCAGAATACCAACTCCACTGTAAATTCATCAAACCTGATTGTTATTTGATGCTTTTTTTCACAACAGGTATTTGTTAAAAAGATGCGTCTTCAGTAGTTTCTTAGAACTGCTTAGATGGTTCCACCATTTTGCGCCACGGTTTCCATGTTCTCCCCGTGTCTGCGTGGGTTTCCTCGGGGTTCTCCAGTTTCCTCCCACAGTCCAAAAAAACATGGATCAAGTCAATTGAGTTCTCCAAATTGCCCCATATAGAGTGTGTTAGTGTGCTTGTCTGTGTGTGTGTGTGCCCAGCGATAGATTGGCATCCTGTCCTGGGTGTATCTGCCCAGCGTCCGAAACGTTCTCCCCTGGATGGGCATGGGGAACCCCCCCCGCGACCCTAATAGAGGATAAAGGGGAAGATAATGAATGAATGAATGTTGGGACATGTACACATAGAAATTCTTATAGTGAGACAGCGGGATATACACTTTACATAAAAGATAATTCAAATATACAAAAAAGTGTAGCAGAATTCAAAATATAAGAAACACACAATATATAAACATGTATAGGCTGTAAGAACAAATTAAAGTGAATACTGTAGAGGTAGTGGCTCAGTTTTTCCATTTGGCTATTTAATGTAAGGTGCAATTTAGCTTAATGTTTATATTACAGATTAAATAAGGTGCAAATTCTAGTATAGTTTAATTAACTATATATATTACAAATTGAAACTATAAATAAGTAACATTAACTTGGAAATGTAAAGTTAGCGCCTGAGACTGTAGTAGATCTGGACCCACCTGATGATTTGACCTTCCTCCTCGGGCGTGGCAGGTCGCAGGCCCAGAACAATGTGACAGACCTGATTCCAAACCGACAGATTAGTGTGATTAAAGACAGACAGAGGGGCTCAGTGCTGCACTATAGTGAAATATTCAAATACAATGAGAAATCCTATTCAACAACATACCTGAAAGAGCAGATTGAGAAATTCGCTGGCGAGGGAACTTTTCACACTCCATATCTGATAGTCCTCCAGTGTTAAGTGCCCCTGCTGTTATAATCAGCACAGAGATCAGCACGGAGGAGCGATGCTTAAAATGACCTTAAAAATGACCTCACAGTGAAAAAAAAATACACACAGTACCTTGGTTGTGTCGTGTAGCTTTAGGATCTCATCTACAATATCATCAACACTGGAGTCAAATTCCTGCCAAAAACAAAGATTAAAGTTCAAGTTTATTACCCCCCTCTATATTAGCCCCATCTGTTTGTCTGTGTGTCGGGTAAAAAGTGTGCAAATGCTATTTCACCACCTTCCCGTTATCCGATTACACTAAAGTGATAAAGTGATTTATTTTGCCTACTGTACTTACATACAGAGGAATTAGTCCTCCACATTTAACCCATCCGTGCAGTGACACACACACACACACACACACACACACACACACACACACACACACACACACACTGGTGAAGTGAGCACATGTGCCCGGAGCGGTGGGCAGCCTTGAATACGGCGCCCAGGGAGAAATTAGGGTTAGGTGCCTTGTCCAAGTGCACTTCAGCCGTGGTACTTGGTGGGATCGGAGAGCTTCAGGTCACAAGGCTCGTTCTTTAACCACAAGCCCATTGCTGATGACAACGCATGAACCAATTAAAAAAATTACCAATTAATTACCTAATTATGATATGGTAATTCATTCTTTTTTTTTCTATGGCTAAATTGCCTATTTTCCACTAAATTTTCTGCTTCACAAGCAGAATTATTCCATCCATTATTTAGGCGCTGGGCAGATACACCCAGGACAGGGTGCCAATCTATCGCTGGGCACACACTCACACAAACACACTCTATAGGGGGCAATTTGGAAAATTCAATTGACTTCTTCCATTGTTTTTGGACTGTGGGAGGAAACCGGAGAACCCGGAGGAAACCCACGCGGACACGGGGAGAACATGGAAACTCCACCCAGATTGGGATTCGAACCAGGAATCCCTAGTGCTGAGAGGCGAACGTGCTAACCACTAAGCCACCGTGCCGCCCACGTGTCACACAATCTCAAATAAGTAAATTATTATCTTATTAAGACGGCACGGTGGCTTAGTGGTTAGCACGTTCGCCTCTCAGCACTAGGGATTCCCGGTTCGAATCCATATCTGGGTGGAGTTTCCATGTTCTCCCCGTGTCCGCGTGGGTTTCCTCCGGGTTCTCCGGTTTCCTCTTCGGATTGATGACCCAGCCCCCAAACCACAGAGCTTTTAAAATATTAGCTTTATGAAGTCAGGCATTGCCATATTGCAACGTGTGTCATCAGGGTCATTCAGCTATCAGCTCAGCTCACTTCATTTTATTGCTACATGACCTCATGTAGCAACCGGCCAGGTGGAGTATGCTGTACTGCATCCCTTTCTTAGGGATGAAGACAGTCAGGTAAATCCTGAGTCACTCAGCTAATTAGGTGCAGTATATCAGGATCTTATCTAAAGCCCAATCTAAATCTTCGCTGAAAATCCCCATCATGCAACTCGCACATGCAGTGAGTCGTTCTCAGGTTTTTGTGATGAGCTGTGGTTACAACTCAGAACACAGCAGGTCACTTACAGCCAGTACATGAGCATTACTCTCAGGCTGTTTCTTTATATTTAATGCTGAATGGAATATAGGTCTTACAGGAAGCGAGTCCGTGCGGTTGTCCTTCCACACTTCTAAAAGGGCCATCACCATGTTGTGCACCTCGTCTCGAGACAGAACTCCATCCCGATCGATGTCGAACACTTTGAAACAAACTGTAACGAACAAGAAAGTAGTGATTATTTATATACTGTAAATAAGAATGTGATGTATTGTTATGTTTTGGGAGTTAAACCCTTTATATTAATGCATTAAGCAACAAGCATGACTCAACACCACCACCAACAGCAGAAAATCATTTAGAAAACGGGTAGATGGCAACATCCATCCATTATCTTCCGCTTTATCCTCTATTAGGGTCGGGTCGGGTCGGGGGGGGTTCCCCATGCCCATCCAGGGGAGAATGTTTCGGGCGCTGGGCAGATACACCCAGGACAGGGAGCCAATCCATCACTGGACACACACTCACTCACACAGACACACTCTATATGGGGCAATTTGGAGACCTCAATTAACCTTGATTCATGTTTTTGGACTGTGGGAGGAAACCGGAAAACCCGGAGGAAACCCACACGGACACAGGGAGAACATGGAAACACCCAGTTTGGGATTCACACCGGGAATCCCTAGTGCTGAGAGGTGAACGTGCTGACCACTAAGCCACCGTGCCGCCTTTATTATTACTATTATTTTTTATTATTTTTTTCTCCAAATGATTTATTTATTTATTTGTTTACCCTGATACCCTAATAGAGGATAAAGCGGAAGATAAATGAATGATAATAAATAATCGAGTAAAAAAAATTTTAATTGAAAAATAATTTTTTAAAAATCGAGAAAAAAGTAACAGTGTTCTTAATATGCTTCAATTCATTTCATATAATTTATTATTTTAAATCAAGTAAATGAATTTAGAAAGGAATGGCGTTTCTTACATTTCTGTCTTTCAGCTACAGGACCACGGCAGCATGCGGACAGCCCACAGGAGATCTCCTTAAAGTCAATGTGATTGTCCCGATTCTCATCAAAGGCATGAAACAAGCCTGCAGTGGGAGGAAAATGTCACGCTTTTTATTAACATGATGAAAACTGACCTGTGATAACAAGCGGGTTGCCAGGTTTAAACGCACAGAGATAAAAGAATGTGTTTCTGAATTCAGCCACGACGCTCTGTAAATCAGCATCACGGCCACTGATATTTCTTGATATCGTGAGTGCTTTAATGAATAGTAGAAGCAGGTGGATGTGCATCGGGGTGTAGAGGAGTGCGTGTTTGTGTGTGTGTGTGTGTGGATAACAGCCCAACAGAGTCCTCTTAAATCCAGCACTTATAAATATTTCATTACCTTCACTTAGTGATGCATGAATAGGGGGTGAGACTAGAGGGACAAAGGTTTCCAAGTCGAAGCGGCCGGTCCTTGATTGGGCTTTCAGAAGCCAGTAGCGCTTCTCCAAGTCAATAATGTCTGATTCTTCTACTGCAAGAGAGGCACACCACATAGCAGACGTCATTTGTCATGAATACATGCTTGTATTTAGTAACACAACAGAGAGGCCGGAAGAATTAGATCGATGTCACTGACCACACTTTTAACCATGAGATGCAGCACACGCAACAAACCTTCATTATGCAGCTTTAAATAAGCAGAACATACAAATCCAAGCGGCACTGTGGTTTAGGGGTTAGTTCAAGTTCAAGTTCTTTATATATATAGAGTTTTTTACAACAGTACATTGTCACAAAGCAGCTTTACAGAATGAAAAACCTTTAAACCCCCAAAGAGCAAGTCGAAGCGACAGTGGCAAGAAAAAAACTCCCTGTTAGGTTGTTATTGTAAGGAAGAAACCTTGGGAGGACCAAGACCCAGTGGGGGACTCCTCCTCCTTGAGCGGTTTGCATGTTCTTCTCGCAGCACTAGGGATTCCCGGTTCGAATCCCAATCTGGGTGGAGTTTCCATGTTCTCCCCGTGTCCGCATGGGTTTCCTCCGGGTTCTCCGGTTTCCTCCCACAGTCCAAAAACATGGATCAAGGTCAACTGAATTCTACAAATTGCCCCATATAAAGTGTGTGTGTGTGAGTGTCGTGCCCAGTGATAGATTGTTGTCCTGTCCTGGCTGTATCTGCCCAGCGCCTGAAATGTTCTCCCCTGGATGGGCATGGGTAATCCCGCGACCCTAGTAGAGGATAAAGCGGAAGATAATGGATGGATGTATGAGTGAAGGGCGGCACGGTGGCTTAGTAGTTAGCATGTTCTTCTCTCAGCGCTAGGGATTCCTGATCGAGTTTGAATCCCAATCTGGGTGGAGTTTCCATGTTCTCCCTGTGTCCGCGTGGGTTTCCTCCGGGTTCTCCGGTTTCTTCCCACAGTCCAAATACATAGATCAAGGTCAATTGAGTTCTCCAAATTGCCCCATATCTGCCCAGTGCCCAAAATGTTCTCCTCTGGATGGGCATGGGGAACCCCCCTGCAACCCTAGTAGAGGATAAAGCCGAAGTTAATGGATGGATGGATAAAAAATCCAACCTTTACAAAAAGGGTAAAGGCAAAAATGGTGAAAATGACTAAGACACTCCACTATATAGAGCATTGGGGCAGGATCAGAGGCCCCAGGGTGACACCAGCATAATCTCCAGCTTAGCCTAATAGGATTAAGTTGTTCATGACACTGGTACTGATCAAAGACCTTTTTAAAGGCATGCAGTACCCATCAACAGTTAGGACACACCCCTTCATGCTCCATTTACTGTCCATGTTCTCACTTCCACTTCCTGTAAAGATGGACTTTGTAGTTCTTAATTCCTGACTGTAGTTCATCTGTGTTCTACAGTACATACTGTGTACGTCCCCTTTACTCTGTTCTAATGGTCAGGACCCCAATAGAACCACCACAGATCTGGGTGAAGTTCTCTCCATGTTCAAGTAGGTGTTCTCCATGTTCTGGTTTTCTCCAACAGACCAAAATCATGGATTTAAGGTGAATTGGCTGCTCTACGGGCGGTGGCTTAGTGGTTTAGCATGTTCGCCTCTCAACACTAGGGATTCCTGGGTGGAGTTTCCATGTTCTCCCCGTGTCCGCGTGGGTTTCCTCCGGGTTCTATGGTTTCCTCCCACAGTCCAAAAACATGGATCAAGTTAATTGAGTTCTCCAAAATTGCCCCATATAGAGTGTGTCTGTGTTAGTGAGTGTGTGCCCAGCGATGGATTGGCGCCCTGTCCTGGATGTTTCTGCCCAGTGGAGGAAACCAGAGAAGACCCACACGGACACGGGGAGAACATGGAAACTCCACCCAGATTGAGATGCGAACTGGGAATCCCTAGTACTGGATCAAGTCAAATGAGTTCTCCAAATTGCCCCATATAGAGTGTGTTTGTGTGAGTGAGTGTGTGATAGATTGGCGCCCTGTCCTGGGTGTATCTGCCCAGCGCCCGAAAAATTCTCTCTTGGATGGGCATGGGGAACCCCCCCACGACCCTGATAGAGGATAAAGCAGATGATAATGGATGGATGGAAGACATCTATACCCTACACACACAAGACTTTATAGCCGTGTGCCATATTGTTTAAAGGTGTAATGTGTGTGTGAACGGTGCTATATTGGATACCTATGGAAATGCGTTTATCATCCCGTCCCACTCTGTGCACCTCGAAAAGTCACCAAAGCTGGTAGAATTATGCACCTGGTTGAGTCTTATACACTTTGTTGCCTCTCCGGTAAAGAAAGCTTGCTAATCCATAAAGCCCATTACACACTGGATTCATCTGGACAGCTTGGAGATTTCAACCGCTCTCCAGCTCTTATTTCTTTCATTTGGCAACCTGTAATTTGTCAGCCGGCTACAGTCGTCCAGAGGTCTGTGTTGTGCATTAAACAGAGCAGCCGAATTGTTTTATCTGTCAACCTCAAGCTCTTGTTGGCCCATCATGCTTTCAAAGTCCATTTCCAGTTCAGCTGCATGTCCACACCCCAACTCAACTCAATTTTATTTATAAAGCACTTTAAAAAAAACAACAGCAGCGTGTGTGTATAGTGCGTGCGTGTATTTATGTATGTTTGTATATAGGTATGTATGTGTATATACCTGTGTATATATGTATATAGAAATGAATGTATACGTTTTTTTTATTTATAAATTAATTTATTTTTCTAGGCTGTTTCTTTTTTCCCCTCTCTCTTCTTTTTTTTTTTTTTTAATTTACTCATTCGTTATTTTCCACTTTATCCTATACTAGGGTCACGGTGGGGTTCTCCATGCCCCTCCAGGGGAGAACGTTTCGGGTGCTGGGCAGATAAACCCAGGACAGGGTGCCAATCTATCACTGGGCACACACTCACAGACATAGACACACAACTCAATTGACTTAATCCATGTTTTTGGACTGTGGGAGGAAACCGGAGAACCCGAAGGAAACCCACGCGGACACGGAGAACATGGAAACTCCACCCAGACGGGGATTCGAACCGGGTGCTGAGAGGCGAACGTGCTAAACACTAAGCCACTGTGCCGCCCGCTACCAGACATGACGGGTGAAGAAAAATAAATACATTTTAAAAAAACAGCAACAGCAGCAACTGCTGTACATAGTTTAAACTTAAAATGATAAAAAAAACAAGAATGCAATATAAACAATAAAACCATATATCAAGTAAAACACTAAAAAACCAATGTGAAAAACGTGGTGTGTTAAAAGCCAGAGAGTAAAAATGGGTTTTAAGACTAGATTTAAAAATGGACAGTAAAGAGGCCGGTCTAATATATATAATATAAAGCTTAAGGGCCGCGATCAAAAAAGGCTCGACTCCTCTGAGCTTAAGTTTGCACCTCGGTACCTCCGAGAGCAGCTGATCAGCTGACCTGAGGCACCGTGTGGGCGCATGCAGGTGGAACAGCTCAGGGAGGTAGAGCGGGGTGAGTCCATTGAAAGATTTAAAAACAATTAAAAGAATCTTGGGTGGTACGGTGGCTTAGTGGTTAGCATGTTCTCCTCTTAGCTCTAGGGATTTCCGGTTCGAATCCCAATCTGGGTGAAGTTTCCATGTTCTCCCCGTGTCCACGTGGGATTCCTCCGGGTTCTCCGGTCTCCTCCCACAGTCCAAAAACATTGATGAAGTCAATTGAATTCTCCAAATTGCCCCATATAGCGTGTGTGTGCGTATAGTGATAGATTGGCGCCCAGTATCTGCCCAGATATGTACCTTCATCATTAGGCTCTTTTATTTAAAAGAGAACGAACGGATGGCGGCACGGTGGTTTAGTGGTTAGCATGTTCTCCTCTCAGCACTAGGGATTCCTGGTTCGAATCCCAATCTGGGTGGAGTTTCCATATTCTCCCCGTGTCCGTGTGGGATTCCTCCGGGTTCTCCGGTTTCCTCCCATAGTCCAAAAACATGGATCAAGTCAATTGAATACTTCAAATTGCCCCATATAGAGTGTGTCTGTGTGAGTGAGTGTGTCTGCCCAGCGGTGGATTGGCGCCCTGTCCTGGGTGTATCGGCCCAGCGCCCGAAACGTTCTCCCCTGGATGGGCATGGAGAACCCACCCTTCCCAACGACCCTAATAGAGGATAAAGCGTAAGATAATGGATGAATGAATGAATAAAAGAATCTTAAAATGAACTCTAAAAATGCACAGGCAGCCAGTCTCCAGCTGGTTCTCTATACGGTCTAAAGCAAAACATTTCAACATTAAGTCGACGCTGCACATTTGCAGTGGTGTAAATATTTTTTTACACCTGTAGTATGTTGTGGAAATGCCCATATATGGCAGACTGGTGCGATGATGCGGGCAAACAGCACGGAGAGCTTGAAATCAGCCTGAAGCAGATTTGTACTCAGAGCATCAACATGCATGGAGGACGACACTACTGTCTGCAGATGCTTTGTACCACCGAGCCACCCAACTGACCCCTGAGAAGGTGTCGATGATGCACAATAAGACGCAGCCACAAGGTTTTGCTCAACAACTCACATATATCTGGATTAATATATCTTATACCCTGCACGAGACACGCCGCGGTGCTATATATATTGCGATTGCTATATTAGACCCCGCAAACAGTCTATTTGCCACCTGTGTGGTTTAAATAGCAACCCTGTGTGTGAAGATATCTACACCCCATCTTGAAATGAGGTATGTTCAGGTACATTTCTGCTATTTTGCTTACGAAACACACAGATGTAACGCTGACTGCAAACAACCTCTCCAGATGTCAACGGTCAGACGTTCGTCACTATCTCGGTGGTGAATCCTCATCACAGGGGCGTGTCCAATGCCACTGGACGCTAAATCTGACTGCATTTGGACAGAGAATGAAGATATCTACACTATACTGTGGGTTCTCCATTCACACTTAATGGTGAACCTCATGGAGCAAAACATTGAGTCCAGGTAGTTGGAGCACTGAAATAGCAATCCCCCAAAGTCAGAGTGTCACCTGGCTCTTGAAGGGAACGCTGGTTGGTTTATTGCATGTTACACCCAAACCACACTCATGAATAATTAAGAGGATTAGTACCGAGCCGGGCGGCATGGCACGGTGGCTTAGTGGTGAGCACGTTTGCCTCACAGCGCTAGGGATTCCGGGTTCGAATCCCAATCTTCTTCATGTTCCATGTTCTCTCCGTGTCCGGTTTCTCCAGTTGCCTCCCACAGTCCAAAAACATGGATCAAGGTCAATTGAATTCTCCAAATTGCCCCATATAGAGTGTGAGTGTGTGTGCCCAGCGATAGATTGGCGCCCTGTCCTGGGTGTATCCGCCCAGTGTCTGAGACGTTCTCCCCTGGATGGGCATGGGGAACCCCCCGCGACCCTAGTAGAGGATAAAGCGAAAGATAATGGATGGATTAAATAATGATTAAGTCTGAGATTTTATTTCGTAGCTCACTCTGAGATGGAGGCATGTCGTCAGCTGTACAAACAAAGTTCAATCCAATTTCCAATTCAATCCAAGTTGTAGAAATCTCGCTACCTCTTTAAACCATGTAGTTACTCTACCAACCGTTTCCTTTATGCATCTTTAAAATATCTCTGCAAAAAGGAACTCAGAAGGTAATGGAAGTCTATAAAAAGACAACCAAGTGCTTTCAGCTTGCAGGTTCTGCAGTGTAAGAACTTATTAACAAAAGACATTTACAGAAACCGGAGGTCAGGATAAGACGTGGAAGATCAAGCAAGAGAGGCTGTAGTGCCGTGTGCACAAGCACAATCCTGATGGAAGGCTCTTGACTTTACTTGTGACCTCACAAATCTCAGTGATCATAGTATGGCCCAGAAAATGTAGAACGGGGTGAGGCAATTATTTTCCTCAAGGGGCCAAATCAGGGGCAAGGACTTTTATGAAAGGCCGAACCAATAGGATGAACATCATTCAAAATAAATCCATATGCAGAAGGTGACTTTCTAATCTACAAGTGTGTGTTAGAGAACAGGAACATTTATGCATCTCATGTGAGTCGGAGAAGAACAACCAAAGGGCCAAATGTGGCCCCGGGGCCATCAAAAGCCCGATCTAGAGGTGTGTTTGGAGAATAAAAGCACTGTTGACTATAAAGCAGGGCGGCACGGTGGCTTAGTGGTTTGCATGTTCTCCTCTCAGCACTAGGGATTTCCGGTTCGAATCCCCATCTGGGTGGAGTTTCCATATTCTCCCCGTGTCCGTGTGGGTTTCCTCCGGGTTCTCCGGTTTCCTCCCACAGTCCAAAAACATTGATCAAGTCAATTGAAGTCTCCAAATTGCCCCATATAGCGTGTGTGTGCGTATAGTGATAGATTGGCGCCCAGTCCTGAATGTATCTGCCCAGCGCCCGAAATGTTCTCCCCTGGATGGGCATGGAGAACCCCCCCCCACACGACACTAGAAGAGGATAAAGAGGAAGATAATGGATGGATGGACTCTTACAAGGGGAGGCACTGTGCTTTAGTGGTTAGCACGTCCAGCTCTCAGTGTTGGGGATCCAGGTTCGAATCCCCATCTGGATTGAGTTTTCATGTTCTCCCCGTGTCCATGTGGGTTTCCTCCGGGTTAAGATAATGGATGGATGGATATTATAATATATATGATAAATTATACCATAAAATATTATTATTAGTAGTAGTAGTAGTAATATTATTATTATTAATAATTGGTAAGTCTAAAAACACCAGTATATCTTAAAACTTTACCTGCATCAAGTATTTCTTATTACTACCCTAATACACAAAGTACCTACCTAACGGTGCAATCCTATCAGAGTGGCAACAACGCAACCATAACATATTCCAGAGCACATTTCCCTCTTCAGGCTGCAGGAGGTCCTGACCACAGTAAAGTCCACATAGCATCGCACCATGATGAAACAAACGGCACCACCACGTCACACCACATCCTGCACATTCTGAACTTCGACACGGCTAAAGTCAGCCACGGAGCTTTTTGACAGCCTGCGCGATGGGTGAGCGTGGAAAACACAAAGATCATGATAGCCTCATGCTTAACACACACACACACACACACACACACACACACACACACACACACAGCCTTGCTTCGTTAAGAGGATCATCTGAAGCAGGCAGATTACTGTGTTGCTCAGGTTCACTCTCTGATTGTATTAGGACAGAAAGACAGAACAGGATTTTTCTTTTCTCCAGAGACACAAACCAACCTCCATTCATCCATCATCTTCCACTTCATCCTCTATGGTCGGTGTGTGTGTGTGTGTGTGGGGGGGGGGGGGTTTCTCCATGCCCATCCAGGGAAGAACGTTTTGAACGCTGGGCAGATAGACCCAGGACAGGATGCCAATTTATCCCTGGGCACACCACTCACTCACACAGATGCACACTATATGGGGCAATTTGGAGAATTCAATGAACCTCAAATCCATGTTTTTTGACTGTGGGAGGAAACCGGAGAACCCGAAGGAAACCCACGCAGACACGAGGAGAACATGGAAACTCCACCCAGATTGGGATTCGAACCGGGAATCCCTAGCGCTTAGAGGAGAACATGCTAACCACTAAGCCAACGTGCCGCCCGTCACTCATTCTTATTCTGTATTGGCTTGCTTGTTTCATTTAGCCAGTCATTGTCCAGCGTTTTATATTATGAAGAAACAGTACGGTGAACATTCAGACATCTGTACCTCTACCAATGCGTCACGCAAAACGATTGAATGTTTTACTGGAGCTCCTCAATCATGGAGTAACGATCTCCTCTAGAGACGGAAACGGTCTATACTATTTTAAAGCCCAACCTTGGCAGATGGGCAGCTGATTACCCCGCTCGCTATTCAGAGCGCACAGATTTCCAAAGCAGAACCAGCTGCATCACAGGGGTATGAAGACCGAGGTCAATAACCTGAATACCTACCAAGCCCTGATTTATGACAGGATAAGCATTGTGACTGTGTAAGTAACATGTCTTACCCCCCCATCCCACCCCCACACTTCTTCTGAATGCCATGGTGGTGCTGTGGCTGGTGGCTTGTGCCAGAGGGAGTATGAGAGAAGATGGAATGCAGTCGTTTCCTCCAGCATGTTAGGCGGAGGGTAATAGCTGGGTGGCAGTGACAGCTGCAGAGCTGTGGAGTGATGCCCCCCACCCCACCCCCCTCCCCTCACAGCAGGACCGTGTATGTGTTCAGCAAGTGGGAAGTAAGACCTGTCACTTGCTGTTATCACACTCGGACGCTTCTTGGCCCGCAGAGGGAAGGGATTTGCACGGGTCGGGTGCACGGTGGAAGATAAGGGTGTGGGCAGAACACTTAGGTCTTTACACACGGCTGGAAGCCGGCATGTGTTCCCAACCACTTACACACAGAGCATGCTCTCCAAACAAAAAGCCTAATTGATGAGTGTGGTCCAGGCTAAAGCCCAAAACCAGTCCCCAGATATCATGCTTTCCACTTTTTTTTTTAAGATTCACGCACAGAAACTAAAAGACCGCTGATCCTCACTGCCATCTCCGCTGACAGCCGCTAAGCAGCTTATGGGCCTCTTTAAGCCAGCAGTTCCGGCAGTACTGGGCACGGCCACTTACAGTGTGTGACTCCGGCCAGTGTTTGGTAGAAGGTGGGTGTGTCGCTGTCGTCAGTCAGGGTGACGCATACTCTGCCCGAGAGCAGCCAGCGCGAGAATGTGAACGCCTCTTTATTCTGCAGGAGCCAGCCCTTAAACTTCTCATAATTCACCTTCTCACCCTAAAACACACAAAACAAGAGCAGAACACGGAGTGAGGCAGGTGGAGGAAAATCAGAACCTCACACCAAAACAAGCCGAAATGCGGAACTGCTCCTGAAAATAAACCCGAGGTGGAAGAGACATTCATTCATATTACTGGGGTCTTGGAGGGGGGGGGGGGTCTATTACTACTAGGGCCATCCAGGAGAGAACGTTTCAGGCGCTGGGCACGCTTACTCACACGGACACTCACACAAACACACTCTATATGGGGCAATTTAGAGCTTTTAATTGGCCTTGATCCATGTTTTTGGCCTGTGGAAGGAAAACGGAGAACCTGCATACAGCAAACCCAAAATATTAACCATAAAACCTTAACCTAGTGTGAAATGCATGTAGTCATATAAGACCAACGTGACATTTCTCACCTCTGTAATTGTGGCAACATCAAAACCTTTTGAGGTGGCCAACCTTGATGTTAAATGCCAGGGGAAACCCACAAATTACACTTCATTTGCTGACTTCACACATGCTTTTGCACAACTAGACTACAATGTTAAGACACTCACCATTGAATTTATATATATAGAGAACATGGAAACTCCACCCAGGTGGGGATTCGAACCGGGAATTCCTAGTGCTGAGAGGAGAACATGCTAACCACTATGCCACAAATTCTCCTCTGGCCAGATGATCAAAATAGAACGCTCCAGCTGTTACAGTACCATTTAGTCAATTAACTGATGCTTTTAATCAAAGAGACTCCCAAGTGAGAGACGAACACAAGTCAGTAATTAAGGAGGAGCCAGCTGAATTATAAAATCAGCAATCATGATCAATTACTGATATTATATTAATTTATCTACGTTTCCATTGGACAGGTCATCGAGATCTACCAGGGTTAATCATTTTTTTTAGGCTTTTATATTGAAACCTGTTTACACACATCATGTTAGTATTATGGGCGGGCACTTAGTGGTTAACATGTTCTCCTCTCAAAAACATAGATCAAGTCAATTGAATTCTTCAAATTGCCCCTTATAGTGTGTGTCTGAGTGAGTGAGTGTGTGCCTAGTGATAGATTGGCACCCTGTCCTGGGTGTATCTGCCCAGCGCCCGAAATGTTCTCCCCTGGATGTGGATGGGCATGGGGAAACCCCCCCCCCACCGCGACCCTAGTAGAGGATAAAGTGGCAGATAATGAATGAATGAATGAATAAGAAACTTCTCAAACAAAGAAAACACTTCTAGCGATCAAGTTGATTATACCAAAGTGCAGATGTTTCATCGTTAACTTCTGACATGTGGTGTTCTCTCATTTGTAAGTCACTTTGGATAAAAGCATCCACTAAATGGCTAAATGTAAATCAAATGTAACGTTATTTTGCAGCTGAGTTCTATTTTGATGAAGTTCTATAAATGAATGAAGCCCATGAATGAATCCGCGCTGAACCGTGAAGCATGATGTTCATTCAGCCTGCTTTCCATATCGAGCTCTTAATGATTTCTTGACTGGTGCTGATTAGAAAAGCAAGATAACCATCACCGAGTCTCTGCAGCTGCTGAGCCTGACAGGCAGATTGAGGAGGCGATATTGATTGACAGGAGGGAATTGAAACCTGTCCGCGGAAAAAAAAGGGGTATGAAAAGTGGCACTCTGATACAGTGACTGGAATCAACCGCCCCAAAATTACGAGATTTATTTAGACTTTGAGATCCATTAGCCATCTATTAACTTCTGCTTTATCCTCTATTAGGGTCGGGGGGGGGGGGGGGGTTCCCATTCAGGCCATTCAGGCCCATTCAGGGAGGAACGTCTCGGGGCGCTGGGCAGATACAACCAGGACAACTTTGAGAAATGTGAACCAAAATAAATGAATGATACAAAGCTCAGTGCTTAGCATGTTCTCCTCTCAGCGCTAGGGATTCCCGGTTTGAATCCCAATCTGGGTGGAGTTTGCATGTTCTCCGTCTGCGTGGGTTTCCTCCGGGTTCTCCGGTTTCCTCCCACAGTCCAAAAACATGGATCGAGCTTAACTGAATTCCCCAAACTGCCCCATATAGAGTGTGTCTGTGTGAGTGAGTGTGTGCCCAGTGATAGATTGGTGCCCTGTCCTGGGTGTATCTGCCCAGCACCTGAAACGTTCTCCCCTGGATGGGCATGGGGAACCCCAGCGCGACCCTAATATAGGATGAAGCAGAAGATAATGGATGGAAGTATGAGTGACCAGCTGCACGGTGGTTTAGTGGTTGGTATGTTCTCCTCTCAGCACTAGGGATTTCCGGTTCGAATCCCAATCTGGATGGAGTTTCTATGTTCTCCCCTTGTCCGCGTGGGTTTCCCCCGGGTTCTCCGGTTTCCTCCCACAGTCCAAAAATATGGATCAAGTCAATTGAATTCTCTAAATTGCCCCATATAGAGTGTGTCTTTTTTAGTGAGAGTGTCCAGTGATAGATTGGCACCCTGTCCTGGGTGTATCTGCCCTGCGCCTGAAAAGTTCTCCACTGGATGAAGATGGGAAATCCCCCCGCGACCCTGATAGAGGATTAACCAACATGATCCATTCAATAAATAAATTCAAACTCCATTACAATGTGCAGAAGTTTGATTCCAACAAATAATTGCATTGAATTTAAGAGTGTAATACAGGAGAACATGCTCTGACCTCTATGAAGCACTTCCTCAGCGAGGGTGGGACTTCTCCATCCACAGCGTGAAGCCTGCTCTCCACTTCCTCTCGTACCAAGTAGCTGCCAGAGTCACCTGAGAAGAGGCTGAAGATGTCTGAAAGCAGAAGAGCAGGCGGTGAATCCCCACTCGCTGGCGGGAAATAGGCTTTCCACATCCACACGTACATCCCGGCTTGCCGACTCTTATCAAAGTCCACCAGGCAGCGAGCACAGATGTCATGGTGTGATGCCGTGCTAAAGGGACACATCATCAACCAGCAGCGTCAGCCTGCACGCCTGCCCAGATACCCTACCCACTGCCGGGACATATTCACAGATTATCTGACTGCAGATTTGGGATAAAGGTGCCGACGTCGGCGTTTCTATAGGAGACGGGACAGCTCACTGAAACGTGAATTCGAAAAGACATGTTAATATAAATATGCTGAGTTCAAGCCGGCTGCAGGGTTGCTATTTTTAAACAGCACCGTGTCACACCCACTGAGAACAGAGTGCAGAGTGCAAAACAAGCTAAATCCACTCGCAGCTTCGAAAAAGTATCTCACGGGGTTTTTACACCAAACTGTTTTTATGGTTTTGTTTTTTGTACAGAAGGTGGGAGGCACGGTGGCTTAGTGGTTAGCATGTTCTCCTCTCGGCGCTAGGGCTTCCCATTTCGAATCCTAATCTGGGTGAAGTTTCCATGTTCTCCCCGTGTCCGCGTGGGTTTCCTCCGGGTTCTCCGGTTTCCTCCCACAGTCCAAAAACATGGATCAAGTCAATTGAATTCTCCAAATTGCCCCATATAGAGTGTGTTTGTGTGAGTGAGTGTGTGTGCCCAGCGATAGACTGGAGCCCTGTCCTGGGTGTATCTGCCCAGCGCCCAAAACGTTCTCCCCTGGATGGGCATGGGGAACCCCACCGCGACCCTAATATAGGATAAAGCGGGAGATAATGAATGAATGAATGTTTTTTTGTTTTTGGTACAGAAAGTGGGCGGCACAGTGGCTTAGTGGTTAGCATGTTCACCTCTCAGCACTTGTCTGTGTGTGTGTCTGTGTGTGTGTGTGTGTGTGTGTGTGTGTGTGTGTGTGTGTGTGTGTGCCCAGTGATAGATTGGCGCCCTGTCCTGGGTGTATCTGCCCAGTGCCCGAAAAGTTCTCCCCTGGATGGGCATGGGAAACCATCCCGCAACCCTAATAGAGGATAAAGTGGAAGATAATGGATGTGTACAGAAGGTCATTACATTTAATCATTTAGCAAATGAGAACATCACACGTCAGTAGTTATGAAGAAAACCAGCTACACTGTAGAATTATCAAACCTGATCGTTATTCGTTATATGATGCTTTTTTAAAATTTATTTATTTAATTTTGTTCTACAACAGGTGTTTGTTAAATAGATGAAATGTACATTTGGCTTTCTCCTCATCGCGCCCTCTCGTCAACAGAACCAGGCCAACAATCAGGTTGTTGAAGTGGAGTCCTTTCGAAGTGCCTCCAAATGAGTTGTAGATCACCTACAGGGAACAAAAAGTGCGTTAGAACTGAACGGCACAGATCTTTAAAATAATATTACACAATCAATATAAAGCAACAACAGTAGCAAGCATCAACATCCAAGGAACATCAGGTCAGTTATTACAGTGAGGTCCATTTAAACGGACAGTGGGTTCTATTTAGGGCTGCATCTAATGATTCATTTTTTATCAATTAAACTAATCATTTTTTTAAATTGATTAAGTGTCTTTGTTTTTGTTTGAATCCCTATTTTCCCATGTTCTCCTTGTGTCCGCGTGGGTTTCCTCCGGGTTCTCCAGTTTCCTCCCACAGTCCAAAAACATNTAAAGGATAAAGCAGAAGATAATGGCGGGGTGTATTTATTTGTTTTTTAGGGTGGCTTAGTGGTTAGCATGTTCTCCTCTCAGCGCTAGGGATTCCCGGTTCAAATCCCAATCTGGGTGGAGTTTCCATGTTCTTCCCGTGTCTGCGTGGGTTTCCTCTGGGTTCTGCGGTTTCCTCCCACAGTCCAAAAACATCGATCAAGTCAACTGAGTTCTCCAAATTGCCCCATATAGAGTGTGTCTGTGTGAGTGAGTGTGTGCCCAGTGATAGATTGGCGCCCTGTCCTGGGTGTATCTGCCCAGCGCCCGAAATGTTCTCTCCTGGATGGGAATGGGCATGGGCATGGGGAACCCCCCCCCCCCCGCGACCCTAATATAGGATAAAGCGGAAGATAATGGATAAATGAATGACACAATCATCACATGAGCTCATCGGCTGTGTGCTTTAGAGATCAGGCATGATCTCCAAAGATGAAGAAGCACGAGCAGAATAACGATCCCAAGCAAACGATCAGACAACACGTCAGACGGAGGTGTTAGTCTGGGGTGGTGAAAGTAAACAACAGAAGACAGGACAAGGCTTCAGTTGGTCACTCGACGCCCAAATTAGCCTCATTATCCAGATTAAACTGATGCAACAACATAAACACTGGCGACTGCGGCGCGCACACAGCTTCTTAAATGCCAACAGGCTGGTGGTAGTAAACAAGGAGGATATCAGGAAATACTGCCACAGAATACTGCTTGCCCAAATTAGAGCTCCCTGCAAAAAAAGGGATGACATTCAAATTACAAATGTTCAGGGGAATTATCTTCTGGAGAATAAAATGAGAAAATACACGGTCGCTGTTCAGCTGATATCCAAACACAAATGAAAGTACTTAATATCAGTACTGAGAGAAAACCTTTAATCTCGTTAATATCGATCACGTAATGGAAATTAAAACGAGGTCGAAGGTCAGCGAAGAACAGCAAAACAACAAAAGCATTTTTTGGCTTATTTTTTAAACCTTAAATAGGAACATTAAGTCGTCCTTTATTAAATGTACAATAAAATAATTAATCCATTTATAATTAATAATTAATCCATTATCTTCTGCTTTATCCTCTACTAGGGTCGTGGGGGGGGTTCCCCATGCCCATCCAGGGGAGAACGTCTCGGGTACTGGGCAGATACACCAAAAACACGGCGCCAATCTATCACTGTGCACACACTCACTCACACAGACACACACTATATGGGGCAATTTGGAGAATTCAATTGACTTGATCCATGTTTTTGGACTGTGGGAGGAAACCGGAGAACCTGGAGGAAACCCACACGGACACTTGGAGAACATGGAAACTTCACCCAGATGGGGATTTAAACCGGGAATCCCTAGTGCTGAGAGGAGAACATGCTAACCACTAAGCCACCGTGTATCTTATAGTAATTCTGTAAGAAAAGCTTAGTGACATCGTCCACTCTCAGGATGTTCATCCTTGCAGCGTGTCGCTAAAAAATAGCTGCAAAGCTGCTGTACTGCAATGAGGGGGGCGGGGGGGGGTATAAAATACGCTCTCTCCATATTCCCTCCTCTCTGCACTGATGCTGCTCATCAGACTCAGGTCTCAGTCAACGGGCGCAAATCAGCAGAAAAGTGCGAGTGGGAAAAAAATGTTATGCAGAGGAGAAACCAACAGAATTTAAGCTCCTGTAACCAACATGTCACTGTTTTACTGTCAATGCACAGAAATCAAAGTATCCTAAAAGAAATGTGCAATCGGCTTCATTGTCCATCCATCCATTATTTTCCACTTTGTCCTCTATTAGGGTGGCATGCCCATCCTGATGAGAACGTCTCAGGGCTGGGCAGATAAACACAGGACAGGGCGCCAATCTATCACTGGACATATACTCACACTCTATGGGGCAATTTGGAGAATTCAATTGACTTGATCCATGTTTTTGGACTGTGGGACGAAACTGGAGAACCCCACACTCCACCCAGATTGGGATTCGAACCGGGAATCCCTAGTGCTGAAAGGAGAACATGCTAACCACTAAGCCACCGTGCCGTCCGAGATGTACGTACTTTTTTATTCATCCATCCATCATCTTCCACTTTTTCCTCTTTTAGGGTCGCGGGGGGTTCCCCATGCCCCCCCCCCCCCTGCAACTTTAATATAGGATAAAGTGGGAGACAATGGATGGAAACTTTTTAAGAGGTGGAGGGAGAATCGTGGGTTTAATTTAAGATGTGATTTGGGTATTATGAGTTCTTAGAACTCTGCCACAAGGTTCTTTTTCAGCACACATCCAGTAAAAAAGCCCATGAAGATACTTTTAGAATGTTCGCTTTCATTTTTATACAAAAGCAAAGCAACAGCATGAGTCTGTTTCACAACGAGAACCAGAGACAGAAAAGAACTTTAACAGATACAGTAACTATTGGCTGTAACAGCTGGATATCACGCCATGTTCCTGTCACCCCGTGACTTCTTTCTACACTGTACGTCTTGACCGGTTTAAACAGGCTGCACACCGATGATAAGCGTAACCTTCAGCTAATTACCTCCATCACCCAGCGTGGTACATTTCTTTACACCCCCGACATAGTGTTAGTACAGAAGCATATTTTTGAATACATGAATCAGGAGCATTCAGAGAACACAAAGCTATCAGGACACAAGATGTACATCCATCCATTATCTGCTGCTTTATCCTCTATTAGGGTCACAGGGGGTTCCCCATCCAGGGGATATCGTTTCGGGCGCTGGGCAGATACACCCAGGACAGGGCGCCAATCCATCGTTGGGCACACACTCACTCACACAAACACACTCTATATGGGGCAATTTGGAGAACATGGAAACTTCACCCAGATGGGGATTCGAACCGCAAATCCCTAGCACTGAGAGGCGAACGTGCTAACCACTAAGCCACCGTGCCGCCCAAGATGTACGTATTTTTTAATTACAAAGTCAGTACTGTCAGGGTGGTTGGCACGGTGGCTTAGACGTTTCCCAATGTAGTTAGACTAGGGTCGCAGATTAAGAGGAAGATAATGAGATGAGATTAGTACTGTCAGGGTTCTTTTCAATGTCCCGATTCTCACAGCAGGACAGTGACTTGGTGAGATGTTGTCAATAACCATAGACACTTGAAGGCAGGCGGTGCTGCTGGCTGATTGGCCAGCTGTCAGAATGGAAATGAGTCTTATCTTCAGCATGTGCACTTAGTGTGATTAAGTGACACTCAGTGACACTCTCAGGGTCAACAAATGAGGCGCTCTGTGCCTCCACACCGGATACCAACCCCCTACACTGACATAGAAAGGCTATTTCAATGTCATTATTTACCACAGTGGGCATGATAGCTCAGTGGTTAGGGTGTTAGGCTACCAATCTGAAGGTTGGCAGTTCAAATCCCAGGTCCACAGAAGTTACTTATGTACCAAAGGTCCTTGAGCAAGACCCTTAACCCTCATTGCTCCAGGGATGTTGTGATTAACCCTGTGCTCACCTTGTAAGTCGCTTTGGATAAAAGTGTCTGCTAAATGACCAAATGTAATGTATGTAATGTATTTCACCGGTTTGCTTAATGTTTGCGTGCACAAGTATGGACCAAAGGTGGATAAGAAGCAAATAAAGGTGTGCCTTTGGTCTGTATTTAGAGCCGCCCCTCTTGAACCTGCACTTGCCACACATTCACTCAGTGGAAACAAATCACTGCAGCAGTTTAGCTCGGCTCCAGTGATGTACATGCACTAAAGATTCTCCTGATAAAACCATTTCAGGCTGTCTGGGCTGAAGTGAACTCTCAATAAGGCGGCGAAAGAGGAGCTAAATATACTTCTACTGCTGTAATACTGCACTCGGCTTCTGGAGCTTTTTTCCTGAGGAAACTTCACTTCAGCTGAAGAAAATTTTATTAGGGTAGTTAATAAGCATTGCAGCAGAATTTAAGCTTTACTTAGATGTTTGTTCCCGGAATAGAAATCCTGGATTTAATAAGGAACCTAAAATCCAGACTGGATAGAATTTTAATTTAGAGCAAACAAGACTATGTTTGCATAAATGGATATGAACTATATATATTCACTAGAGACGAGACGATTAGTAGTTTTATCAATTTATGGCAATTAAAAACGATGGAATTAATAAATCGTAAGAGCGCCTCAGCCTCATCATGACAACAATCAAAAAAAAAAAAAAAAAAATTCATTTTATGACGGTAGCCAGAAATATGGATATGAGATATATATATATATATATATATATATATATATATATATATATATATATATAT
>JAFMOD010000155.1:826280-882276 GCA_019802435.1 Corydoras maculifer
CCTGAATAAAGGATAATAAAATAAATAAAGTTGCCAGTAAGTGTATAGATATATTTACAGTAATCGCTCTCACACCCCCCATACACAGATGCAGCCCACACTCACGACACCACACAAAGTGTTTATTATAGGCAACTGTGCTGACCTCTTATATAATATTAACATGAAAATGAATATACTGACAGTCCTAATTCAGAGGGTAAATTATAAACGCTTGGAAATTCAGGATTTAATTATGAAAATATCCACCGGAATCAATGTTCTAAATTAAAACTTAAATGTCTACAGTCTACAGTTTTTGGTTTGAGAAAATCAAAGTAAGGGCTTTTAACATGAGGGATGTTTAAATAGAAATGATACCCACTGATGATTAAGTCATTATTGTTGGAGAAGTTGCAATGTTTGTAAAAAAATAAATACATAAATACTGCTTTAAATAAAAACAAAGAAATAAGCTTTTATTCAATTACAATATATTCATACATGCAGGACTACGGCATTGTACTTCACTGGCAAGATCAAATACAAGATCACAAAATAAATGATGAGAGGCTTTTAGATAGTGGTTCCTATGACAACCATGGACTGTAGTATAGGAGGGAACCAGTCAGGTTCGAGCCATGCTTTTCGTGCACCGAGACAGAGCCTTTCTTCTTAAAGGGTGTAGTCACTACACAGGGAGGTGATGTTTAAAGACGTTAAAATGGGGTCCAGTGTAAAGTTTTAAAAACTATTGATGATTATGATGACTGTGCCATGTCTTACATCAGTCGGGTTTCATTGGTTGGCCAGCGAACTAGTGAGCTCACAGTTAGATTGGAAGAGGATGCCAAAGCAAACAGCTATTTGAACCTCTTTCAACATTATTTCTGTCCAAATCAAAACAATAGCATTAACACATCACACAGACAGACTGTAGCTGTCTGACAACAACACATGCAGCTGTATCAGATCTAATTACAAGCTCCTGGGCATTAAGGGATGCAATTTAAAAGTTAAAAGCTGAGCATTAGACATATGAAAGCCCTTCGTCACGGAAAACTGAGTGCATGCCGTAGTCCTAATGAGAAACATCATTAACTTGCAGATGGCTGTTTAAGATAACTTCAGGGGAAAATACACGAGCTCAGGAAACAGCATATATATTTTGGAATGCAATTTCATTGCTTTTGCATTTAACTTGAATTAGCCATAAAAGAGGATGATTCTATCAGAAATATAGAATGTACTGCTGCCACTTCAATGTGGGATGCTGCAGTAAATTACAGCATCCCCAATACTGTTGGCCGTGTGCGTGTTGGTGCCTCAATACTTTTGGCCCTTTTGCTTTTGGCCGTGCGCATGTTGGTGCCCAAGGACATTTGGCCATGCATGTGTTCGTGTCCCAATACTGTTGGCCGTGTGCGTGTTGGTGCCCAAGGACATTTGGCCATGCACGTGTTGGTGACCCAATACTGTTGGCCATGCACATGTTGGTGTCCCGATACTGTTGGCCGTATGCGTGTTGGTGCCCCAATACTTTTGGCCCTTTTGCTTTTGGCCATGCGCATGTTGGTGCCCAAGGACATTTGGCCATGCAAGTGTTGTTGTCCTGATACTGGTGTCCCAATACTGTTGGCCGTGTGCGTATTGGTGTCCCAATACTGTTGGCCATGCACGTGTTGGTGTCCCAATACTGTTGGCCCTTTTTCTTTTGGCCGTGCGCGTGTTGGGGTACCAGTAATTTTGGCCATATGCATGATGATATCTCAAGTCTTTTGGGCACATGCGTGCTGGTGCCCCAGTACTTTTGGCCATGTGGGTTTTGTTGCCCCAATACTTTTGGCCATTTTCTTTTGGCTGTGCGCGTGTTGGTGCCTGAGTACTGTTTGCCGTGTGCAACTCGGTGTCCCAGTACTGTTGGCTATGTGCATTTTGGGTGTCCCAATACTTTTGACCATGCACATGTTGGTGTGTCAATACTTTTGGCCGTGTCCGTGTTGGCGTGTCTTCCATGTGGGATGCAGCAGTGAATTGCAGCACTTCCAACATGGAGACAATGGAGTAGTCTGGTTATTATTGTTAAGGTGCTGGCATGAGATTCACATTACTGATTCACACTCACTTTCCTTCTCTGAGAAAACAAAAGGAGGAGAAAAAAAAATAAATAAATAAAAAAAATTTAAAAAATAAAAAAACACATTCATGCCCACCCATCCAGTTCAGACCAATCTGGTGGGCAATTGTGCGTGATATCTGAAGCATCGATGTGTGATTTCGGATCTCGAAGAAACAGAGAACGAGCCTGGAGTGTGACGAGGAAGTGAAGCAATAAAGAGAGTCTTTATATGCAAGAGTTTGAACGAAGTAGTTCCGAAAACAAACACCGAATCCATCGTCTGGCTGTGTACTAAGAATAGCAGAATCAAAAATAGAAAAACTAAATCTATAGCCAATCTGTTGCTGTATTAAGATGCAGTGCCACCGAAACCACACACAAGCATATATCAAAGGATTTGCGTGTTAGTGTCCCAATACTTTTGACCATGTGCGTGTTGGAGCTTCAATACTTTTGGCCATTTGCTTTTGGACGTGCACCTGTTGGTGCCCCAGTACTTTTGGGTATGCGCATGTTGATTGCCCTAATACTATTGGCCATGCACATGTTGGTGACCCCATACTGTTGGCCATGTGCTTGTTGGTGCCCCAATACGTATGGCGCTTTTACTTTTGGCCGTGCGCGTGTTGTTTGCCCTAATACTTTTGGCCATGCGCATGTTGGTGTCCAAATACCGTTGGCCGTGTGCGTGTTGGTGCCCAAATACGTTTGCCCATGTGCATGTTGGGGTCTCAATACCTTTGGCCGTGTGCATGTTAAAGCCCCAATACTTTTGGCCGTGCGCGTGTTGGTGCCCAAGGACATTTGGCCGTGCACGTGTTGGTGTCCCAATACAGTTGGCTATGTGCATGTTGGTGCCCCAGTATTTTTTCTTTTGGCTGTGTGCGTGTTGGTGTCCCAATACTGTTGGCCATGCACCTGTTGGTGTCCCAATACTGTTGCTTACGTGCGTGTTGGTTCCCCAATACTTTTGGCCCTTTTTCTTTTGACCGTGTGGGTGCCCCAATACTTTTGGCCATGTGCGTGTTGGTGTAACAATACTTTTGGCCGTGTGCATGATGAATTCTCAAGTCTTCTGGGCACATGCGTGTTGGTGCCCCAATACTTTTGGCCATGTGGGTGTTGGTGCCCCAGTACTTTTGCCAACGTGGGTGTTGTTGCCCCAATACTTTTGGCCATGTGGGTGTTGGTGCCCAAGTACTTTTGGCCATGTGGGTGTTGGTGCCCCAGTACTTTAGGCCATGTGGGTGTTGGTGCCCCAGTACTTTTGGCCATGTGCATAATGATGTCTCAAGTTTTGCTTCTGAGCAAATGCGTGTTGGTACCCCAGTACTTTTGGCCATGTGGGTGTTGGTGCCCCAATACTTTTGGCCATGTGGGTGTTGGTGCCCCAATACTTTTGGCCATGTGGGTGTTGGTGCCCCAGTACTTTTGGCCATGTGCATGATGATGTCTCAAGTCTTCTGGGCACATGCGTGTTGGTGCCTCAAAACGTTTTACTTAAACTTGATTCAGTAGGTACAGTATGCATTCAATGTCCCGTCCCCCCCTCCCCCATCTTCTGAACATTTCACATGCACCACAAACCCATGTACCAAAATCCCACCAATTCTTTTCTACAGGGAACCGTTAGACGTTGAGGGGGTGAGATGGTAGGATGTAAAAGCTGTACACAAGCACAATACACCGAGCCAAATGGGATGTGAGGGAGCAGCTGCGATGCCATCTCCAAAAACTGTAGGCGGACAAGAGGTGGATAATAATAAAACTTTAAGACAAGCAGCAGTCCATTGTTGCACAGAGCATTAATTATAATAAGTAACATAATATATCACAGAATCATTAACATTGTTAATAACCATAATGAGCCTTTGCATTTTATATCAACCTGGACATGCAAAAGAATTATCTTTATATTTAACTTGCAGACCTGGATTTTTCAAATTTATATTTTATATCCACTATGTCATCAGAATACAATAGCGATGTCAAAATGACTCTTTAATTAGGTGTTTTCATCAATTGGTTTTTGATGTCTCTTATAAAGTCTGTACATGTTCATAGCTTGTATATTTCATATTTATAATCTGTACAATCTTATTTGTATATTGAACTCAACAAATTACCATTTTTTAATATATATATATATATATATATATATATATATATATATATGCTAAAGCACTTCTGGATGGATGCAAACTGCATTTTGTTGTTTATAATGAGCAATGATAATAAAGTTGAATTCTAATTCTATTCTATTCTATTGGTTTGCAGAAAGCCCCTGAAGCTGCTCGGCACACGCTCACGCTTCCTGCACAATGGGTATTAAAGCCTCTGGGTTGCTGGACCTCCTGCAGCTTTCTATTACGGATTTCAAAGCGTTTAATGTTATGTCTGTTAGCAAATCGCCGACCTCCTCCTGCTGAATGGTCACGGTTCTAACAGAGAGGTGAAACATCCACAGGGCTGCATCGGCTAAACAAAAGACAAACATCTCTGTCAGAACCATTTCCTAATGCTCAATTCAGAGAATCCCGAAAACCTGGATCTATTTAAGGTACCGCATTGTGTATCGTGATCACCGCACCGCCTCTTACTAATTAAATTACGGGCCGAAGCCGAGCGCTGAGTGAATATCCACTGTTTAACTACGCTGGAGCTCAGATCACCCATCGTAACCCATCTCTGATTAAAACCTCGCCATGGTGACGCTCCGTGCAGTGTGTTCACGACAAAGAACTTCACTTTAAACCAGAGGTCAGAATCAGAATCAGGTTTATTCGTCACATGCGTAGATATACATGGTACAGCCAGCAGTGAAATTCTTACCTGACCTCTCAACAAAAAGTTAAATGTGTTAATTTGCAAAGGATAAGAAAAATAGGATAGAATAAAGATAAAATAAAAATAAATTTTAACTCTGTATATACACTGTGCAAATGGAATTATAAAAGTGGGTTGTGCTTTTGTGCAAATATTGCAGTGCCCACACTTTTCTGGCCCGAGATCTACTTTTCCATTGGACAGGTCATCGAGATCTACCAGGGTTAATATTTCTTTTTTTTAGGCTTTTATATTAAAACCTGGATTGGTGCCCTGTCCTGGGTCTATCTGCCCAGCGCTCGAGACGTTCTCCCCTGGATGGGCATGGGAAACCTCACCGCGACCCTAATAGAGGTTAAGCGGGAGATAATGAATGAATGATATTAAAACCTGGGCGGCACGGTGGCTTAGTGATTAGCATGTTCTCCTCTCAGCACTAGGGATTCCCGGTTCGAATCCCCATCTGGGTGGAGTTTCCATGTTCTCTCCATGTCCGCGTGGGATTCCTCCGGGTTCTCCGGTTTCCTCCCACAGTCCAAAAACATAGATCAAGTCAAATGAATTCTCAAAATTGCCCCATATAGAGTGTGTATGTGTGAGTGAGTGTGTGCCCAGCAATGGATTGGCGCCCTGTCCTGGGTGTATCTGCCCAGCGCCCGAAACTTTCTCCTGTGGATGGGCATGAGGACCCAAATAGAGGATAAAGCGCAAGATGATGGATGGATGAATATTGAAACCTGTTTACACACGTTTGTATTGTCGAATCAGCATAGAAAAGACGGTTTCAGAGAATTTCACAGAAATTGCTCTCTTATTAAACACGTTCCAGCAAATAGCATGGAGAAGACCTGATTGTAGTACACCCAAACCACCAAACACACAGAATACAGCACAAATGTAAAACAATCACTGTAACCTGCATTTCCCCAAATGGAACATGAACATTAATAAAGAACAAAGGCATTTTGAGTTTGACATTGTAAAAAAAATATTCATCCTCTCTAAAATAACTCTAAATTAAGTGCAACATATTAGTTCTTTTGGACCAAAGTCCTTGACTCGTCTTGTCAGTCAAATAAAGTGCAAAAACACAAACAGAAACTCCTTCATTCATTCATCCATCCATTATCTTCCGCTTTATCCTCTATTAGGGTCGCGGGGGGGGAGGGGGGGGGTTCCCCATGACCATCCAGGGAAGAACGTTTCGGGCGCTAGGCAGATACACCCAGGACAGGGCGCCAATCCATCACTGGGCACACACTCACTCACACAGACACACTCTATATGGGGCAATTTGGAGCATTCAATTAACTTGATCCATGTTGGACTGTGGGAGGAAACCGGAGAACCCGGAGGAAACCCACGCAGACACGGGGAGAACATGGAAACTCCACCCAGATTGGGATTCGAACCGGGAACCCCTAGTGCTGAGAGGAGAACATGCTAACCACTAAACCACCGTGCCACCCACGGAGCTACATATGAAACATTATAATTATTTGTTAACGGTCTCCCAGTTTGCATAATCAGGCTTCTACAGCACTCTACTTTGTTCAACCAACCAAAGCGAACTCATGTCAGTCCACTACTCATCTCTCTCTAGCGCTCCCTGTATCTGCTCACATTCAGTACGAGGTACTGACTCACCTACAAGATAATCTCTGGATCTGCCCCATCCTATCTGACCTCAGTTTTTAAAGGTACACCCTGAATTGTTTACTGCGCTCCATTGATGAATGTCGCCGGGTGATTCACCCTCACTGTGATGCCAATTCCAACTCTTCTAAATGGTGGGCTAGTCTTCCCAACTCTGTCCAGAATGTTAAGACATCTCTTCCAGAAGCACATGACATTCATTCATTCATTATCTCCCGCCTATCCTCTATTAGGGTCGCGGTGGGGTTCCCCATGCCCATCCAGGGGAGAACGTCTCGGGCGCTGGGCAGATAGACCCAGGACAGGGCGCCAATCCATCGCTGGGCACACACTCACTCACACATACACACACTATAGGGGACAATTTTTTGAGAATTCAATTGACTTGATCCATGTTTTTGGACTGTGGGAGGAAACCGGAGAACCCGGAGGAAACCCACGCAGACACGGGGAGAACATGGAAACTCCACCCAGATGGGGATTCGAACCGGGAATCCCTAGCGCTGAGAGGCGAACGTGCTAACCACTAAGCCAACGTGCGGCCAAGCACATGACAATAAATAAAAATTTTCACCTTGATGCCAGATTAGAAAATGATCAGGTTTGATACTATAGCAGTGTAATTTCCTGAAGTTGCCGTCAGCTCTTTATCTATGGTTCTGCTGAAGCACTGCAGCTACGACAATTACTGAATGGAACCTGGATTTCTATTAGACTGACTGTCCTGCAGGACGCCCTCAATGGACTTATATAGTTTTCCAATTGTTAAATACGGGTCACCTGATCATCACAAAATCTCTGGATCTGCCCCATCCTACCTTATCTCAATTTTTTAAAGGTACACCCGCTCAATATACACACATTTGTAATTTATATGACATGTCCAGATGAGGCACTGAACTCTCAAAGGTGTAATTCCAACATTATGTACTGGTTTTTGAATTACCTCTGCCACCTTGGAAGGAACTCCATCACCCAGAACTTCCTTGTAGAAGCACTGCTGGCTCATGTACACGGACAGGCCACTGGTCCTTTTAAAAGCATCCTTCAGTCGCTTGAGCTCTACATCAGTAACTGCAAACACAGACGTGGGGATTAGATTACGTCCTGTACTTACTGGTACATAGATTTATAAAAGCAGCACCTGAGGTTGTTTATTATTGTGAATAAATCACAGGGAAAAGGTTTTATTAGACGATTTTTCAAAATATTGTAAAACTTCAAATGCCTTACTGATTTATGAAACAGTTATAAAAAGATTATAAAAAAAAGAAAAAAGGTTTGATTCATAAAGTTGTTATTTGTAAAACCAAATTATTGATAAATCTGTCGTTCGTGACGTAATCTAGTCTGTAAACATTGATTGATGACTAAAGAAATGTCTCAATGTTTATATTAATCTGTATTTCCATTTATGGTACATGAATTAAAATAAGGCGGCTCGGTGGTTTAGTGGTTAGCAAGTGGTTAGTTCTCCTCTCAGCACTGGGGATTCTTAGTTCGAATCCCAATCTGGGTGGAGTTTCCATGTTCTCCCCGTGTCCATGTGGGTTTCCACCGGGTTCTCCAGTTTCCTCCCACAGTCCCAAAACATGGATCAAGTCAATTGAATTTTGCAAATTGCCCCATATAGAGGGTGTCCACGTGGGTATCCTCCGGGTTCTCCGGTTTCCTCCCACAGTCCAAAAACATGGATCAAGTCAATTGAGTTCTCCAAATTGCCCCATATAGAATATGTCTGTGTGAGAGAGTGTGTGCCCAGAGATAGATTGGTGCACGGTCCTGGGTGTATCTGCCCAGCGCCCGAAATGTTCTCTCCTGGATGGGCATGGGGACCCCCCCCACGACCCTAATAGAGGATAAAGCGGAAGATAATGGATGGATGGATGAAGCTAGAACGTTTACCACTGCGCTGCAGATTTCCTAATGCATTTAGGTCAATCTCATTTCTCTTCTCATTTGTATTCCAATTCTTAAGCCACTACAATGTTTGAAGTCTTGCTGATGTCAGGGTTATTGTGGAGGTAAACCACCTCAGTAAAAGCCCTGTGTTTGTTCTCCGACATGCAGGTCAGTATTATAAAGCCGTCACCACACGCAGGGTTCAATCAATCTCAGTCATAAAGAGCTGGAAGTGCTGACGAGCTGCCACTGCTCTTTCAATATCTCCTCGGATCAAACTCCTCTGAACTATGGTAATCAGTTCAGGAGAAACTTTTCACCTCTTAATAATAAATACTGAATACTGAACAGTCCTCAGAACAGTTGAAGATTTAAGGCTTATTTTATATCCTCTGGATTTGTGGGGTTTCATTGGTTTTTTTTTGGTGTCTTCATTTTAAAGCACCTATTTAAAAGTAAGACTCACAAACTACCCAACAACAGATATTCACACAATACGTTACCATCACGCCACCAAAATACCTTTATGCATCAAAATACATTTATATACATAGTTTCTGCTACATCTCATTTTATATGCTGCTATATTTATATCTCTAATGTATACTACTTTTTATATATTTTATATATGCCGTGTATATATGCTGTGTATATATACAGCATATATACATATATATATTTTTTTCTTTCTTCTTTAAAGTAAATGTATAAACTTTATATACATATATTTCCATCCATACATTATCTTCCGCTTTATCCTCTATTTAACGGAGTCTATTAGGGTCGTGTGGGGGGGGTTCCCCATGCCCATCCAGGCGAGAACGTTTCGGGCGCTGGGCAGATACACCCAGGACAGGGCAGCAATCTATCGCTGGGCACACACTCACTTACACAAACACACTCTATATTGGTCCATGTTCTTGGACTGTGGTAGGAAACCGGAGAACCCGGAGGAAACCCACGCGGACACGGGGATAACATGGAAACTCCACCCAGATTGGGATTCGAACCGGGAATCCCTAGCGCTGAGAGGAGAACATGCTAACCACTAAGCAACCGTGCCGCCTTATATATATATATATATATATATATATATATATATATTATAATTATAGTTGTATATTCTATATTTTATATATTCATAGTTGTATATTCTATTATTTTTAATCTCTTTTTCGTCTTTAAAATTTTAGTTCTAACTTTAAAAGAACAGGGTAGTTGGGGTGCGTGACCCCTAATTTTTTTTTTGTCTTATGTGCCACATGTGATATTGATAGAAACGATTTTTTTTTAACTTGAAAAGATATAGTAGTAGGGTAGTTCCGGTCTGGTCCTTAAATCTAATTGGCTGTGCAGTTTATCGAGCTGTGACATTATTGACAGTAACACACACCTCTGGCTGCTTCACATTCGTAACAGTGCATGCAATACAAATACAATACAATGGTTCAAATACAGCCATCCATTATCTTTCTTTTATTCTCTACTAGGGTTTCGGGGGGGTTCCCCATGCCCAAACAGGGGAGAATGTTTTGTGTGTGGGGCAAATACACGTTCACGCAAATACACTCTATATAGGGCAAATTAGAGCATTAATTTTACATTGAATCCATGTTTTTGGACTGTGGGAGGAAACTGGAGAACCTGAAGAAAACCAACACGGATGAGGAGAAAACATAGAAACACCCAGATTGGAATTCGGACAAGGATCCCCAGTACTGAACATGCTAACCACGGTGCCACTGTGCTGCTCTAATTTTAAAACATTTAATAAAATTACAGATTAATATAAACAGCAAACTGATTCCTGATGAGCATTAAACCTGTATCTCGTTACTCAGAGATCAATGGTTTCTTAAAAAAGGCAACAAGACGGAAGATCATTTAATTAATAAATATGATTCCAATAACCACATTTACAAATTAAGCCTTGTTTTTTCATTATAATGTTTGTAACCATTCTATAACATCAATATGATGTAGATCCATGTTCAGTGAAGGCACTCGAGGTTGTGTATTAATTGTGAATAAATCACAAAAAAGACAACACCTCGTTTCCGTAATTTTTTTACAATAATACACATCTTCTCATGCTTTATAGATTTATAATGTTAATATGGAACATCAGTGATGGAATCCTCAAGTTTATTTGTACTGAAGGAACCACAAACTCTACAATGATGACAATACAACTGCTTTTTGACAATTTAAATTAGATTTACAGCTATATCATTTAGATTACAATAAAGTTTTTTTTTATTTATACGACTTGTATGATGTTAAGTTGTGATGTGTAAATACAGGTTAAAGTACCAATGAATATTTTCCTGTTTCAGAGGATAAACAGTTAAAACTCTTCCTCCATGCTGTTTATGATGCTGTTATGTTCCTGGTGCATCTAGTATTTATCACTTCACGTAATTGGCCTTTAAACAGAGTAGCACTGATAGGGTTTGCCTTTATATCCAGATAACGCTGCAATCTTGTTTCCTACTTTCCTCTTATGTACAGCTTAAAGGTCAAAGTCATCTGGATGCTAAAGGCTGTGACAATTATGTGGACATGAAAAAGCTGCAGTCAGCAAGTTTTCTTAATCACTCACACACATATTTATGCGCATTAATGCATTCTAACACTAACTAGTGATAGAACGCATTAGTGTGCATAAGTATGTGTGCGTGAACACACACACACAATTCTTTTTGCATGTATTTATAAATAAATATATATTTTATTTATTCATTTTTGTGTGTGTACCACTTACATAGGCACAAATATGCATACACAACTATTGAATTGTATATCTATATATTTGTGTGTGTATATTCATATGTACAGTATGTAAACACAAGCGTGTGTGTGTGTATACATACATATATATACACACATACATATATATATATATACACATATACACACACATATATATACACACACATATACATATACATATATACATATATATATATATATATATATATATATATATATATATATATATATACACATACACACACACATGTCTATATAGAAATATGCGAGTTTATAATTTGTGTTATATATTTGTGTAACAAACACACACACACATATATATATATATATATATATATATATATATATATATATATATATATATATATATATATACATATACACACACACACACACATACATAGATACATACATACATACACACACGCATACATATACACACGCACAATATGCGTATAATTAAAATTATACGTGTGTGTGTGTGTGTGTGTGTGTGTATATATATATATACACACACACACATACAGTTGATACCTCTATATCCTCTATTATATAGAGTATACACTATCAACCTATCTATCTATCTTTCTATCTACACACACAAACCGTCTTTAAGATTCTAGAAGTTTATATCTTATAGAATGTGTTTTTTTACTCGTCTTCACTGAGGCCTTTAAACTACATCTTTCTACTCGTACTCTTTATTCTGCCTGGTACAATACATTACAGCTTTCTTTTCAAGACCCCTGATGTCACACAGCATGAGGCAATCACATTCATTGCATCACACAATGTGACCTAACATATGCACCATGATGCCCCACTGATACAGAAAGAATGGGCCATTTCCAAAATGTGTACTTTCTTACCCTGGGTAAAAAAAAGCAGGAGCATGAAATCGAGCCGTGGCACTACCGCACACACAGGAAGTAGAAATAGGTTAAAATACTGGGGAAATGAAATGGCAAAATTGCATAAAGCAGCAGTTTTTTTTAAATGTAACTTTTTAAATCCTTTAATTAAGCTCAAGGAAAAAGGGTTGAAATGTAGTCATTTCCTGACATGGTCATTACTGCCACATTTAAACAGTTAGAACCGCACAGAGGCAAAAAATTCCACAGGTAGAGCTCTGCCATGCTTATTTAATGGTTTTTAAAGGTCAGCTTCTTGTGGAGAACAAGACAAATCCATGAATCTGACCCTAAGAAACTGGAGTTACTAGTTATGAATTACTTTTCTGAGGCTTCAGGTTTTTTCAGATCTATATAACTTCAGCTTCATGGAAAAATATAAACATATTGTATTATTATTACATCCTTCATAGCAAACGATCATCCATCTTCCGCTTTATCCTCTATTAGGGTCGCGGGGGGCGTTCTATATGCCCATCTAGGAGAGAACGTTTTGGGTGCTGGGCAGATACACCCAGGACAGGGCGCCAACCTATCACTGGACACACACTCACTCACACAGACACACTCTATATGGGGCAATTTGGAGAATTCATTTGACCTTGATCCATGTTTTTGGACTGTGGGAGGAAACCGGAGAACCCGGAGGAAACCCACGTGGACACGGGGAGAACATAGAAACTTCACCCACATTGGGATTCGAACCGGGAATCCCTAGCGCTGAGAGGAGAACATGCTAACTACTAAGCCACCACGCCGCCCAGCAAACGATCATCAACTCTGAAAAGTTCATAAACTTTTAATCACCACTGTTTTCAATGTTTTCAGGAACCGACTTCATTGTATTACGCAAATAGAAACACATCCAGTGGGAATGTGTGCTGGGTTTGGATGAGTTGTGCTTCAGCATGATGGTGAGAAAACCAGACGTCTCCTTTTCTTTCTGAACCAAAGATGAAAACATCCAGATTGTTATCAGCAAAAGCTATAAAATCAAACATCCGTCATGTGACCGTGGAAACGACATGGTGACATGCATATGCATCAAGACCCAAATGCTGCATGCTGCATAGAGGCGACATATTTTTCCAGGAAATTCCTGGTTATTTAAGCCTCATTCTGTTTGGCTACAGCAACAAGTCTTCACAGCCAAAGAAACGTGTGTCTGACTGACCTGCCTGCACTTCAGATCTGTTGCCTATTGAGTCACGAAGTAAACAATTTGAATATGCCAAACAGGGACTGTTAAACAGCTGAAGTCTTAAATTAAGTAAGAATCATTAATTCATTCATTCATTCATTATCTCCCGCTTATCCTCTATTAGGGTCACAGTGGGGTTCCCCATGCCCATCCAGGGGAGAACGTCTCGGGCGCTGGGCAGATAGACCCAGGACAGGGCGCCAATCCATCGCTGGAAAAGTAAGAATCATTTTAGCAAATTCATCCATCCATCCATTATCCTCCGCTTTATCCTCTATAAGGGTCGTGGTGGGGTTCCCCATGCCCATCCAGGAGAGAACTTTTCGGGCGCTGGGCAGATACACCCAGGACAGGGCGCCAATCCATCACTGGGCACACACTCACTCACACAAATACACTCTATATGGGGCAATTTGGAGAATTCAATTGACTTGATCCATGTTTTGGGACTGTGGGAGGAAACCGGAGAACCCAGAGGAAACCCACGTGGACACGGGGAGAACATGGAAACTCCACCCAGATGGGGATTTGAACCAGGAATCCCTAGTGCTGAGAGGAGAACATGCTAACCACTAAACCACCGTACCGCCCATTTAAGCAAATTAATGAATTAAAAAATGTAACCACAAAGGAACAATTATTACATTCCATCCATTATCTTTAGCTTTATCCTTTACTAGGGCTGCGGGGGGGTCCCCCATGCCCATCCAGGAGAGAAAGTTTCGGGGGCTGGGCAGATAAACCCAGGACAGGGCGAAAATCTATCACTGGGCACACACTCACTCACAAACACACTCAATATGGGGCAATTTGGAGAATTCAATTGACCTTGATCCATGTTTTTGAACCGGGTCGAGGAAACCGGAGGCCCCGGAGGAAACCCCATCTGGGTGGAGTTTCCATGTTCTCCCCGTGTCTGCGTGGGTTTCCTCTGGGTTCTCCGGTTTCCTCCCACAGTCCAAAAACACGGATCAAGTCAATTGAATTCTCAAAATTGCCCCATATAGAGTGTTTCTGTGTGAGTGAGTGTGTGCCCAGCGATGGATTGGCGCCCTGTCCTGGGTTTATCTGCCCAGCGCCCGAAACGTTCTCCCCTGGATGGGCATGGGGGACCCCACCGTGACCCTAATAGAGGATAAAGCGGAAGATAATGAATGAATGAACTCATGACTCCAGTGTGAACAACAAATGAACCTTACACGGCATGAGGTCAACCCTTTAGTATACCAGTCATTAAAGGTCAACTGAGCTGTTGGATTCTGGCAGATTTCCAAGTTCCAGTTGTGAGAAATTACTAAAGAGTTCAGCAAATCATAAGAGCAGTTTCCACTGGAGATTATTCTGAGTGATGACGCCAGGTTACCGCTGCTTGGGTTTGCATAAAGACAAAAAAAGCCTCCTCGAGAGTCACACCGAATTGAATTAGAGAGAATAATTTTAGCGGCTCACTGTTCAGGAGAAGAGCAGAAACTCATCAAATACAAGTTAAACATCAGAGCCCAAAGTCAAAAGGACATCTGACAGCAAATGGCTGAGGATGAGGCAGCTGCAGGCCTATTATTCAAATCTTTTATATGCGATGCCCTGAAAAGGGAAATGACATAAATCCTAAACATTGGAACCTAAAAAAAAAAAAACTCACTATAACCCCCCGGAAAAAAGGAGAAAAAAAAAAAACACACAGACAAGTGCTCTGCTCCTCTTCTCTTTAGAAAAGGAGCATTATTAAAATATTAATCTTATTCTCAATTCACTGAATACTACGGCTAATTAGGCTCGGCTGAAACGCTGAAGCGGGGTGCTGCTTGTTAATGTGCTGGAGAAAATGACAAGAAAATGGAAGAAGGTTTCCTGCTGGGGACCCAGATGACAGTTCATCACTTTGAAATGACAGCCCGAGCCGCACACCCACATAAACTGACTTTTAGAAGCTGTTCCGTGGCTTTGATTCCCTCCGCTTCGCCCCGGTATCAAAGACCGTCACTTTTTAAAAGGGGAGAGGTGGCGCTACTTGCGAGCTCTGCAGCCTTATTTGTTGACTTGGAGCCTTACAAGATAGCTTAGAGTAAACTAATTCCACCTCTCGCTCTCAAACCTGACCTACTTTTCCAGATTTGCTTTAGGATGTGGCGTAGAAAAAGCCTGGATTTCAAAGTCAGAGTCTTGTTTACACAATTACAGGCACGTTTCTGTAAAAAAAACGAGGAAAAAAAAGGAACAACACACTTGTTGGGACGGTACCATGTTCAATCTGTCAGTCGACGGCATCCCAAGAGGTCTAATCATGAGTTCAGGTTGAAAGCCATGTCCTATTTGTGGATTTCTGATATGATGAGAGTCAGAACACAATAGAGGTGATTATTCCAGGGTTGCAGACACACAGACCGCATGTGGTACGGTGGGAGGAAAGGAGAGGTGCAATTACAAAAGGAAGGTGGATTGTTGTGGAACATTGACGTGCTGTTGCTCGGAACGAGTCAGCAACATCAGATCATCGGCCTGTTTTCCTGAGATGCGCAAGAGAATGCAAATCTATAGAAAGCGTGCAGTAAATTTTGCTCTATAGCGGCACTATCCATCCATTATCTTCCACTTTATCCTCTACTAGGGTCGTGGGGGGGGTTCCCATGCCCATCCAGGGGAGAACGTTTCTGGCGCTGGGCAGATACACCCAGGACAGGGCGCCAATCTATCGCTGGGCACACACAATCTATATGGGGCAATTTGGAGCATTCAGTTGATCCATGTTTTTGGACTGTGAGAGGAAACTGGAGAACCCGGAGGAAACCCATGGGGAGAAAATGAAAACTCCACCCAGATTGGGATTCAAACCGGGAATCCCTAGTGCCGAGAGGCGAGTGTTCTATGTAGTGGTACTATATAATGGCAATTTAGAGCAGCCAATTTACCTTTAATTCCTGTTTTTGAACTGTGGTAGGAAACTGGAGAACCTGGAAATACTCCAAGTGGACATGGGTAGAAGATGGAAACTCCACCCGGGTCGGGATTCAAACATGGATCCCCAGCGTAGACAATGTGCTAACCACTACGACACAGTGCCTCCATATAATGGCAATTTAGAGCAGCCAATTTACCTTGAATCCATATTTTTGTATGGTGGTAGGAAACCGGAGAACCTGGAAATACCCCAAGTGGACATGGGTAGAAGACGGAAACTCCACCCAGGTTGGGATTCGAACCTGGATCCCTGTGAGCTAACCACTACACCACAATGCCACCATATAATGGCAATTTAGAGCAGCCAATTTACCTTGAATTCATATTTTTGGATGGTGGACAAGCGAGAGACTGCAACTCTATAACAAGCGTCCTGTAATTTTGTTATATAGTGGCACCATATAATGGCAATTTTACCTTGACTCCATATTTTTGGATGGTGGTAGGAAACCGGAGGAACCAGAATACCGGAAACCGGAATACCCCAAGTGGACATGGGTAGAAGACGGAAACTCCACCCAGGTTGGGATTCGAACCTGGATCCCCATGTGCTAACCACTATGCCACTGTTCACAAAAATTCAATATATGTTTCCCTATTCCCATCAAGTGGGAGACATTAGGACGCTGTGCAGACACACCCAGGACAGGGCGACTAATTTGGCATTGCTGTCACACGAGGCGTGCGTCGATATTCCTGTCATTTTAGCAGTGTGAGCCTCTGATTAGATTCAGTAATCACATTTGGGGGGGGGGGAAGGTAAGCAAATTAGATAACAGGCAAACAAAGAGGCTTGTTGTAATACATCAACGTGGCAGAGCGATTCTGTGTCTGCAGCGTCCTGAAAAAGCAACGTAAGACCAAAGGAGAATGTCATCATTTGTTGTGTGTTTGTATTAGGAAGACTTGACAGCTACATAATCACACTGCACCATAACCATGCTGCAATTATGATGAATGTGCTGGTGTGTGTGTGTGTGTGTGTGTGTGTGTGTGTGTGTGTGTGCCCATGGAGATTCTAAGCTTGAAGATAAATGAAGACAGGCCTCACGCTCACACCAGGAAATCTAAATAAGCTAAACCTTCAAGGGGCAAATAGCACAGGATCATGTTGTTTTCAATCACGTTATCTCATCAAAGAATTGCGAGGAGCAGCACGCTGGGGAGGCGGCACGGTGGCTTAGTGGTTAGCACGTTCACCCCTCGGCACTGAGATTCCCGGTTCGAATCGCCATCTGGGTGGAGTTTCCATGTTCTCCCCGTGTCCGTGTGGGTTTCCTCCAGGTTCTCCGGTTTCCTCCCACAGTCCAAAAACATGGATCAAGTCAAATGAATTCTCAAAATTGCCCAATATAGGGTGTGTCTGTGTGAGTGAGTGTGTGCCCATCGATGGATTGGCACCCTGTCCTGGGTGTATCAGCCCAGTGCCCGAAACGATCTACCCTGGATGGGCATGGGGAACCCCCCCCCTGCGACCCTAATAGAGGATAAAGCGGGAGATAATGGATGGAAGAATGAGTGATGGATGGCAAGGTGGATTAGTGGTTAGCATGTTCTCCTCTCAGCACTAGGGGTTCCCGGTTCGAATCCCAATCTGGGTGGAGTTTCTATGTTTTCCCCGTGTCCGTGTGGGTTTCCTCCAGGTTCTCCGGTTTCCTCCCACAGTCCAAAAACATGTATCAAGTCAATTGAGTTCTCCAAATTGCCCCATATAGAGTGTGTCTGTGTGTTTAGTGATAGATTGGCGCCCTGTCCTGGGTGTATCTGCACAGCGCCTCAAACGTTCTCCTCTGGGTGGGCATGGAGAAACCCCCCCGCAACCCTAATAGAGAAAAAGCAGAAGATAATGGGTGGATGGATTTTTTTTTTTAGGGTGGCTTAGTGGTTAGCATGTTCTCCTCTGAGCGCTAGGGACTCCCGGTTCGAATCCCAATCTGGGTAAGTTTCCATGTTCTCCCTGTGTCCGTATGTTTCCTCTGGGTTCTCCGGCTTCCTCCCGCAGTCCAAAAACATGGCTCAAGGTCAACAGAATTCTCCAAATTGCCCTTGGTTTATCTGCATAGTTGCATGTCTATGGTGAGGTATAACGCACATCCTCACACCCCCACAACCCAAGTATTGGATTAGGTAGAAGATAATGAGATGAGACAATGAGATAAGATATTTGCAAATGCTGAAAAATGACAGCAGAAATGTATCACAGTATACAGAGAACGCACTTTTATTTTATTTTTGTTCACTAAGGGCAGGAACTCTCTGCACTGTAAGCCGTGTGTATCATACAGTGTTTCCACACAATGCTGGGCTGTCTAGTGGAATATCACAGTGCAGCTTTCCTCTATTAGATTACACTAAACATGGTTTACCCAATATCCAAAGGAACGACGCGAGCACATGAAGGTATGCTCGACACGGTTAGCGGCTGAGATTACTGCCAGGTTTGTTTTTTGAACCGTTCCCAATAATGCTGAATAATCAAACTACAGTGACATGGATATGGTGGTGCGGGTTTCTCCGCCTTTGAAATGTTAAATTTAGAAGCAGTAGCTCATTTGTTGCTGCACAGTTTGAGTTGAATATCCACTAATTCCTCATTTATCTGCGCTGACAGGAGGCTGCCGTCAGGAGGCTGGAGGACTTTATCAATCCAGGAGCATCAGAGGACCAGACAGAGCAGTGCTGCTGGAGTTTAGAAACACTGTGTCAGTGTCATGGCAGTGCTGAGAAGCTTTCACCACCCAAATAATATCTGCTCTGTGCTGGTGCTGAGGGGTCCTGACCAAGTAGACAAAGCATGTGGAGAAACAGAAGGACCACCATTTGTAATTGATGAACAAATAAAAATGCATCTACTGTCAGCAATGCGAGACCAAACAGAGAGAAACCAGCCTATAGAAATGCTTAAAGGGTAAGTCTGTAAGCATGTTGGGGCACCTGCATACAACGAACAGATAGGATGCCCTGCACCTATATATAAGCATATATAAGAAAGTCTGCACTAAAAGGCATTAAAGTTTAACATTTCCATCCTTCAAATACCTTCTGCTCTTCATCAATTGATTATTTGCTCTACTAGAGGGGGGTGGGGGGGGGACTCTGAGGTTACCCATGCCCAAGCAGGGGAGAAAGTTTCAGGCACTGGGCAGATCCATCGCTGGATCTCACTTATACAGACACTAACACACTATAAGTGCAATTTAGAGCAGCCAATTTTACCTTGAATCCATGTTTTTGGACTGTGGAAATACATGTTGAATACATGTTTTTTGGGCGCTGGGCAGATACACCCAGGCAACACACTCACTCACTTACACAGACACTCTATATGGGGCAATTTGGAGAATACAATTGACCTTGAAACATGTTTTTGCACTGTGGGAGGAAACCGGAGAACCCGGAGGAAACCCACGCAGACGCGGGAAGAACATAGAGACTCCACCCAGATTGGGATTCGAACCTGGATCCCCAGCGCTGAGAGGTGGACAATGAACCACTAAGTCACCGTGCCACCTTCTTAAAAAATGCAATCTCAATATAGGAGTTATAACGGCACGGTGGCTTAGTGGTTAGCATGTTCTCCTCTCAGCACTAGGGATTCCCGGTTCGAATCCCAATCTGGGTGGAGTTTCCATGTTCTCCCCGTGTCCATGTGGGTTTCCTCCGGATTCTCCGGTTTCCTCCCACAGTCCCAAAACATGGATCAAGGTCAATTGAATTCTCCAAATTGCCCCATATAGAGTGTGTCCGTGTGTGTGTGTGTGTGCGTGTGTGTGTGTTTAGTGATAGATTGGTGCCATGTCCTGGGTGTATCTGCCCCTGGATGGGCATGGGGAACCCCCCTGCGACCCTAGTAGAGGATAAAGCGGAAGATAATGGATGGATGGAGTTATAACTTATAAAATGTAAAATAAGGGGAAATAACTGTCTGAGCAAAAGGCACATAATAAAAATTTAGAATAACTCAAATTATGTGTGTATTCATTCATTCATTCATTATCTTCCGTTTTATCCTCTATTAGGGTTGCGGTGGGGTTCCCCATGTCCATCCAGGAGAGAACGTCTCGGGCGCTGGGCAGATAGACCCAGGACAGGGTGCTAATCCATTGCTGGGCACACACTCACTCACACAGACACACTCTACATGGGGCAATTTTGAGAATTCAATTGACTTGATCCATGTTTTTGGACTGTAGGAGGAAATCGGAGAACCCGGAGGAAACCCACGCAGACACGGGGAGAACATGGAAACTCCACCCAGATGAGGATTCGAACCGGGAATCCCTAGTGCTGAGAGGCGAAGGTGCTAAGCACTAAGCCACCGTCTATTTGTGTGTATGATGGATTAAATAACAGGACTCTACCAAAGGTTTAGCACAACTGGTAAAAATATTCTGCGTGGGTAAAGATTCAAAACTGATCTTGCCTTATGTAAGAAGATACAGAGCTGGTCCTGCTGCTGGGAGCTGGTTCTCCACCCCAGGGACGAGGTCAGGAGGAAGGAAAGTAGGAAGTGTTTTCCATCAGAGCAGTCGTCATATTGACAAATATGTAAATCTCTGATCTCTGCTTGGTACAAACAAGATGCAAATGAATGCAAACCAACAGCGGCACATGTCTCCACTGGTTTGGAAATGTCAGACCAGCATCCATCCTTAAGCTCCTCTGGTGTCACGCTCTTGGGTCTCAGGTAGCTGATGATCGGATATAAAACTCCACAATCGAAACTAATTTTAGGGCAGAATTTACACTAAGAGGCACGGTGGCTTAGTGGTTAGCATGTTCTCCTCTCAGCACTAGGGATTCCCGGTTTGAATCCCAATCTGGGTGTAGGTTCCATGTTCTCCCTGTGTCCACGTGGGTTTCCTCTGGGTTCTCCGGTTTCCTCCCACAGTCCAAAAACATAGATCAAGTCAATTGAATTCTCCAAATTGCCCCATATAGAGTGTGTCTGTGTGAGTGAGTGTGTGCCCAGCGATGGATTGGCGCCCTGTCCTGGGTCTATCTGCCCAGCGCCCGAAACGTTCTCCCCTGGATGGGCATGGGGTACCACCCCGCGACCCTAAAAGATGATAAAGCGGAAGATAATGGATGAATGAATTTACACCAAGATGTGGGTATTTCCTTCAGGAACAATATATAATAACTGCTCCTCAGGGGTACTATTGATAAGATGCAAGTTTGGAGAGTGTGACACCCCAACCTCACAGACCGCTAGTCTGCCTGTTCAGATTGGAGTTTGACCGTCAGTGAGGATTCCATTGTTCCTGCAGTTTGAGGTTCTCCAGTTCAGATACAGAACATAGAACCACAACTTTAAGGCAGAAAATTTGCTTTACGTCTTCAAGTCACATAAACAGAGACTGCAACAAACAGCTGTTAATAACCGTATCCAACAACAGCCACACCGAAAATACCCACTTCCTAAAATAATGGCACCCTATAATAGTTGCCCCTCAAAAGATCCGCATCTCAATACAGCTGAATCTTAAAAGACCGGCACCTTTAGAGAGCCGCTCCCCATGATGGCCATTACCCATAATGCCCACACTGTGAAATGGCCGCTCCCTTTAATATTGCATCCTGTAATATACCACATATTGAAATAGCCACAAAGTGAAATAGCTACACCTTAAATTTGCCGCTTCTTATAATGCCGCCTCCAGTAATAGCCGCACCTTGAAAACCACACCTTGAAAAAGCCGCACCTTAAATTTGCCGCTCCCTATAATGCCGCACCTTGAAAACCACACCTTGAAAAAGCCGCACCTTAAAATTGCCGCTCCCTATAATGCCGCCTCCTGTAATAACCGCACCTTGAAAAAGCCGCACCTTAAATTTGTCGCTCCCTTTAATGCCACCTCCTGTAATACCTTGACAAAGCCGCACCTTAAATTTACCGCTACTTATAATGCCGCTTCCTCTAATAGCCACACCTTGAAAACCACACCTTGAAAAAGCCGCATCTTAAATTTGCCGCTCCCTATAATGCCGCCTCCTGTAATACCTTGACAAAGCCGCACCTTAAATTTGTCGCTCCTTATAATGCCCCCTCCTATAATAGCCGCACCTGGAAAACCACACCTTGACAATAGCCGCACCTTAAATTTGCCGCTTCTTATAATGTCGCACCTTGAAAAAGCCACACCTTAAATTTGTCGCTCCCTATAATGCCGCCTCCTGTAATACCTTGACAAAACCGCACCATAAATTTGCCGCTCCTTATAATGCCCCCTCCTGTAATAGCCGCACCTTGAAAAAGCCACACCTTAAAATTGCCGCTCCCTATAATGCCACCTCCTGTAAAAGCCGCACCTTGACAAAGCTGCTCCCTTTAATGTCGCATCCTGTAATTGCTGCACCTTGACAAAGCCGCACCCTGACAAAGCCACTCCCTTTAATTGTAATTGTAAATCCTGTAATTGCTACACCTTAACACAGCCGCACCTTACATTTGCCACTCCCTATAATGCCGCACCTTGAAAAAGCCACACCTTACATCAGTCTCATCCCACAACAGCCATCCTTCTTATAAACGTACTCTATAATAATTTCACCATATATTAACTGCAGCCTTAAACAGCCGCACCCTATTACAGCCACTCACTACTATAACATCACCCTAAAACAGTTGCTCACCATTATAACTGACTCCTATAATAACCGCACCTTATCGCTTTCGCAATACTAAAGTTAGCAATGCAATCCTGACTGCACTGACCTTATTGTCGCGACCCCCACACACCCCCTGGATTTCTGTACTATAACTTTTATTGTGTAAATTGTTGCTTTACGTAGCAGCATATTCCTGAGAAACGTTTTGTTTCACAGTGTAGTGAACACAACTGTATTTAGTTGAATTGACATTAAAAATACTTGATCACTCTTTATGCTGCAAACCATGTTCATCCTGCAGCTCTGCACTGCTGTCTAATAGTCTAAAATAAAATATTTTTTTCAAATATTTTTAATAAACTAAATAAAATACATAAAACATACAGCTGAGAATAAGACACTACAGTTGCATGATTTAATACAACATCCAGTATTTAGTCATTTCAACAGTGAACATACATTAGCTCATTTGAGCTGGCAGCATAAACATCTTTAATGTGCAAAGGCAGCTACACATTTTATATTCGGCTTGCTGTTACCACCCTTTAGGCAAAAAGCACAGAAGCTGCCCGAGTCCAAAGACTTCATTCCTTCAGAACTGGATCCTTTAAAGAATTCTCTTCCATTTTCATCAGTGCTGTAATGAACTCGATTACAGAAACACCAAACAAACCTCCATCACTTGTCAAAGCACATTTAGCTGGGGCACTCACACCCAGCCCCAACGGCAGTGCAGGACCTCTGTTTGGTGCATTACTACAGAAAACAGTGACAATAAGCAGAATGACATTCTAGCGTATAATGTTACGATATAATCAAATCAGACCATAAGACCTGGATGCTGCGACACATTTAGATACATTACATTACATTCAGGCATGATGCTCTTATCTAAAGCCACCAACAGAAGAGAGAAAACAACAGAAGTCTGCAAGGTAAAGAAGAACCACCTAAACTGCAGCATTAGGGCTGCAACAACGAAAGTGTCGATAATGAATTTTATTATCGATTCGTTGGGTCGCAAGATTTCCACGTTACTCACGATGTTCTAAGCGCTTACGTCACCTGCAGCGCTTCAACATTCATTCAGTCATTATCTCCCGCTTTATCCTCTATTAGGGTCGCGGTGGGTTTCCCCATGACCATCCAGGGGAGAACATTTCGGGCGCTGGGCAGATTTACCCCGTGACAGGGCGCCAATCCATTGCTGGTCACACACTCACTTACACACACACACACACTATATGGGGCAATTTGGAGAATTCAATTGAATTGATCCATGTTTTTGGACTGTGGGAGGAAACCGGAGAACCCGGAGGAAACCCACGCGGACACGGGGAGAACATGGAAACTCCACCCAGATGGAGATTCGAACCGGGAATCCCTAGCGCTGAGAGGCGAATGTGCTAACCACCAAGCCACCGTGCCTCCAGCGCTTCAACAACGCTGAAAAAAATAGTGGGTTGAACAGAACAAAGCGGAATCTGCAAAACAATAAAACACAGCCAACGTAGAAAACAAGCTTCCGTTTAAATCATCAAAACTGTGGGAGCTTCACGCTTCACACAAATCAAGAACGTGGAACATGCAAGCTCTACGAAAATGAATTGACCTGCACGCAGCACCACAGTGATGATACACCACCTGAAACTAAACATGTTGGAATCACCGATGAGGATGAGCTCAACAGCAGAGTAAATCAATACAACATCCCGAGGTTCTTTAGTTCTGAAATGAATCAACGTAACGGTGCACTCACACTATGAGAACCAGAGCACGCTTCATGCTGTTTTTGGTTGTTCTGGATAATAACAGTGATGGAGAACATGTGTAACTTTATATTTTCATTTAATTACCTTAACCAGTGTTTAAATGTGCTTTATAGATACATACAACTTGTACACAACGGTGCTAATTAATGATCAAGCTTTACAATTTTATTTTTTGACAAAATATGAGTGAAGACTACATATTATAAGACTACATGCCAGTGTGTTTGTGTGCAGGCTACTTGGATGCCTTAAACTCATACTCTAAATAAAACCATACATTTATTGACCTGCTTAATAATTCTACAGTGTAGTTGGTTTTCTTCATAACTACTGACTTGTGATGTTCTCATTTGTAAGTCGCTTTGTATAAAAGTGTCTGCTAAATGTAAATGTAAAGACATGGAAAAAATTTTATTTATCCGATTCATCGATTAATCGAAAAAATAATTGACCAATTAATCGATTATCAAAATAATTGTTAGTTGCAGCCCTATGCAGCATTATTAATTATGTTATTTTGCTGGACGACAAGGTGGTGTTGTGGTTATCACGTCCGCCTCTCAGCGCTCGGGTCCTGATTTGAGTGGAGTTTCCATGACTGTGGGAGGAAACCCACACATGTCCACATAGGTTTCCTCCCACAGTCCAAAAACAGAGTGCTCTAAATTGCCTTTATCTAAAATGCCCCTTAGTATGTATGCCCAGCGTTGGATTGGTGCCCTGTCCTGGGTGTAAAGGTGGAGATAAAGAGATGTGATGATCTTTCCTTTCAAAACACAATCATATTAACATTTACACCTAGGAGCAATCAAGTACCCAACTAACTTTTATCACCCTTTGAGCTGTGGAAAAAAATTAAAACTAGCAACGGAAGCCCATGCAGACATGAGGAGGACATGCAAATACCAAACACGGTGACTCAAGTCAACCCCACTCCAAAGAAACCCTATTATTCACAGCATCGTCTTAATAATAAGTATTAGAAGCATTACTTCCAGCGGCTTATTATGTGTAACACATGGAGGCATTCAATGACCATGATATATACAGTATATTACCCAGTGGTAATAAGCTGACGAATCGATGATGAATCACTCATTGAACTTCACTCTCGGAAAATAGTAAGACTGGATTTGTGATATTCCTGTCGTAATGGATTCAAGTGCAAAAACCCAAATACTGTTGATTTTCATGGAATTGTAGGCTCATGGTTAAAGAACCAGCCTAGAGATAAAGGTTCTCCAATCGAATCCCAGTCCCACCAATTACTATGGTCAAAGTGCCCTTGGGCAAGTCATCTAACCCCAATTACTCCACAGGAGCTGAATACACACTGCCCACCACTCCGGGCATGTGTACTCACTTCACTTGTGTGTATATATCCATCCATCCATTACCTTCCGCTTTATCCTATATATGGGTCGCGGTGGGGTGTCCCATGCCCATTTAGGGAAGAACATTTCGGGCGCTGGGCAGATACACCCTGGACAGGACGCCAATCTATCGCTGGGCACACACACACTCACACAAACACACACACTCTATATGGGGCAATTTGGGGAATTCAATTGACCTTGATCCATGTTTTGGGCTGTGGGAGAAAAACGGAGAACCCGAAGGAAAGCCAAGTGGACACGGGGAGATCATGGAAACACCACCCAGATGGAGATTCGAACCGGGAATCCCTAGTACTGAGAGGAAAACATGCTAACCACTAAGCGGCCCAGTGTGTGTGTGTGTGTGTGATATATATATATATATATATATGGCGGCACGGTGGTTAGTATGTTCTCCTCTCAGCGCTAGGGATTCTCGGTTCAAATCCCCATCTGGGTGGAGTTTCCATGTTCTAAATTGAGTTCTCCAAATTGCCCCATAAAGAGTGTGTATGCGTGCGTGTCTATGCAAGTGAGTGTGTGCCCAGCGATAGATTGGCGCCCTGTCCTGGGTGTATCTGCCCAGCACCTGAAACTTTCTCCTCTGGATGGGCATGGGAAACCCCACTGCGACCCTAGTGTAGGACGAATTGGAAGATAATGACTAAATGAAATATATATATATATATATGTGTGTGTGTGTGTGTGTGTGTGTGTGTGTGTGTGTGTGTGTGTGTGTGTGTGTGTGTGTTTTACTGCACGAATGGGTTAAATGTGGAGGACAAATTCCTCTGTGTGTTAAGCACATTAGGCAAAATGGATCACTTTACTTTAAATTATATATAATTAGATCTCCACAAGCTTATAAACACAGAACAAGGATCAAAAGAGTTGATAAGCAAAATAGAGATGGAATTATACTTGGTGAGATCACTCAACCCTAAATTCACCCCCCCCCCATCCCGCGCTTGTAGTCTTTATCTTTGGGTTTAAATAGAAACCTAATCATTCATTAAGGTTATGGATTTGATAAACTAGTTAATAAATTCAGCATGTAGGTAGTGAGGGACCAATACTGTGCAAAAGGTATATAATAAAAAGATATGGAGAACTATGGTCATGCACTTGTACTCACCCCACCATACACCTTACTCCTGTTATACTATACAAGATGTCTAGATGTCCATACAACACTCTAAACACCTCTGATTCCAAAATACCTTTACATTTGGTCATTTAGCAGGTGGTTTTATCCGAAGCAACATGTGGTTAGCATGTTCTCCTCTCAGCACTAGGGATTCCCGGTATGAATCCTAAACCGGGTGGAGTTTCCATGTTCTCCCCGTGTCCACGAGGTTTTCCTCCGGGTTCTCCGGTTTTTTTCCCACAGTCCAAAGACATGGATCAAAGTCAATTGAATTCTCCAAATTGCCCCATATAGAGGGTGTCTGTGTGAGTGAATGTGTGTCCAGTGATAGATTGGCACCCTGTCCTGGGTGTATCTGCCCAGTGTCCGAAACGTTCTCCCCTGGATGGTCATGGGGAACCGCGACCCTAATAGAGGATAAAGCAGAAGATAATGGATGGATGGATGGATATGAACTTTTTGGTTGGACGTGTCACAGACCCTTTTGGAGCAATGAAGGTTAAGGGTCTTGCTCAAGGATCCACATTAGTAACTTCACTGAAACTGGGATTTGAACCCACAACCTTCAGATTGATAGTCCAACACCCAAACCAATGCACTAGCACAAACGAATCGATTGAACATAAATCCATAAAAGTGGGCTGAAGATATCACCTTCAGATAGGAGATCATACAGACCAGGTCCTGATCTCCACCACCGTACTATACTGTACTGTTTTACCACCAAATAAATATTTCCATCCATCCATTATCTTCTGCTTTATCCTATATTTGGGTTGCGGGGGGGTCCCCATGTCCATCTAGGGGAGAACGTTTCGGGCGCTAGGCAGATACACCCAGGACAGGGTGCCAATCTATCGCTGGACACACACATATGGGGCACTCTATATGGGGCAATTTGGAGAATTCAATTGACCTTGATCCATGTTTTTTGGGACTGTGGGAGGAAACCGGAGAACCCAGAGGAAATCCACGCAGACACAGGGAGAACATGGAAACTCCACCCTGATGGGGATTCGAACCAGGAATCCCTAGCACTGAGAGGTGAACGTGCTAACCACTAAGCCACCGTGCTACCCCAAATAAATATTTGTGCACAATTTAAATTAAATCCTGCACTAAATCATGTCTACGGACCAGACACAGAGCTCATAACTTCTTTCGGTAACTTCTACTCTAATTCGTCCCACCCATCCTCTGATCTGGGTCTTTATCATTGAGCTTATAATGCACACGGTGTGGTTTCCAGATCAGTGTTGACTAACAGGACAGGTTGAATAATATGTCGGCTGGCTCCACCAACCAGGGAGGTGAGATCACATCACCTTATTGCATCTGAAGCAGAGGAAAGACAGTGGTGCATCGGTCATGTTCTACACAACGTTCTATAAAGAAGGTTTAAGAAACCTGAAGCAGCTTCAGTATCACCACCACACTGATGTTGAAACTCTCATCACAACAAATAATGCTCTGAAGAAGCCTGAGTGCACTGGGGGCATCTGCCCAGTGCCTGTAACATTCTCCCCTGGATGAGCATGGAAAACCCGCCAACCAAAATAGAGGATTAAGCGGATAATGAGATGTGGCATGGCGGTTACCACATTATTCTCTCAGCGCTGAGGGTACAGGTTCGGGTGGAGTCTTCATGTTCTCTCCGTGTCCGTGTTGTTGCTATCCCAAAGTCCAAAAACATGAATTCAAGGTAATGCTCTAAATTGCCCCATATAGTGTGTGTCTGTGTGAGCGGGTGAGTGTGCCCAGTGATGGATTGCCCAGCATCCAAGATTTTCACACACACCCCCCCCCCGGGTAGGCATTTGGAAGGATTATGTGGTTGATAAGAAGATGAGATGAGGTTTTTTTTATGGTTATATACAGTGGCATGGTGATTAACACATCTGTCTCACAGCGCCAGGGATCCAGGTTCGAATCTCGAACTGGGTGGAGTTTAGGTTATCTCCGGATTCTCCGCTTTCCTCCAAAACCATGTCAGTCTAAAACCATAGCTTTAAAGTTATTTGAATAACTAAATTGCCCCATATAGTGTGTGCACAGCGATGGATTAGCACTCTGTCCTGGGTGTATCTACCTGGGAGGGGGGGTTCCCATACCCATCCAGGGGGGGAGAACGTTTCGGGCACTGGGCAGATACACCCAGGACAGGACGCTAATCTATTGCTGGGCACACACTCACTTACAGACACACTCTATATGGGGCAATTTGGAGAATTCAATTGACTTGATCCATGTATTTGGACTGTGGGAGGAAACCGGAGAACCCGGAGGAAGCCCACGTGGACACGGGGAGAAAATGGAAACTCCACCCAGATTGGGATTCGAACCGGGAATCCCTAGAGCTGAGAGGAGAATGTCCAAACCACTAAGGGTGGTCAGTATAATGCGATGAATTCATTTGCATTCAGGGCATTTAACCCCAACATTCTGATTATTGTCGTACATTCTAAAAAACACGGAATCTATGGACATTCTGCTGAAACGCACAACAGCTAATAAATCATTTACAGAATCCTGAGTGTGCTTTAATTAAACCAGCGAGCCAGAATCAGTGTGATCACCATTAAAACCTGCTTAATTGCAGCTGCAGCTCCAGCTCGCTGACGAACACGCCGTCTTTAATCTACTTGTCACTGGCAACATCTGTATTTAAGATCGCGGACTTTTACCAAACACCACAGCGAAACACAGCGAGTGAAACACATCCTCCCAACTTCACCCCCCACTGTAAACACCTGCGTCGTCTGCAACAGCGATGACACTGAGCGGGAGAGCTGCAAGCTCATTCATTATATTCCACTTCATCCTCTATTAGGGTCGCGGGGGCGGGGGGGGGGGTTCCCATGCCCATCCAGGGGAGAACATTTCGGGCGCTGGGCAGATACACCGAGGACAGGGCGCCAATCTATCACTGGACACACACTCACACAAACACACTCTATATGGGGCAATTTGGAGCATTCAATTACCTTGATCCATGTTTTTGGACTGTGGGAAACCCATGCAGACATGGGGAGAACATGGAAACTCCACCCAGATTGGGATTCGAACCAGGAAAAAAGAATCCATCCATTATCTTCCGCTTTATCCTATACTATGGTCGCCGGGGGGGTGGGGGGGGGTTCCCATGCCCATCGAGGGGAGAACGTCTTGGGCGCTGGGCAGATAGACCCAGGACAGGGCGCCAATCTATCACTGGGCACACACTCACTCACTCACACACGCACACTCTATATGGGGCAATTTGGAGAACTCAATTCACTTGATCCATGTTTTTGGACTGTGGGTGGAAACCGGAGAACCCGGAGGAAACCCACACAGACACGGGGAGAACATGGAAACTCCATCCAGATTGGGATTCGAACCTGGAACCCCCAGCGCTGAGAGTCGAACGTGCGATCACTAATCCACCGTGCCGCGCCAATTAACTCCACCAACCCGTTAAATCAAGTCCGCGGGGCTGCGTCCCAAACCCAAAACCAACTCTCAGCGGACGGTCGCCGGCTCGGTGGGTGGAGCGAGTGTGTCTGCTGAGTGGAGGAACACGCGGTTTGGGACGGAGCCTCCGTCCGGTGCTCTGCACGGGGCTATACGGCTAGAGCTAATCAGCCCGTGCAGACGCCCGCCGCCTGCCGCCCGCCGGAGCCCTGAGAGCGGGCGCGCTTACCTCTTTTGACGGCCTCGTCATAAGAAAGAAAGCCTATCCGCGACTCCTTGGCGCCCATGTTGCCCTCATTTCACTGCAACTCCGAGCTTCAGCGTCGAGCGCGGCGCGCGGCTCCTCTCAGCGCCGCCGACTCCAAACTGGAGTTCGCTGTTGTCAACGTATGACGCGCCTCAGCTCCGCGCCGACGCCTCCGTGGGAAGAGTCACGTGACCTTGGCCGGCGTCCCAATAACGCCACACGACTTCTATCTAAGTGCCCTACGCTAAAGCGAGGTGTACGGTCTGAGGGCGGCGTGAAGAGTCACCCTTCACCGGCGGAACGCGCCGATTTGGATACAGCCCTGGATTCCTCTCAAGTCACCTGATCAATACCGCGGGGCAGATGAAGCGGGCTGTCACTCAGTTACACACAGAGACAAAACACCAAGAAACATTTCATAAACTCACTAAACTAATGTTTTCTGAACAGAAATCAATAGAAAACCGTCAAGAATTCATAATTTAATTCATAATAAAGAAATCTAAAGTTCGATAGATAGACAACTTTATTGTCATTGTGCAGTGTACAAGTTCAGGGCCAATGAAATTTAGTTAGCATCTAACCAGAGGAGCATATATATATATATATATGACGGAGGCTTAGTGTTTAGCACGTTCGCCTCTCAGCACTAGGGATTCCCGGTTCGAATCCCCATCTGGGTGGAGTTTTCACGTTCTCCCCGTGTCTGTGTGGGTTTCCTCCGGGTTCTCCGGTTTCCTCCCACAGTCCAAAAACATGGATCAAGTTAATTGAATTCTTAAAATTGCCCCATATAGAGTGTGTCTGTGTGAGTGAGTGTGTGCCCAGTGATGGATTGGTGTCCTGTCCTGGGTCTATCTGCCCAGCGCCTGAGACATTCTCCCCTGGATAGGCATGGGGAACCCCACCGCGACCCTTATAAAGTGGGAAAGAATGAATGAAAAAAATGAATGAATGATATATGACTTGATCCATGTTTTTGGACTGTGGATGGAAACCGGAGAACCCGGAGGAAACCCATGCAGACACGGGGAGAAAATAGAAACAAGATTGGGATTCGAACCAGGAATCCCTAGTGGCTCTAAAAACATTTCTCTTTAAAATAATAAAAGTTACAACTAGGAAATAAAAACAAAAGAAGAAATGAAAACTTTTTATAAAAGTAAAAATAATAAATCAAAATATTCAGTTTTCTTTGCTCTTGGGCTATTTTAGAAAAATAAACTTAAACTTTAAATATTATTAAATATTTCTCCTCTCCATAAAAATGTTCCACATTCAAACACAATCAAAATATGAACATGGTCCATAAAAAAACATCACTGGACCATTAATAACAATAATAATAGATCAATGTAAAATGATCTAGAGGGCCGGATATGGCCCACGATTATTGGGTTTGACACCTATGTGATAAAGTGTCTGAAATATAAAGCTGCTGAAAGAGATCTGATCTGAAGTGAAAACGGCAGGCGGTTCCCAAACAGGACGTTTCTCTCTCTGCCACTTTTTGAACGGGTGTTAAAATGAATAATCAGTTGTATGTTCATTATAATGGGTAAATTGTCCGTGTTTTCCCCACGTTCTTCCAAAAACATTGATTTAAGGTAATTTGGCTGGTATAAATTGCCCTATACAGTGTGTCGGTTAGTAAGTGTTTGCCCAGCGATGGATTGGCGTACTGACCTGTCCTAAGTGTTGTACATTTTATTTACATTTACATTTACATTTACATTTGGTCATTTAGCAGACGCTTTTATCCAAAGCGACTTACAAGATGAACACAGGGTTAATCACAACATCCCTGGAGCAATGAGGGTTAAGGGCCTTGCTCAAGGACCCACATTGGTAATTGCAGTGGACCTGGGATTTGAACCGCCAACCTTCGGATTGATAGCCCAATGCCCTAACCACTGAGCTACCGCACCCTTTCGTTTATTATATTTAATAAACGAAACTTGAATAAAGAGCAGCATCTATTTGTTCTTGTACAGTATTTAAATGTTGAGTTCAAACAGAGATCCTGGTTGAAGAAGCATTGACTTAGTGCCCTCTAGTGGTTGTTAGCTTCAACTACTATATTCTGACGAGTAAGGATTTTTAGGTCTTTGTTTATTGTTTATTGATCAGTCTTAACGACACACATACTGTGTAAGTCCCCTTTACTCTGCTCTTTATTTGTCTTATAATATATAATATAATATATATATATATTTTTTTCATTCATTCATTTATTATCTCCCACTTTTGTCCTCTATTAGGGTCGGGGTGGGGTTTCCCATGCCCATCCAGGTGAGAACGTTTCGGGCGCTGGGCAGATACACCCAGGACAGGGCGCCAATCCATCGCTGGGCACACACTCACTCACTCACACACACACTCTTTATGGGGCAATTTGGAGAACTCAACTCACTTGATCCATGTTTTTGGACTGTGGGAGGAAACCGGAGAACCCGGAGGAAACCCACACAGACACGGGGAGAACATGGAAACTCCACCCAGATGGGGATTCGAACCGGAAATCCGTAATGCTGAGTGGAAAACATGCTAACCACTAACCACTGTGTGTATATATATGTATATGCCCATCCAGGGGAGAATGTTTCAGTCGCTGGGCAGATACACCCAGCACAGGGCGCCAATCTATCACTGTGCATGCTCTCACTTACACAGATACACTATAAAGGCCAATTTAGAGCAGCCACATCACCGAGTCTTTTCTCAGCCCGGGTTTGTAATGTTTACTGTTGTGATGTTTACACACACACACACACACTGATAATAGCAAATTTTCCTTTAAATATATATATATAGGGCGGCACAGTGGCTTAATGGTTGGCATGTTCTCCTCTCAGCACTAGGGATTCCCGGTTCGAATTCCCATCTGGGTGGAGTTTCCATGTTCTCCCCGTGTCTGTGTGGGTTTCCTCCGGGTTTTCCTGTTTTCTCCCACAGTCCAAAGACATGGATCAAGTCAATTGAGTTTTTCAAATTGCCCCATATAGAGTGTGTCTGTGAGTGAGTGTGTGCCCAGTGATAGATTGGCACCCTGTCCTGGGTGTATCTGCCCAGCGCCCCCCTCCCCCCCAGTAGAGGATAAAGCGGAACATAATGGCTGTGCTAGGGACTCAAATGCTAATCTGGGTGGAGTTTCCATGTTCTCCCCGTGTCTGCGTGGGTTTCTTCCGGGTTCTCTGGTTTCCTCCCACAGTCCAAAAACATAAATCAAGTGAATTCTTGATTCAATTGAAATCCAAATTGCCCCATATACAGTGTGTCTGTGTGAGTGTGTGTGCCCAGTTATGGATTGGCGCCCTGTCCTGGGGGTATCTGCCCAGCGCCCGAGATGTTCTCCCCCGTATGGGCATGGGAACCCCCCCCCCCCCACCGTGACCCTAATAGAGGATAAAGTGGAAGATAATAAATGAATGAATGAAAAAACTAAAAACAAAGCTCAAGATCACAGCTTGCTTTTATTGAAGGTGAGCTGTTATATTCATACATCCTCACTGTGTGCACAAGGCTGACACTTCCACCATCACACTCATCTTTTCCTCCGGGGGGGGGGCAATAAAAGCTTAAAAGTTAGTATTGATATTAAGGACGACTCTCAGGAGTGAGGTAAACTCGGTGCACTCACACAGTGCAGATGACCCAGCATGGTGTGAACGGTCACGCACCGATACCACCGTCGCTCAACACACATCACAACGCAAAAACAGACAGCCACCGGCAGCCGAGGGTCCTTTAAGACGAAGGCTTGGACTTAGGGCGGGGTAGGGGCCCTGCTTTGAGGCTCCGCCCCCTGCTGTAATACAGAGCAATGGCAAGACCTCTGCTTTGACTTTTCTACATTTGCACTTTAGACACTTTGCGTACACGTTCCAAATATGTCACTTCACAATCAGGGTTGTACTAAAGACCAAAAGACATCGATTACAACAACTGTCCCATTATACACTACATGGACAAAAGTATTTGGACGACTATATATATCCCACACTGACATCTCGGTTCTGCGTTCGCAGCAGTAACAGTTTCCACGCTTTATGAAAGGCTTTGCACGACATTGGGTAGTGTCATCCATTCATTATCTTCCACTTTATCCTTTATTAGGGGGGGGGGTTCCCATCCAGGGGAGAACGTTTCGGGCGCTGGGCAGATACACCCAGGACAGGACGCCAATCTATCACTGGGTAACATTGGGTATTGCATCTGTGGAAAATCTGGATTTATCCAGATACGCATTGTCAAGGTCAGACACCGATGTCGGATGAGAACGTCTGAAACAATAATTGATTCCAAAGGAGTGTAATGTGTGCCCAGCAATGGATTGGCGCCCTGTCCTGGGTGTATCTGCCCAGCGCCCGAAACGTTCTCCCCTGGATGGGCATGGGGGACCCCCCCACGACCCTAATAGAGGATATAGCGGGAGATAATGGATGGATGGAGTGTAATGAAGTTGAGATCAAGGCTCTGTACGGGGTTCTGTTATTAAGAACCTTGATTTGTACATCAAGCCAAAGGCTGGAGCAGAAATGGGCCTTCCCCAAACTGTTCCCACAAAGTTAAAGGCATAAAAGACATCCAAATGCATTGATTTTATTCACCGAACCCTAAACAGCTGTATTCAGTGAGTAAGAGGTGGGTTCTAATACAATTATCCATATAGTGTAGCACATGGTTTGGTAGTTATTTAATGAATACTGTCTGTTAAACATAACAAAGACTCATGTAAACCCGCGTTATAGTATGAATAGTGATCAGTAACCTTCATCTGATTACAGCAAACGCTTCTGTATTAAGAACATCGATCAAACTGTTGTGCAAAGCAAAACCCAACAAGGTATTAATCACATTCAGATTGTAAATCCAGGGATGATGGCTCTTGTTTGAGCTGGTACGGCTTTATTTTACAGAAACATGTCCCAAATTCTGTGCCACCATCACAGAAGCCAGACATTTAACTCTTAACCAGAGCAGTGATCTTCATCTTTATCACACTGTGAGACTGAAACCTATCAACTATAACCAGATGATAACATTATATCCAGATTTAATAGAAGTAAATATGTAAAACAGATTCAGGGTAGCATGGTGGCTTAGTGATTAGCATGTTCTCCTCTCAGCGCTAGGGATTCCCGGTTTGAAAACATGGATCAAGGTCAATTGATTTTTCCAAATTGCCCCATATAGAGTGTTTGTGTGAGTTAGTGAGTGTGTGCCCAGCGATGGACTGGCACCCTGTCCTGGGTCTATCTGCCCAGCGCCCAAAACGTTCTCCCCTGGATGGACATGGGGAACCCCCCCGTGACCCTAATAGAGGATAAAGCAGAAGATAATGGATGGATGGATGTAAAACAGATTCAGACTGGCTCCACCTGCAGGACGTACACATTCAGCCTTCAGCACTATGCAGTGTTCATACTGTCTGGTAAAAGTAACCAAGACTCATGTAAACCTGCGTTAAAGGATAAATAGTGATCTTAATGTTTATCTGATTACAGCAAACGCTTCTGTATCAATCAAACTTTTTGCGCTGCTACAAGCATCACTATGCAGAGTGTTCAGATTGTACGTGGTGGCCCACGAAAACGTAGCCCTCCTATATCCTGCAGACGCCTTACTCTGTGTATGGAAGAGGACTGAACTCAAATTCAATGTTAACGGCATTAAAAACATAAATAAATAAATAAATAAATTGGGTCATTCATTGGACGCTTTTATCCAAAGCGACTTACAAGGTGAGCACAGGGTTCATCACAACATCCCTGGAGCAATGAGGGTTAAGGGTCTTGCTCAAGGACCCACACTGGTAACTTCAGTGGACCTGGGATTTGAACCCCCAACCTTCAGATTTATAGCCCAACGCCATAACCACTGAGCTAACCCGCCCCAAACATCCAAAATGCATTGACTTTATTTACCGACCTTAAACATCTGTATTTAGTGAGTATGTGGTGGGGTCTAATACATTTCTCCATATAGTGTTTACATGATAACATGGCTTTTAAGTCATGTAAACCTGCAATTAAACAAGGGCTCATGTAAACCTGCGTTATGGTCTGAATGGTGATCGGTAATGTTCATCCGATTACAGCAAACACTTTACGGAATGTGTCCTTAAATCGAGTGTTTGCGCTGGTATCATCATCACTATGCACAGTGTTCAGCTTGTAAATGGTGGCTCATGAAAGACTAGCCCGTCTCCTAAATCCTCACTCTGAATTTGAGGTCAGTCCTCTGTCATACACAAAGTTAAAGGCATGAAAAACATCCAAAATGCATTGACTTTATGCACCGACCCTAAACATCTGTATTTATCTGTGTTTAGTGAGTATGTGGTGGGGTCTAATACATTTCTCCATATAGTGTTTACATGATAACATGGCTTTGTAGTTATGTAAACCTGCATTTAAACAAAGACTCATGTAAACCTGCGTTATGGTCTGAATGGTGATCGGTAATGTTCATCAGATTACAGCAAACACTTCTGTACTATAAAAATCAAACACTTTATGGAATGTGTCCTTAAAACGAGTGTTTGCACTGGTATTATCATCATTATGCTAAGTGTTCAGTTTGAACATGGTGGCAGACGCCTCACTCTGAATTCGAGGTCAGTCCTCTTTCATACACAAAGTTAAAGGCATGAAAAACATCCAAGATGCATTGACTTTATGCACCGACCCTAAACATCTGTATTTATCTGTGTTTAGTGAGTATGTGGTGGGGTCTAATACATTTCTCCATATAGTGTTTACATGATAACATGGCTTTGTAGTTATGTAAACCTGCATTTAAACAAAGACTCATGTAAACCTGCGTTATGGTCTGAATGGTGATCGGTAATGTTCATCAGATTACAGCAAAAGCTTCTGTACTATAAAAATTAATCAGTCTTTAAAATTTGTGTTTGTGCTGATATGATCATCACTATGCACAGTGTTCAGTTTGTACATGGTGGCCCACGAAAACGAAGCCCTCCTATATCCTGCAGACGCCTCACTCTGAATTTGAGGTCAGTCCTCTTTCATACACAAAGTTAAAGGCATGAAAAACATCCAAGATGCATTGACTTTATGCACCGACCCTAAACATCTGTATTTATCTGTGTTTAGTGAGTATGTGGTGGGGTCTAATACATTTCTCCATATAGTGTAGCATATGCTTTGTAGTCTGCGCTACAGTATGAATGGTGATCTGTAATGTTCATCTTATTACAGCAAACACTTCTGTACTATAAAAATCAAACGTGTTCTTAAAATGAGTGTTCGCGCTGGTATGATCATTACTATGCACAGATTGTACATGGTGGACCACGAAAACGAAGCCCTCCTATATCCTGCAGACGCCTCACTCTGAATTTGAGGTCAATCCGGCGTGAAAAACATCCAAAATGCATTGACTTTATGCACGGACCCTAAACATCTGTATTTAGTGAGTATGTGGTGGGGTCTAATACATTTCTCCATATAATGTAGCACATGCTTTTGCAGTCACGTAAACCTGCATTTAAACAAAGACTCATGTAAAATGTGTGTTTGCGCTGGTACGACCATTATTATTCAGTGTTCAGTTTGTATATGGTGGCCCATGGAAAAGTAACCCGTCTCCTATATTCAGAATGCACCTCAAATTGAATTGGAGGTCAATCTCCTTCCACCCCTCAGCTGATCACCCATAATTTGCCATTAATTTGCCTTTTTCCCCCTTAATTCAGAGTGAGGTGCATGTGGGCCACCTTTCCGAGGTCCACCCTGTAGAAACTGAACACTGTACATGATGACGAACTGTACAGTGAAGGCTGAATGTGTACATCCCATTGGAGGAGCCATTCTGAATCTGTTTTACATATTATTTAAACCTAAGCATGAGACTGTGACTACAGCCAGACCAGGAACCTTGCAAAGCAGGCATGTTCAGGGTGGAACCGGATAACCAGTCAGTCTCTTAGCCATGGGGCATTCTTGATATGCCTTGGATTTGAACTACAGCCAATTTCGCGAAAAACAAACCGTTTCGATGAATACAGATGACCGGTATTCATATAAAGTCAGCTTCCAATCAGCCAAGCTCTGAGCCGTTTTAATAAACATACCGCCAATATTTAATAATCAGACGCACCAACATTGGAAGTGGAGCTGTATGTGTGGATGCAGGTGGACCAGAGTTGAAATAGAATTGAACTTCGGCGCTCTTAAAAGCAGCTGATGAGAGTTTTTGGAATATTTACAGTGAGCGTAAGACGATGCTTCGGTGGGAACGTTGGCACGAAAGCAGAAGAATACAAACATTTGAAAGTGTAGAAGAGCCGGTAAGATTCAAGAGCCTGTCGGTTTGGCTGGACCGCGGTGATGGAGATGAATGTGACTGTCGTTTAAGACATAACATGAAATAATGAACCCACTACGTGCCCTCGACTTTAATTCTGCCGTTCAGATGCCACATCTAGGGAACCGAGTAAGAACATGAGGACGGTGTGTGATCGTGTGGAATGAGGAACGCTGGTTTATGCTCTTCCCAGATTCTCCGCTCCGTATCTGAGGTTCCGACATGAAAACCAAACAAATGCATGTCGTTAAGAAAGACCAAAAAAAGAAAAATAATAAGTTGGGTTCTGTGATCTCGCATTAAAGCTTATAATGTTCAAGTAGCGCAGAATCTCTGCAACTGCAAACGTCCCGTACTTCAAAGTCAAAGTCCCGGCGGTTCTGATATGCAGCCACCTGGAACTCCTCTCGTTCACTCGAGTAACAGCAGCTTCCTTTAAACATTTCCTTTTCCTTTGCTCGGTCATGTGTTAAGACTTGTGTCCCGGTCTCTTGGTCATACTTGGAAATCATCCTACGAACAAGAACTACATCCGTGTAACGCCTTAATGGGCGTCTTCGCAGTTCAGCACTTCTTAAAGTGGTATCGCTCTCATTCATGAGGGTAAGGGAGCATCACCGACTGCATCTATTACGTTTTTTCAAAGTTCTGACCCGTACAGGGGGTCATACTCAGCCTTGCACGGCAGCCACGCAGCTGACAATCGGTCGCTTTGTGCGGCTGCCCTCTCACAAAGCCATTTGCTGCATTCAGCAGCTCTTTTTTATGCCACTATGCGCAGCTGGTTAAGGGCCAAAGGTCTTAATGCCTACACTACAGCACTCTGAAAGGATAATAATGACCAGTGGGAGCAGGTCATGTGACCATGTGCCACTCATCCCGTGTGTTATCTGCGTAACGGTCGTCCTCTTCTCGTCCTGACATTCACTCATATGGCCGGCGTGCTCACGTCTTTAGTATTTAATCAAGTCTTTTTGTTTTTTTTCATTTCGCTCATTCACTTGCAATGATGCACCTAAAGGTTATAGCACAGCTTGCATATAAATTATTGGCATTGTAAAGGATACTAGGTCAGTACTTATATGAATGGATACAAAAATCCAAACAGAAACACACATCCGCATGTCGAAGGGAACCACTGGTCCACTGAACGCAGTTTTTTTTTTTTAAGCAGGTGTGGCTATGGGAGGGAGGGGGAAAAAAAAAAAAAAAAAAAAAAAAAAAAAGGTAAACAAACGCTAACTCCTCACAGAGTCCCGACACGGACGACGACGATGCGAAAGAATAAATGTAAAGCTCTTGATTACACGGAGTGAGGAAGCGACGGCCTTCATAAGAGCTCGACACACTCGCTCGTGTCGCGGTCCTTCAGCGCTCTTATACAGGCGACTGGAAAGGACCAGAGGTCAGCGGTTCCGGTGGTGGACTTCGGTGCAGGTCGTTAGCAGAGAACTGCAGGACGAGTCTGTGTAAATGTGACCTTCAAAAAAAATTATTAAAAAAAAAAAAAAAACTCAGATATTTTACATAAGTGGAACTGAGTTCTCATTCGTTGTCTTCCTCACAAATCCGATAAATATTCAATCCCATGGAAAATCAAAAGACGGTCTGAATGCCTTCAGAAGACCGCCGCCGCTGTCGCTCCACCGTGTAGTGTGTTGGGTGTGTTCAGAGAGAGGACATGTCTTTAGGATTCATATGAGGAAACTGAAATGGTTAGTCTCCGGTCCCGGTCCCTGCCGCGTGTGATTGGGTGAATGGTTCCAGATAGGCGTTTAAGGAGAACAAGTGTGGAATGAATAGTGGCCGATCCTGAGGTTAGCCCAGGCAGGAGCGACCTGGCAGCTGGCTGTTCGATAGCAGAAACGACTGCACCACCTCGTCTGTGGCCTGGGGGCTGGTGTTGACGTCCTCCAGCGCGTCGGCCACTGCGAACTGTCTGTCCCTCAAGCGATTCCAGTTAGTCAGGATGTTGTGGTACTCAAACACTTTTTCATAATTGCCCACTGAATTGTAAAGTTTGATTAAGCCTCGGTAATCGTACTCCAGCCCGCTGTAGCCTTCGCCGAACAGTTTCTTTCCTACAAACACAAACATATGTTTTTTTAAATACATAAGTGATAGTGAGAAATTTGTCATTTAACCCACCCGTGCAGTGAAACACACACACACACATATATATATATATATATATATATATATATATATATATATATATATATATATAGACAGACTGTATCCAGTATTCTTTTTACTTACCCCTTCAGAAATTAACAACGTATGAAGAAATAATTAATTCCATTTCTGCCCAATAAGCTAAAAACCTCAACAGGAACCCCATGTCTACAGTACATTGGGAACATGCAGTGGACACTGGTATTACCGATAGCTATAGATCGCAGGTAGAGGCGCTCAGCATCGTCGTACTGGTTCATGTCATAATTATAAAGGGAGGCCAGGTGACCCACAGACAGCGCAACCTCATAGTCCTCCTGTCCTAAAAGTTGTTCTTTAATCTGGATTGCTTTGATGTGCATCTCCTCAGCTTCCTGCAAAACAGATCAGATTCTGTTAATCATCAGCAAAAATCAAACACGTTACTGACACCAATATGTTACACTGGTTTAGGAGAGATTCACAGTCAAGCTAGAAAGTTTCACAATTAAGATGGCACCTCGGTTAACAGAACCCATCCTGGTTAGTGTTACTAGTCTTTATACCCTCATGCCGTATAAACAACACAGGGTAAGTTAGGTCTCTTTAAATTACAATGGATGAGGTTCCAAATTAGGGCGGCACGGTGGTTTAGTGGTTAGCAGGTTCTCCTCTGAGCGCTAGGGATTCCTGGTTCAAATCCCCATCTGGGTGGAGTTTCCATGTTCTCCCCGTGTCCGCGTGGGTTTCCTCCGGGTTCTCCGGTTTCCTCCCACAGTCCAAAAACATGGATCAAGGTCAATTGAATTCTCCAAATTGCCCCATATAGAGTGTGTGTGTGAGTGTGTGTGTGCCCAGTGATAGATTGGCACCCTGTCCTGGGTGTACCCCTCCCCCCCATGACTCTAGTAGAGGATAAAGCGGAAGATAATGGAAAGATGGATGGATTTTACAAATGGGGCGGCACAGTGGCTTAGTTTTTAGCATGTTCTCCTCTCAGTGCTAGGGTTTCCTGGTTCAATCTGGGTGGAGTTTCCATGTTCTCCGCGTGTCTGTATGGGTTTCCTCCGGGTTCTCCAGTTTCCTCCCACAAGTCGAAAAACAATTCTCCCCTGCATGGGCATGGAGACCCCCCCCTGCGACCCTAGCATAAGATTAAGCAGAAGATGGATGGATTTTTCAAATGTTGGAACACATTTCTTTATATGACAAAAATAACTAATAAATAATGTTATTTACCTGCAAAGCTTAAAGTACATTTATAAAAGCACGCATTTATAATCTTTGGTCGGATTTGTGTCATTTAGTACATTACCAGCAGTTAATAGCATTAAAAAAAACTATCACATATTTATTTCTTTATACAAAACTGTACACAGTAACTTTAATATTATATAAATTATTTTATAATTTAAATGGGTGGCACGGTGGCTTAGTGGTTTGCATGTTCTCCTCTCAGCACTAAGGGTTCCCCGTTCGAATCTCCATCTGGCTGGAGCTTCCATGTTCTCTCCGTGTCCGTGTGGGTTTCCTCCAGGTTCTCCGGTTTCCTCCCACAGTCCAAAAACATGGATGAAGTCAATTGAGTTCTCCAAAATTGCCCCATATAGAGTGTGTGTGTGTGTGCCCAGTGATAGATTGGCATCCTGTCCTGGGTGTATCTGCCCAGCGCCCGAAACATTCTCCCCTGGATGGGCATGGGGAACCCCCCCCCCCCACGACCCCAATATAGGAGAAGATAATGAATGAATATAATTAAAATCCTGTAAGATCTCATCAGCTGCTTAACAACAACAAAAACAAAATCAATTCCGTAACCTTGAACTTGCGCATTGACTGGTAGAGACGCCCCAGGTTCCCGTAATGTTTCGCTGTCTGAACGTTGAACTCGCCGAAAGCTTTTTTGGCCAACTGGAGGGAGGACAGGTGCAGGTCATGTGCTTCCTGCAGGAGCCGCTCTTCCGTCTCCTTATTATGGCAGTCGATAGCGATCTCCTCCAGGATTAGGGCTAGTGGGGAGGAATTGTACACACAGCATCAATAAAGTGCAATTGCTGAAACTAATGGAGTGCAATAAGTGCTCTGGCCTGGGAGACGGGAACTGTGAAGTCCAAGCCCTAATGGCTTGTGTTCATGTCTCCTTAACCAAAATAGCGCTGTAAACGAGTTAAGACCTCTGTTGTGCATGTGGCGCTCACCTTTCACCCTTTTGGAGGAGGCCAGCAGCAGATGGTCCTCAGGGAGAATATGAGTTATGATGTCTATGGCACGTTCTGCGTGAAAGCTGAACACAAACAGCACAGATCTTGAGCAATACCGCCGAGTCTTGTTACTCATCCATCAGAAATTATTTATTAATAACATTTTCCATGAACAAAAATGAATGTGATGAAAGAAGTTCACTGGGTTAGGGGTCGGTACAGACTGTTCGCGGGCCGGGCGTTAAAAACACTACAATCCATCGGGACAAACACCTCTGTGAATATTCCAGACGCTCTGAAGGACTATATATTTCGAAGTCGATTGGTGTTTTTCTAAGGAGCATCATTCCAGTTCGTGTAAATCAACATGAGGCAATGAACAGACTCTGTACAGTTTCATTCTGGAACATTCAAATGCTTTTTAAAAAAAACATCTTACAGTTGGTCATTCTGTGCCCAGTGATAGACTGGTACCCTGCACCTGGGTGTTTTTGCACGGAGGATACAGGTTCGAATCCCAATCTGGATGGAGTTTCCATGTTCTCCCCAGGTCTGTGTGGGTTTACTCATGGAATCAAGGTACACTGAATGCTCTAAATTGCCCCATATAGAGTGTGTTCGTGTGTGTCTGTGTGAGTTTGTGTGTGTGTGCCCAGCAATATCTTGGTGCCCTGTCCTGGGTGTATCTGTCCAGCACCTGAAACGTTCTCCCCTGGATGTGCATGAGGAACCCCCTCCAACCCCGTGACCCTAGTCGAGGATTAAGCGGCGGATAGTGAAGGAATGAATAACATTAACACCATTCGCAGGAAACGTCATCACATGACCCAACATTGTCCACTAAAGGTGCTCTCAAGAGGGTTAAAATATTGAAATCACAATAATGCCACATACAGTAATTCATGTAGATTAGCTCATTTGCATAAACAGACTGTAGTCCCTGCATTTCAAAAGCTCACATAATTCGTTGCCTCAGAAAGAGATTTATTTTTTTGTTTGCTTCTTCAGACTGTTAAAGGTCAGAGACTCGGACTCTGTCCAAGTCAACAATTACCACATTAATCATCATCATCATCATCATCATCATCATCATCAAAGTTTACTCACAGTGCGTTGTCAAATTTTCCAGAGCTGTACTGGTGCACATAGGAGGAATAAGCCAGGTCTTCATGCGCTGTGGCAACGTGGATATTTTTCCCGCCAAATACAGACTGTCGGATATCAAGTGCGGTCTGACGAAAGGAAAACAGAATATTTCAAATGTCATTTCATTTATTTGAAATAAAAATACAGAATTAAGTTACGAAATAGGCTTTTTTCTCAAAAAAATGGATCAAGTCAATTGAATTCTCCAAATTGCCCTATATAGATTGTGTTTGTGTCAGTGTGAGTGAGTGTGTGCCAAGCGATAGATTGGCGCCCTGTCCTGGGTGTATCTGCCCAGCGCCCAAAACGTTTTCCCCTGGATGGGAATGGGGAACCCCCCCCCCCCCACGACCCTAATAGAGGATAAAGCAGAAGATAATGAATGGATGGATGCAAGAACCCACCTGATATATAGCAACCGACTGACAGATGTTATCTACATTAAGCAGGTAAAATCCGTAATCTAGCAGTGTATCAGAGTACTTTGGATGCTTTTGGCCAAAGTGTTCTCTAAAAAAACACAAAAAACAAAACAGTGTACATTATTAAAACATTTTACGTTTTATACATAAAATACAGCTAATACAGAGGTCTGATTGACAGACGGAACATCAACCTTTGGCCTAATATTTGTTTTCTTAGTTGTTTATCTTAGAGCCTGAATAGAGTTAATGTAAAGATGATCAAAATGATTAATATGCTGGCCTACTCGTTTTGTAGGTTAGTATATCTTCACTAATTTTGTGTTCAGTTGTTCAGAACATTCATATATTAACCTCTTTATTAATGTCAGAACCTGGAAAAGACTCCACTATAGTAAAACACCAACACTTTGGCCGGATCTAACCTGCTCTCCACTATGGTACAAGTCACTGAAAAAAGTTGGCAACATTTGTTAAAAGGTAAATTTGTGACAATGTTATTATAACATGTTCATAGCGTGACGTAGCAAATTCAACATGGACAATTAAACTACTCAAACCCGCGCCTGTCTAAACGGTTGGTAGTGTTGTACAGTATAAACTACATCACAGACCTGTCATGCTTGTTTAAGGTACATGTGCGTCCCCTAGGTACAGCACTCTCTAGTATAGTAGCAGTCAAAAGTTTGGACACACCCCCTTCTTGCTCAATTGTTTACTTTCTGCACTTATCATATAGATGGACTTTGTAGTTTTATTATTCCAGACTGTAGTCCATCTGTGTTCTTTGTTGTCGTTAGTCCCCTGTTGGTTCTCTGTTCTCTGTTGGTCAGCATCATCACAGAACAGGTATCATTTGGGTGGTGGATTGTTTATTGTCAGTTCTGCAGTGACACTGATGTGGTGAGGGGGTTTAGTGCAGCAGTGCTGCTGTAGTTTCATTTCTCCACCTCAGTGACACTGCTGGGATAGGACTAATGCACCAACCCAATAATCCCTTAATCCCTGCTCTGTGGTGGTTCTATTGGAGACCTGATCATTAGAACAGAGTAAAGGGGATGTACACAGTATGTACTGTAGAACACAACCAGATGGACTACAGTCTGGAATTGTAGAACTACAAAGTCCATCTTTAGAGGAAGTGGAACATGGACAATAAGTAAGTGTAAGAAGGAGGCGTGTCCGAACTTTTACAAACAGCATAAAATGTGTTCTAATGAAGGAGGACGTGTCATTTTCTGACTAATTTGAACACAGTTAGGTATTTGGGGGAGGCAGTGAGGTATGTGATGTTTGGGGGGGGGGGGCAACTGTATGATGCAGCAAATATCGGCTCAAAACTGCATTAATATAAACAATGCTGCCATGGATAGCAACTGAATAAATCAGATAATAGTCCATTTGAAACTCTCGCACAACGGAAAGGTCTATAGAACTCACCGTGCAAGAAATACTGCATGTTTAATCAGCTGTTCAGCTTTCCTGAACTCCCGTTTAACAACACAGGCCTACAGGAGACAGAACAGCAGTCAGAAAACATCCTGAAAAGCATCAGACAGCAAGCTACTCCGTTTGTGCATCTATAAACTAATTAGAAAGTTCTGTGTGCGGTCAACAGAATTCAAGTAAAAGAGAAGTACAAAGCAGGGGCGGCACGGTGGCTTAGTGGTTAGCATGTTCTCCTCTCAGCGCTAGGGAATCCCGGTTCGAATCCCAATCTGCGTGGAGTTTCCATGTTTTCCCCGTGTCCGCGTGGGTTTCCTCCGGGTTCTACAGTTTCCTCCCACAGTCCAAAACCATGGATCAAGGTCAATTGAATTCTCCAAATTGCCCGATAGAGAGTGTGTTTGTGTGAGTGAGTGTATGCCCAGTATTGGATTGTTGCCCTGTCCTGGGTGTATCTGCCCAGCGCCCAAAACGTTTTCCCCTGGATGGGCATGAGGAACCCCCTCCCCCATGACCCTAGTAGAGGATATAGTGGAAGATAATGGCTGGATGTATTGTTTCCTCTCAGGGCGGCATGGTGGCTTAGTGGTTAGCACGTTCTCCTCTCAGTGCTAGGGATTCCCGGTTCGAATCCCAATCTGGGTGGGGTTTCCTGGAGTTCCCCGTGTGGGTTTCCTCCGGGTTCTCCGGTTTCCTCCCACAGGCCAAAAGCGTTGATTCAAGGTCAACTGAATTCTCCAAATTCGGCCATATAGAGTGTGTAAGTGAGTGTGTGCCCAGTGATAGATTGGCGCCCTGTCCTGGGTGTATCTGCAGCGCCCGAAACGTTCTTCCCTGGATGGGCATGGGGAACCCCCCCGTGACCCTAAAATAGGATAAAGTGGAAGATAATGGATAGATGGAGATGTACAAAGCTGAAGAACAACCTTGGAGGCCTGTCTCAAAACATCCACCACTACTTTCACAGGCAGCCCCACCGTGATCTCCTTCATGGCCTCGATACACCACCTGTAAGCCTGAAACAAGGACAGAGAAAGCAGCTACAGTAACACGCTACGTTCTTCTGTAAGTCTCGCGATGCTCAGGTGATCAGCTTCTTACCTCATCATAGTGGCTTTTGGCAAAAAGCAGAGCGCAGAGTTCGCCGTAAAGTGCCGCTTTGTTGGCGTGGTGGCCGTGTTTGGCGAGCTTATCCATGTACGACTGGGCCAGTTTAAAGGTCTCCTCGCCCAGGTGATATTTGCAGTTGCCATTGCGCACGTGAAGAAGCCTGACACAAAGCAAACAGCAGGGACAATGAAACGGGCAGCGGCGGTAACTCGAGTTATAGCCAAACACAACATATCAGAAACAGCCATGCTTTAAATAAAACACGGTAACTAAATCTGGATGCCTTTTTTTGGTTTCCCAGAGTTTAATAAAGTATTAAGGTACGAGAGGGCGTGCGTTATTGTGAATAAATCACTGGAAAGAGGTGTTGAGTCAAATTACACCTCCTTCCTGTGATTTATTATAATACTACACAACCTTCACTACCTTATTGTTTTTTATGAAATGAGAAGTTCCAGTCCTTAAATCTGATTGGCTAAGCCATTTGTCCAGCCGTAGCATTGACAATAATACACCTCTGACCGTTTAACTTTCAAATTAATGTGTCATAGGATACATTATTTTAAATAAGAATATACATATCAATATAAACAGCAAGCCGATTCCCAATGAGCACTAAGACTGTGGCGGCAGTTTTTTTAAAATAAGCTGTGTTCTGTAATTTGGCCACTAGATGGCTAGTCTTGAATATTAGAGAAACCGGAATGCTGTTACTCAGTGATCAGTGTTCGCTTTTCATTATAGTGTGTTTGTAACAGTTTTATAAAAGCTATAAAGCACTCAAGGCTGTGTATTATTGTAAATAAATCACAGGAAAGAGGTCTAACGACACTTTGCGAACATCTCTTTACCATGATTTAATTACAATAACGCACGCCTTGTCGTACCTTACTGCTTTACAAAAACACTATTAAAAGACAAGGTTTAAAGGACAAATATTTTGAGTGAAAACAAAATGAATAGTAAATTGGTCATGATGTAATCTAGTCTGGTTTTTAAAGTGAACATTGATCGCTGAATAACAGGATACAGGTTTAGTGCTCATATTAATCTGCATTGCCATTAATAGTATATGATTTAAAACAATGTACTATATATCACACATTGATATGAATGTGAAGCGCTCAGAGTTGTGCATATTATGTAATAAGCCAACCAGCCAATCAGATTTAAGAACCAGAACTACCTGTTTTATAATAATGAGTGAACTTTTGATCTCACCTCACACAGCATTCCAAGGCACGATACCAGTGCAGAACCTCATCATGAAGCATGCACAGCTGAAGACAGGAAAGGAAGACCTTTTCTGCATCCCCATACCAACCAGCGTCAGACAGGAAACCACCTAACAGAACGATAGAACCTCAATTCAGTTCTGGTCTTGAGAACACAGCACACATCAAAGATGACAAAGTGCTGACCCAAAACAAAGCCAAACTGGATGGCTTTTTCTTTAACGTGTGCATCAGATTCTGCGATGTACGAGCATCTGCGACTGAAGGAGTTGGCAAGAATAGAAGCCACTTTTACACCATGATCCATTAAGGCCTGGAAACAGTGGTGCAGGAGGTGCCTACGAGAAAGGAGGCAAAGAAAGTGTTTAAGGAACAAATAAAAAGCTACATCTCTGAATATACAGTACCAGTTCTCACTAATTCTCACTCCGTGGCATTCACCACTACAAAATGGTGGAAGCATCTTCCCAACTCTGTCCGTAAAGCAGAGTCACTAGACATTTTAATACGTTACTGAAGACACATCTTTTTAACAAATACCTGCTGTAAAAGAAATAAATTAATTTAAAAAAATAAAAAATAAAAAAAACAGGGGGGGGGGGGGTGTGGCATCATATCTGAATCAGGTTTAGTGGTATTGGTCACATGCGTAGTTATACATGGTACAGCCAGCAATGAAATTCTGACCTTTCCACAGAAGAAAATTTTGACCTCTCCACAGAAAATTTAATTTGTTTCAAAGGATAAGAAAAATAGGATAGAATAAAGATAAAAATAAAATAAAATTTAACTATGTATTTACAATGTGCAATGGAATTATAAAAGTGGAAATATAATATATATAACGATCAGGTTTATTAATTCTACAGTGTAGCTGGTTTTCTTCATAACTACTGACATGTGATGTTCTCATTTGTAAGTCGCTTTGGATAAAAGCCTCTGCTAAATGACTGAACACCTGAAGGTCTGAACACCTAATTTTTGTCCCACTTTTAACCAGTCCATGTGGTGAAAAACACATATACATATATATATATATTACACACTGTGTGAGGGGAGCATGTGTACCTGGAACTATCAGCAGCCCTGTACGAAGGCCCCTTGGGGTGCAGTTGGAGTTAGGTGCCCATGGCACTTCAGCCATAGCACCTTGTGGCACTGAGAATCAAACCGTGGACCTTCAGGTCTGTATGATTGTTGATATGGTAAAATACCTTTCCAATAACATTTAGAAAGTTGTCTATGTTCATTATTAATTTTTACTTCCTCCTCACACTTGTATTTTTTTTCAAACTTAACACCGTCAGGTTTACTATCTTAGCATTTTACAAAATTTAGACAGACTATATAGACAGTCCCTCATTGTCTCCGCCATTGGCAGAGGTGATTCCTGTTATTTTGATTAAATTTTTTAGCAAAATTAAATAACACTCAATGTGTATACAATGCTGCCCACCACATGTGCTCACTTCATTCATTCATTTATTCATTATCTCCCGCTTCATCCTCTATTAGGGTTGCGGTGGGGTACCCCATGCCCATCCAGGAGAGAACGTCTCACACAGACACACTATATGGGGCAATTTGGAGAACTCAATTGACTTGATCCATGTTTTTGGACTGTGGGAGGAAACCCACGCGGACACAAGGAGAACATGGAAACTCCACCCAGATGGGGATTTAAACCGGGAATTCCCTGTGCTGAGAGGAGAACATGTTAAGCACTAAGCCACCGTCCCGCCGCTCACTTCATTCATTACATTATATTACATTAGGTCACAACTTGGTTGTGAAGTAGAACACAGAGTTGGTCATACAGCACCCCTGGAACAATGAGGGTTACAGGTCTTGCATGTGGGTTAAAACCTGGGATTTCAACCCACAACCTTCAGATTGACAGACCAACACCCTGACCACTGAGCTACCACATCCACAGTGTGTGTTTCACTGCACTGACGGGTTAAATGTGGAGGAAACATTTTTTTTAATTATTGCCCATGTTCTCAGTTCCACTGACTGTAATTCGACTAATTCTGTTAGTAGTTCTACAATTCCAGACTGTAGTCCATCAGTTTGTGGACTATGAGACATAGTGTACAAGTCTGTTATGCTGTTTTCTAATGTTCTACAATGACTTAATACCGGGGTGGCACGGTGGCTTAGTGGTTAGCATGTTCGCCTCTCAGCACTAGGGATTCCCGGTTCGAATCCTCATCTGGGTGAATTTCCATGTTCTCCCAATGTCCGTGTGGGTTTCCTCCGGGTTCGTCAGTTTCCTCCCATAGTCCCAAAACATGGATCATGTCATATTTCCCCATATAGTGTGCATGTCTGTGTAAGTGTGTGTGTGTGCCCAGCGATAGATTGGCGCCCTGTCCTGGGTTTATCTGCCCAGCGCCTGAAACGTTCTCCCCTGGATGGGCATGGGGAACCCCCCCCGCGAGCCTAATAGAGGATAAAGTAGAAGATAATGGATATATGGATTATATAACCAAATAAAATTAGTTCTATAGTGTATAATAATCACTTTTTGTTGAAACAAGTATCATGCCTTGAAATGCTGAGACCAAATTACAGCCATGGTGTGTTTTACGGTAACGTGTATTAAAATATCATGGGCCCATTCAGGTTGGTCAAACACAAGATGAGCTACCAAATCTTTCCATAATACAGTCTCTGAAAATGGTCTTATTTATCCTTATACATAATTTGTAGTCCCCACTTTTCCTGGAACTAGACAAAAATCCCTCTCTTAAGGTCCAGCATTACAACACACTTGAGTTCTTAGTGTAGGATTAACGATGTCCAAAGTGATTCTGATGTCTTTAACGGCTTTTATTACTTCTATTGGAACTGTGTCCAGACAGAGCTTTAACTTTGGGTGTAGTGATCACACATCATGAGTGGAATCACAATGTTTTTAACTTGTTTAGGTTTCAACTCATTAGTGGGATTTATATGTATTAAATTGTAAACATTAGGTGCAGAACTCACCATTTTTATTAATTTCAGACCCGTAAAACATAAAAATCAGTGTTGAAAGGAGAAAAATCAGGAATTTTAAAAAGATGAGGTGAAAACCATTTTGGAACAAATGGACAAATGCTGACCTCAAAACGATTAGGTCGACTATGTACAAATCATTATTTAACAAAATATTATTTTAGAACTATGAGTCATTGCAAAGCACCAAACACAAAAGCAGGTAAGAGCAAGACTTAAACTTCTAAAGTGACAGAAGAGAAAGGGTCAGGTTTAATTCACTGATCACTGTATTCATGTCATCCATCCATCCATTATCTCCCGCTTTTATCCTTTATTAGGGTCATGGCGGGGTTCCCCATGCCCACCCAGGGGAGAAGGTTTCGAGCGCTGGGCAGATACACTCAGGACAGGGCGCCAATCTATCACTGGGCNCAAAAGCAGGTAAGAGCAAGACTTAAACTTCTAAAGTGACAGAAGAGAAAGGGTCAGGTTTAATTCACTGATCACTGTATTCATGTCATCCATCCATCCATTATCTCCCGCTTTTATCCTTTATTAGGGTCATGGCGGGGTTCCCCATGCCCACCCAGGGGAGAAGGTTTCGAGCGCTGGGCAGATACACTCAGGACAGGGCGCCAATCTATCACTGGGCACACACTCACTCACACAAACACACTCTATATGGGCCAATTTGGAGAATTCAACTGACATTGACATGTTTTTGGACTGTGGGAGGAAACCGGACAACCCGGAGGAAACCCATGCGGACACAGGGAGAACATGGAAACTCCAACCAGATTGGGATTTGAACCGGGAATCCCTAGTGCTGAGAGGAGAACATGCTAACCACTAAGCCACCATGCCGCCCTGTATTCATACAATACATCCATTATCCTATACTAGGGTTGCGGGGGGGGGGGGGGTTCCACATGCTCATCCAGGGGAGAACGTTTCGGGTGCTGTGCATATACAACCAGAACAGGGCGCCAATCGATCACTGAGCACACACACACTCTATATGGGGCAATTTGGAGAATTCAATTGACCTTGATGCATGTTTTTGGACTGTGGGAGGAAACCAGAGAACTTGGAGGAAACCCACGTGGACATGGGGAGAACATGGAAACTCCACCCAGATTGGGATTCGAACCGGGAATCCCTAGAGCTGAGAGGAGAACATGCTAACCTCTAAACCACCGTGCCGCCCTGTATTCATATCATATTCTCCCAAATGAGGCCTGCTCTGTGATGTTCCCGTGTGGGTTGTGAACATTAAAAGCGAAAAATAAAGGCGTATAAACTAGGCAGACATACAGTCTACCACCATAAAACTAAAAAGTGTATCTATATGGTATCAGAACCAATATTATGGACATCAAGTGTTGAAACAAGAAGCTTACTATATTTTTTTATAAGGTATTTATTATTTTACAAGTACAATAAAAGCTAAACGAAAGATGTTCTAGGGTTTTATATACCAGACATCACTTTAAGTTGGAAAAAAATTCTTAGTCTGGACTTCTGGGTCATGACTTGGTGGCCATGACTGAGATTATCATAAAAGAGGATCCACTGGAATAGAACTGCATTGCCTAACAAGAAGGACAAAGGACAAGTGTACAACAAATACCTTTTGTCTGAAGCTCTGAGAACTTTAGCAAAGACTTCAAGCTCACAGAACTCCCCGCCAAGCTGGCAGAGCCGACCCTGCTGGTAAAGCTGAAAAACAGAAATAAGAGACAGGGATATTAGCTGTGAGTGAAACACAAAGCAGACAGCCCAGCCTTTTCCCCGGGAAAGTAACAATAACTGGCCGTAAAGGAACACTGCGATTCAGAAAAACAGCAACAATGAAAAACATGACTTGTGCAAGAAACCCCCTCTGACCTGCTCTGATTATCAGCTTTAACATGGTCTTCACCTGACCTTTATCTCCATCACGATAAAGCTTGCTGATTTAAGAAATCACACTATTGTACGGTATCTAAGGTCTTAAAACCCCCACCGTCGCAATAATGATGGTGAAAGCTCAAGATTCAAGTACACTCAGGATTCGCCTTTAAAGATTTTAATGGAGGGGAATGTTGACAATTTGGCTTAGTGGTTAGCATGTTCTCCTCTCAGCACTAGGGATTCCTGGTTTGAATACCAATCTGGGTGGAGTTTCCATGTTCTTCCCGTGTCCGTGTGGGTTTCCTCCGGGTTCTCCGGTTTCCTCCCACAGCCAGAAAACATAGATCAATGTCAGTTGAATTCTCCAATTTGCCCCATATAGAGTGTGTTTATGTGTGTTTGTGTGAGTGAGTGTGTGCCCAGCGCTAGGGATTCCAGGTTCGAATCCCAATCTGGGTGGAGTTTCCATGTTCTTCCCGTGTCCGTGTGGGTTTCCTCCGGGTTCTACGATTTCCTCACACAGTCCATCAATTGAATTCTCCAAATTGCACCATATAGAGTGTGATTGTGTCTGTGTGGGTGTGTGTGTGTGTGCTCAGTGATAGATTGGCATCCTGTTCTGGGTGTATCTGCCCAGCGCCTGAAACGTTTTCCCCTGGATGTGGGTTTCCTCCGGGTTCTCCGGTTTCCTCTCACAGTCCAAACACATGGATCAAGGTCAACCTGTCCTGAGTGTATTTGCCCAGTGCCTGAAACGTTCTCCCCTGGATGGGCATGGGGAACCCCACCGCGACCCTAATAGAGGATAAAGCAGAAGATAATGGATGGATGAATATTGTGACACGGTGGCTTAGTGTTTAGCATGTTCTCCTCTCAGCGCTAGGGATTCCCGGTTCGAATCCCAAGTGGGAGGAGTTTCCATGTTCTCCCCGGGTTCTCTGGTTACCTCCCACAGTCCAAAAACATGGATCAAGGTCAACCAAATTCTCCAAATTGCCCCATATAGAGTGTGTTTGTGTGTCTGTGTAAGTGAGTGTGTGCCCATGAGTTTCCGTGTTCTCTCTGAGTCTGCTTGATTTCTAGCACCTTTTTTGGAAACCGTAATTATTGCTGAACACATCTGTCTCTCAGCACTGGGGCTCCAGAATCTGGGTGGAGTGCGAAAAACATGGAATCAAGGTCAACTAAATTCTCCAAATTGCCCCATATAGAGTGTGTCTGTATGAGTAAGTGTGTCCAGCAACAGGACAGATTTGAACCCTGTCCTGGGTGTATCTGCTCATCGCCCGAAACGTTCTCCCCTGGATGGGCATGGAGAACAGCCCCCCCCTCCCCCCTCCCCCAAGATGATGGATGGACCGAAGGATATTGTAGTTTTTATGAATATATCGAAACATTTGTAACGATTGCATCCTCCACACTCCACGTCAGTCATAATTTTACTACCAAACCACCGAACTAAGTGGTTCCCGTCGCGTTGACGGTAAAAATAGCTGCTTTAAAGGTTGTTTTTAACTTAACGCCGCCGTTAGTTAATCTCGTCAGTCAGGCTAACGTTAGCTCCCGAGTTAGCCCGCTAACGTTAGCGCGATAACCCCGCTGTAAGCCGCAGTTTGGGCTGCTGACGGGTCTCGCTCACCTTGTAATAGACATCAAACTGGATGTTCTCAGGCAGAGAGCGAATGTCTCGGCGCGCCCGGCTGTAGTTATCCACCACGGCGGATATAGCGGTGTTATAGAGCGTCTCAGGGATCCACTCCAGCTCCACGGCCGCCATGTTGTTTTCCTTCTCTGGTGTCCAGCCGCAGCCCCCTGTCTGCGCGCGCTCCTTCCCCTCTTCCTTCCTTTGCTACCTCTGCAGGGTGGACCTCCGCATACACACACCCGCGTCCCCGCCGAACCCGACCCGCACGAGGCCGCCCGCTGTCGGTGAGTTAACCGAGAGAGCGGCGTTCTGTCATTTTAAACCGCCTTCGTCTCACCCCGCACCTCCAGCGCACAGCAACCGCGACGTGATGACGTAGGGGAACGCCTAGCTCCGCCCATCCAACAACGCCGCACTAAGGTCTCAGCGCTAGGGGTTCAGGTTCGAATCCCCATCTGGGTGGAGTTTCCATGTTCTCCCCGTGTCCGCGTGGG
>JAFMOD010000155.1:886830-909793 GCA_019802435.1 Corydoras maculifer
GGTTCAAATCCCAATCTGGGTGGAGTTTCCATGCTCTCCCCGTGTCCGCGTGGGCTTCCTCCGGGTTCTCCGGTTTCCTCCTACAGTCTAAAAACATGGATCAAGGTCAAGTGGATTCTCCAAATTGCCCCATATAGAGTGTGTTTGTGTGAGTGAGTGTGTGTCCAGCGATAGATCCTGGGATCCTGGGTGTATCTGCCCAGCGTTTGAAACATTCTCCCCAGGATGGGCATGGAGAACCTCCCACGACCCTAATACAGGATAAAGCGGAAGATTGATAGATAAATATTGTGACACGGTGGCTTAGTGTTTAGTATGTTCTCCTCTCAGCACTAGGGATTCCCGGTTCAAATCCCAATCTGGGTGGAGTTTCCATGTTCTTCCCGTGTCCGCGTGGGCTTCCTCCGGGTTCTCCGGTTTCCTCCCACAGTCTAAAAAACATGATCAATGTCAATTGAGTTCTCCAAATTGCCCCATATAGAGTGTGTCTGTGTGAGTGAGTGTGTGCCCAGCGATGGATTGGCGCCCTGTCCTGGATGTATCTGCCCAGCGCCCGAAACGATCTCCCCTGGATGGGCATGGGGAACCCCCCCCCCCGGAGACCCTAGTAGAGGATAAAGCGGAAGATAATGAATGGATGGATGGATAAATATTACGACACGTTGGCTTAGTGGTTAGTATGTTCTCCTCTCGGCGCTAGTGATTCCCGGTTCGAATCCCAATCTGGGTGGAGTTTCCATGTTCTCCCCGTGTCCACGTGGGTTTCCTTCGGGTTCTCCAGTTTTCTCGCACAGTCCAAAAAACATGATCAAGGTCAATTGAATTCTCCAAATTGCCCCATATAGAGTGTGTTTGTGCACCGAAAGCGACCCAGACGAGGCCGCCCGCTGTTGGTGAGTTAACCGAGAGAGCGGCGTTATCCATCCATCCATTATCTTCCACTTTATCCTCTATTAGGGTCGCGGTGGGCTTCCCCATGCCATCAGGGGAGAACGTCTCGGGTGCTGGGCAGAAACATCCAGGACAGGACGCCAATCTATCACTGGACACTCACTCACTCACACACACACTCTATATGGGGCAATTTAGAGAACTCAGTTGACTTGATCCATGTTTTTGGACTGTGGGAGGAAACCGGAGAACCCGGAGGAAACCCACGTGGACACGGGGAGAACATGGAAACTCCACCCAGATGTGGATCCGGACCGGGAATCCCTAGTGCTAAACCCCCGTTCTGTCATTTTAAACCGCGTTCGTCTCACCCCGCACCTCCAGCGCACAGCAACCTTGATGTGATGACGTAGGGGAGCGCTTTGCTCCGCCCATCCAACAACGCCACACGTCCGAACTGGCTCCCAAGCTTTTCACCCCCACAAAGTGCTTTCTGCGCCCTCTAGAGGCAGTTACCAGTACCGCCGGTAAAAGTTCACCAAAAGTAAACCATCATTTAGTTTCAAATTTCAAATTTTAAGTTTATCTATCATTTGTGCAACACGTTGGGATATGTGCACATAAAAATTCTTATGGTGAGGCATCGGGCAAATATACAAAAAAGTGTAGCAGAATTTACACTATAAGAAATACACAATATATAAACATGTATGCGCTGTAAGAACATAAATTAAAGTGACAGTAATACTGCAAAGATAGTGGATTAGTGTGTAAATAAATAAGGTGACTTAGTATGGCGTAAAAAACCAAAACAAATCTAAATACTATTTACTGTATGGTGCAATTTAGCTTAACATTTATATTACAAATGAAATAAGGTGCAAATTACTGTATAGATTAATTATACACTATTAACTATATATTACAAATTGAAACTATAAACATTATATTACAATTTCGCTATGAACATTTACACTACAATTTAACTAAAAGGTGCAGTTACTGTATGGATGTGTATTAAATATTAACTATATATTACAAATTAACTATAGCAGACAATTTTATCCAAAGCGACTTACAAGGTGAGCACAGGGTTAATCACAACATCCCTGCAGCAATGAGGGTTAAGGGTCTTGCTCAAGGATCCACACTGGTAACTTCAGTGGACCTGGGATTTGAACCACAAACCTTCACATGGATAGACCAACACCATAACCTCTGAGCTACCGTGCTCAGTGGATGATGACGTTTCACACACTGCTTTTCATGTTTATTGAGTTATTTGTAATACAGCGTTTAAATATATGTTCTTGAGATGTGTGTAGTTTACTCACCAGCCACTTTAGATAAATCTCATTGTTTTCACACTTATCCATTTCTGCAAATCAGATTAATAGGAGGAAGATAATAAATAAATAATATGAATACAGGCCGGCACGGTGGCTTAGTGGTTAGCATGTTTTCCTCTTAGCGCTAGGAATTCCCGGTTTGAATCCCAATCTGGGTGGAGTTTCCATGTTCTCCCCGTGTCCGTGTGGGTTTCCTCCGGGTTCTCCGGTTTCCTACCACAGTCCAAAAACATGGATCCAAGTCAATTGAATTCTCCAAATTGCCCCATATGGAGTGAGTTTGTTTGAGTTTGATGTGCCCAGCGATAGATTGGTGTCCTGTCCTGGGTGTATCTGCCCAGCGCCCGAAACGTTCTCACCTGGATGAGTATGGGGAACCCTAGAAGATAATGTATGGATGGGAATGGAAATTAAAATGTACAACACATTATCCCAGCACGCTGGCTTAGTGGTTAGCATGTTCGCCTCTCAGCGCGAGGGATTCCTGGTTCGAATCCCAATCTGGATGGAGTTTCCATGTTCTCCCCGTGTCCGCGTGGGTTTCCTCTGGGTTCTCGGTTTTCTTCCCACAGTCTAAAAGACATTGATCAAGGTAAACGGAATTCTCCAAATTGCCCCATATAGAGTGTGTGTGTCTAAGTGAGTGTCCAGTGATAGATTGGCGCCCTGTCCTGGGTGTATCTGCCCAGCGCCCAAAACATTCTCCCCTGGATGGGCATGAGGAACCCCCTTCAATCTTAGTAGAGGATAATGCAGAAGTTAATGGATGGATGGACATAAACCCAGCACGGTGGCTTAGTGGTTAGCATGTTCTCCTCTCAGTGCTAGGGATTTCCGGTTTGAATCCCTATCTGTGTGAAGTTTCCATGTTCTCCTCGTGTCCGCGTGGGTTTCCTCCGGGTTCTCTGGTTTCCTCATACAGTCCAAAAACATGGATCAAGTCAATGGAGTTCTCCAAATTGCCCCATATAGAGTGTGTCTGTGTGTGAGTGTGTGCCCAGCGATAGATTGGCATCCTGTCCAGTGTGTATTTGCCCAGCGCCCGAAACGTACTCCCCTGGATAGGCATGGGGAACCCCCCAAAACCCCCCGCGACCCTAATATAGGATAAAGTGGAAGATAATGAATGAATGAATGAATAACTAATGAATGATCAAACAAAATGAATGTAACAACAGTTTGAAAAATGGATAAATACCCTCATAAATGGGCAATTTTTAAAGAGGACAGGGGGGGGAATAAGGGATCTGGGCTAAAGCCCCTGATGTTTCTGAACCCTAAAAACGCCCCTGGATTGAACACATTAACCCGCTCTTTGTTGCAGCTGTTCAACACGACCAGCAGATGTCGCCAGATCACCTGGTCCGTCTCCATTATGATGCCGTTAGTCTCGATCCCACTCAGTTCCAGCAGCCGCTTCCCAACGCAGAGCTGCACCCACCTCAGCAGCCGCTTCATTCTGAAAACCAACGGCTCCTCTGCGTCGGATAACGGTATGTACTGCGTTCCCAAAGCCGGGCTTCTGTGTACATTCAGGTGGAGGAGCAGCCCGCGGCGGCGTCACGGTTGGGATGGGGTTGCGGACGGTGCAGCGGTTCGCTGCTGGATAATGAAGGAAATAAAGGACGGGACGAGGAGGCAGTGGCGCTAACGGCTGTTAGCTAACCTGCTAACTCCAGCAGAACCCGCAGGACGGATTAAAATGGAGCAGAACCCGAACTGTTTGTAAGGACGTTACATAATGCGGTGACGGGAGTCCCAGCGGTAGCGGCAGCGGTTCTCCTCGTCGGCGTGGTTTAGCTGAGGGGCTAATAACCCCTCTAATACCTGAATTATCAGCTCTGCCCCCTGAATATTCCTCTGTTTGCTGTCCTACAGCTGTGTTAGCCATTAAAAAGCAACATTATTAATGTTAGAGGGAGAACGTGGTCGGGTACTGGGTTCTGGAATGAAGAACCCATGAGTTCAGGCTGTGAAGAAACAGCCGTCCATCCATTATCTTCTGCTTTATCCTCTCCTAGGGTCACAGGTTTGGGGTGGGTGGCCGGGTTGGGGGGGGGGTCCCCATGCCCTTGTCCATCCAGGGGAGTATGTTTCGGGCGCTGGGCAGATACACCCAGGACAGGACGCCAGTCTATCGCTGGGCAGACACTCATTCACACAGACACACACACTATATATGGGGCAATTTGGAGAAGTCAATTAACCTTAAACCATGTTTTTGGACTGTGGGACACGGGGAAAACATGGAAACTCCACCCAGACTGGGATTCGAGCCGGGAATCTCAGCGCTGAGAGGAGAACATGCTAACCACTAAGCCACTGTGTTGCAATATTCATCCATCTATTATCTTCTGCTTTATCCTTTACTAGGGTCATGGTGGGGGGGGGTTCCCCATGCACATCCAGGGAAGANACTCCTGTAAATAAGTAAGAAGCTCAAAGCACAAAGATGAAGGTTCCTGTTCAGAGAGCAGTGCAGGTGAGAGAGGCGTGTCGGTCAGGCCTGTAAGAACCTGTATACTCAGAACATCCACTCATCAGCCACTTTATTAGAGACACCCACCTGTTGATGCGTCTCGGCAGTTCCACTTATGACAGACATGCTCTTTGTAGTTCTGTAATTCCAGACTGTAGTTCATCTGCGGCTCTGCTGGGCTGTAATGGTCAGAACCCCCACAGACCAGGTGCAGAGGGGGTGCAGAGGGGGTGGTGGATGATTCTCAGCATTGATATTCCCACATCCTAACCATTTTGATTGCGTGTCTTTGCTGTTGAATCTTATTAGAATGGGAAGGCGGAAAGATCTGAGATCGGATTCATTCCATTTTCATTATGAAGAAGAAAGGCTGATTAGACGCAAAACAATTCTCAGTTTAAACAGCCGCCTAGAATGAATCGGGTTTAGTAACATGAATCAAAGTCAAAGTAGGCTTTATTGTCAATTTCCTTTACATGTTCTATACATACAAAGTAACTCGCTGTCCCACGGTTACAGACATTTATGACATTTAGACATAGAACAAGAAAGTTAAATGCAGTGTGATGTAACGGAATTTAACAGTAAAAAAGTTTAAATACTATGATTATGTAGTGACAATGAAGGGCAATGTAATGCAAATTTAAATGGTAACAGTAATGATAATAATAATAATAATTACTATAACTATAGTAATAATAGCAATAACAATAATAAATAGTAGTAATAATAATAATAATAATCACTGTGTCTGTGTGTGTCTTTGTGTATCTGTGTGTGTGTGTCTGTTTGTGTGTCTGTGTGTGTCTTTGTGTATCTGTGTCTGTGTGTGTCTTTGTGTCTCTGTGTCTGTGTGTGTCTTTGTGTCTCTGTGTCTGTGTGTGTCTTTGTGTCTCTGTGTCTGTCTTTGTGTATCTGTGTCTGTGTGTGTGTCACTCTTTGTGTATCTGTGTGTGTGTGTCTGTTTGTGTATCTGTGTCTGTGTGTGTCTTTGTGTCTCTGTGTCTGTGTGTGTCTTTGTGTCTCTGTGTCTGTGTGTGTCTTTGTGTCTCTGTGTCTGTGTGTGTCTTTGTGTCTCTGTGTCTGTCTTTGTGTATCTGTGTCTGTGTGTGTGTCACTCTTTGTGTATCTGTGTGTGTGTGTCTGTTTGTGTATCTGTGTCTGTGTGTGTCTGTTTGTGTATCTGTGTCTGTGTGTGTGCTTGTCTGTTTGTGTATCTGTGTCTGTGTGTGTCTGTTTGTGTATCTGTGTCTGTGTGTGTCTGTTTGTGTATCTGTGTCTGTGTGTGTGTGTGTATCTGTGTCTGTGTGTGTGTATCTTTGTCTGTCTGTCTGTCTGTCTGTCTGTCTGTCTGTCTGTCTGTCTGGGTGTGTGTGTGCCCAGCGATGTATTGGAACCCTGTCCTGGGTGTGTCTGCCCAGCGCTTGAAATGTTCTCCCCTGGATGGCCATGAATAACCTGAATTCTCATTATGTCCTATAATAGGGTACAGGGAGGTTCTCCATGCCCATCCAGCGGAAAACACCCATCACTAGACGCACACACACACTTTATAAGGAGACAATGTAGAGCAGCCAATTTACCCTGAATTTATGTTTTTGGGCTGTGAGAGGAAACATGAGAACCCGGAGAAAACCCACGGGGACGCCGGGAGAACGTGGAAATTCCACCCAGATCGGGATTCGGACCTTGATCCTAAACGATGAACACTAAGCCACCGTGCCACCCCTCATCTCATTATCTTCTGCTTAATCCTATAACACTGACTGGTCGTGTGTGTGTGTGTGTGTGGGGGGGGGGGGGGGGACGTTTCGGGCGCTTGGCAGATACACTCAGAACAGAGCGCCAATCCACCACCTGACACATTTGTTCACGCAGACACACACACAGTACAGGGGCAGTTTAGATTATTTAGAACAGCCAATTCAATAGATGTTCTTATTCTGTGGGAGGAGGTCCCAGGGCAAACTTATTTGGACAGATCGGGATTCGAACCTGGATCCACAGCCCTAACCACTAGGCCAGTTATACCTCTAACTCTCCATTGCTCACAAGTTGCTTTTGGGTTTTTATTTTCCATTTGCCAAAACCAGGGGAGCCCAATACGCCGATTGCCCCCCAAAAATACCACTTTCATTTAGAGTTGGAGGATGAATTTTTTTTTTACAAACTCAAAATGCATTTGCTTGATTTGCCAAGTAGTCATTGCACTTCCAAAGAGGTTCCATCCATACATTATCGTCCGCTTTATCCTTTGCTAGGGTCGGTGGGAAGGGGGGTCGGGTTCCCCATGCCCATCCAGGGAAGAACGTGTTGGGCGCTGGGCAGATACACCCAGGACAGGGGGCAATCTATCGCTGGGTACACACTCCCTCACACAAACACACTCTATATGGGGCAATTTGGAGAACTTAATTGACTTGACCATGTTTTTGGACTGTGGGAGGAAACCGGAGAACCAGGAGTAAACCCACATGGAACATGTAAACTCTGCTGAGAGGCATGCTAACCACTAAGCCACCAAAGAAGTTCCACTGTCATGCTATTTGTGAGAATGTGTTTAATAAAAGAGCAATATCTGTGAAAATGGCAATCCAAAGCTATTTTTCTATGCTGATTAGACAATACTAACGTTCATTCAGTCATTATCTTCCGCCTTATCCTCTACTAGGGTCGCGGGGGGGTTCCCCATGCCCATCCAGGGGTGAACGTTTCGGGCGCTGGGCAGATACACCCAGGACAGGGCGCCAATCTATCACTGGGCACACACCCATGTTTTTGGACTGTGGGAGGAAACCGGAGAACCCGGAGGAAACCCACGCGGACACGGGGAGAACATGGAAACTCCACCCAGATGGGGATTCAAACCGGGAATTCCTAGACTGAGAGGAGAACATGCTGACCACTAAGCCATAGTGCCACCTTGTTCTCAGTTCCCCTTCCTGTAAAGGCATACATTGTAGTTCTACAATTCCAGACTGTAGTCCATCTGGTTGTGTTCTACAGTACATACAGTACAGCCGCCCCACAATACTAACATGATGTCGTAAACATTCATTCATTCATTCATTATCTCCCGCTTTATCCTCTACTAGGGTTGCAGTGGGGTTCCCCATGCCCATCCAGGGAAGAACGTTTCGGGTGCTGGGCAGATAGACCAAGGACAGGGCGCCAATCCATCGCTGGGCACACACTCACTCACACAGACACACTCTATATTGGGCAATGTTTTGAGAATTTAATTGACTCGATCCATGTTTTTGGACTGTGGGAGGAAACCGGAGAACCCGGAGGAAACCCACGCAGACACGGGGAGAACATGGAAACTCCACCCAGATAGGGATTCGAACCGGGAATCCCTAGCGCTGAGAGGAGGACATGCTAACCACTATATATAGTGGTTATATATAGTGGTTAGCACATATATATATATATATATATATATATATATATATATATATATATATATATATATATATATATATATTCAATATAAAAGCCTAACAATGGAAAAGTAGATCTCGGGCCAGAAAAGTGTGGGCACCCCTGGCCTACACAGAAGAACATTCTACTGCCATATGGACACTACTGTTTTGTGCATTGTCTCGCGACTGAGTGTTCTGTTTATTGTGACATTTTGGTCGTGCTTGCAACCTTTCTCCTGACATAGTGAGCTGCCATCTGATGGGAAACGCCAACCACAAATACAACGTACAATAATAATAGATGACGGTCCATCTGTCAGACATCTTAAGAGTTTGTTCTTGAGAGCCTTCAGAGACCACAAACCTTAAAAGAACGCACCCTTTAGGGAAATGTCATATCTGTTTTTTTTTGAGTTTGTATGAAGTTTAGAGCAGCTGCAGGTTTAACTGCATGTTGTCTGCCGCACCCAAAACGGATTTCATATTAGTGTCTCAATGCACACTATCAGTGTTTTGCAAGCACATACATTCATTCATTCATTATCTCCCGCTTTATCCTCTATTAGGGTCGCGGTGGGATTCCCCATGCCCATCCAGGGGAGAACGTCTCGGGCGCTGGGCAGATACACCCAGGACAGGGCGCCAATCCATCGCTGGGCACACACTCACTCACACAGAAACACTCTATGTGGGGCAATTTGAAGAACTCAATTAACTTGATCCATGTTTTTGGACTGTGGGAGGAAACCGGAGAACCCGGAGGAAACCCACGCAGACACGGGGAGAACATGGAAACTCCATCCAGATGGGGATTCGAACCGGGAATCCCTAGTGCTGAAAGGCGAACGTGCTAACCACTAAGCCACCGTGCCGCCCCAAGCACATTCAGTATCTGTTAAAAGTTTGGACACGCCTACTTTGTGCTCCACTTGTACATGTTCTCAGTTCCATCCATCCATTATCTTCCGCTTTATTCTCTATTAGGGTCGCGGGGGGGTTCCCCATGCCCATCCAGGGGAGACTTTTCAGGTGCTGGGCAGATAGACCCAGGACAGGGCGCCAATCTATCACTGGGCACACACTCACTCACACAAACACACTCTATATGGGGCAATTTGGAGAACTCAATTGACTTGACCATGTTTTTAGACTGTGGGAGGAAACCGGGGAACCCGGAGGAAACCCATGCGAACACGGGGAGAGCATGGAAACTCCACCCAAATTGGGATTTGAACCGGGAATCCCTAGTGCTGAGAGGAGAACATGCAAACCACTAAACCACCGTGCCACCTTGTTCTCAGTTCCCCTTCCTGTAAAGGCATACATTGTAGTTCTACAATTCCAGACTGTAGTCCATCTGTTTGTGTTCTACAGTACATACTGTGTACGTCCCCTTTACTCTGTTCTAATGATCAGGTCTCCAATAGAACCACCACAGAGCAGGGATTATTGGGTTGGTGCATTATTCCTATCCCAGCAGTGTCACTGAGGTGGAGAAATGAAACTACAGCAGCACTGCTGCACTAAACCCCCTCACCACATCAGTGTCACTGCAGAACTGACAATAAACAATCCACCACCCAAATGATACCTGTTCTGTGATGATGCTGACCAACAGAGAACAGAGAACCAACAGGGGACTAACAACAATAAAGAACACAGATGGACAACAGTCTGTAATAATAAAACTACAAAGTCCATCTATGTGATAAGTGCAGAAAGTAAACAAATTGAGCAAGAAGGGGGTGTGTCCAAACTTTTGACTGGTGCAGTATACATGTTCGTACTAGGTTTTGTCAATATTGCATGTAGTTATGAATTAGTAGAATGGATGTAGTTGCTTTAGTTATGAATTAGTAGAATGGATGTAGACGGAGTTGCTTCAAATATCATACTAATAATTCTGATGGTTGGTTTTTAAAGTGAGGTCTTTTGAAACGTTTCTTGATTTAAGTCCAACATCTCTGAGGCAACGCTCGCCATCAGGAGGGTGTGATGTGTTTTTAGTTTTTATTAGGATCATAATGTTCCGTTTTTGACTCAATTAGCAGAATGTAGGGGTTTCGGAGCGAGACGGCTTGTAAAAACACTCCCTGCAGATTTTTCAGGAGTTATGTAGGAATGACTTCCTGTCCTTTTGGGAGGAATTTGGCCCCTTGTTAATAGGACTGTTTTTGGTATTGGGGTCTCCTGCTGCTGGGAAACTGGAAATCTTAAAGCTGATTTTTCATGGCATGTGGTATGTTTTTAGAAGAAGTTTTCCTCAGTGGTTTAACCAGTACTGATGATCCTGATTCATTTGATGTTGTTTTTTATTATAATTAGTACATTTAAGTATTTAAATAAGTAAAGAACCGGTCAAAAGTTTGAACACCGTTGTCATTTACCCCAATTATCAGATAGATGGAATTTGTAGTTTTAATATTACAGACTGTAGTCCATCTGTTCTTTGTTTTTGTTAGAGACCTGTTGGTTCCTCTGTTCTCTATTGGTCAGGACCATCAGAACATGCATCATTTGGGTGGTGGATTATTTATTGTCTGTTTATTGGTTGAGTGGATTGTCGGGCGGCATGGTGGCTTAGTGGTTAGCATGTTCTCCTCTCAGTGATAGGGATTCCTGGTTCGAATCTCCATCTGGGTGGAGTTTCCATGTTCTCCCCATGTTCGTGTGGGTTTCCTCCGGGTTCTCCGGTTTCCTCCCACAGTCCAAAAACATGGATCAAGTCAATTGAATTCTCCAAATTGCCCCATATAGAGTGTGTCTGTGTGAGTGAGTGTGTGCCCAGCGATAGACTGGCGCCCTGTCCTGGGTCTATCTGAGACGTCCTCCACTGGATGGGCATGGGGAACCCCCCCCGCGACCCTAATAGAGGATAAAACGGAAGATAATCGATGGATTGTTTATTGTCAGTTCTGCAGTGACACTGATGTGGTGAGGGGGTTTTAGTGCAGCAGTGCTGCTGTAGTTTCATTTCTCCACCTTAGTGACACTGCTGGGATAGGACTAATTAAATAAGTAAGAATAAGTAAAGTTAAAAAGGGCGCGTGTCCAAACTTTTGACTTTTGAGACTGGATGTATGTAAATGTATTACTTTTTTAGGGCAGCACGGTGGTTTAGTGGTTAGCACGTTCTCCTCTCAGCACTAGGGATTCCTGGTTTGAATCCCCATCTGGGTGGAGTTTCCATGTTCTCCCCGTGTCCGCGTGGGTTTCCTCTGGGTTCTCCGGTTTCCTTCCACAGTCCAAAAACATGGATCAAGTCAATTGAGTTCTCCAAATTGCCCCATATAGAGTGTGTTTGTGTGAGTGTGTGCCCAGCGATAGATTGGCGCCCTGTCCTGGGTCTGCCCAGCGCCCGAAACGTTTTCCTATTGATGGGCATGGGGAACCCCCCCCCGCAACCCTAATAGAGGATAAAGCGGAAGATAATGGATGGATGTATTACTTTTTATATAAAGGTTTTAATTAATTTGATTTATCTTTTGTTCTGTTACAGATTTGCTGACTAGGCGTTTATGGATTTAGATTAGCGTGTTGAATCTGTATGGAAATCCACGTAGCTGTGACGATATTACGGCCATAGCTGGGACAAGCCCTTTTGGAAGACGCCATGTTTAACTTGATCAAGAAGGACAAGGAGAAGGACGCAGTCCGCAAGAAGGAGAAGAAAGACCGGCGGGAACGAATGTCCGCCGCTGAGCTGCGCAGTCTGGATGAGATGAGTATGAGACGCGGGTTCTTCAACCTGAATCGGAGCTCGAAGCGGGACTCGCGTAACAAGCCCGAAATCTCCAACCCCATTCCCATCAAAGTGGCCAGCAGTATGGAAATCAGTCTGAATGACATCGAGTCGGATGGCCTCAGCAACCGCAGCAGCATGGTCCTCGACTCCGAGCAGCTCAGCGCCGCCAGCTCCAGCGACGACCTGAAGGGCGACTGCAGCGGTTCCGTGCGGGAGCGAGCCGCCAGGTTCGGGACCCTGGCGTCCCATAGCTCGCAGATGAGCCAGATCATGAAGCGCTTCTCCTTCTCCCAGAGGAGCAAAGAGGAAAGCCTGTCCGACTGTTCCACCCCGTCGGGTCAGAATTCGGCCACGCCCTCGCCCCAGGTGGAGGTGAAGCTGCTGGATCTGCAGAGGAAACAAAGCCTCCAGCAGCAGATGACAAATGGGAAGAAGGTTCACGTCCCCGAGGTGGTGGAGAAAACCTTCCCGGCCAATCTCTGTCTTCCCGCCGTGGTCCCTCCGCCCAAGCCCGAGATCCGCGAACTGGAGCTGCTGCGCCGTAACACCGGCGACTTTGGCTTCTCCCTCCGCCGCACCACCATGCTGGACCGGGCAGCCGATGGCAGCGTGTACCGGCGCGTGGTGCACTTCGCCGAGCCCGGTGCCGGAACCAAAGACCTGGCCCTGGGGCTGGTGCCTGGCGATCGGCTGGTGGAAATCAATGGACGCAACGTGGAGAGCAAGAGCAGGGACGAGATCGTGGAGATGATCAGGCAGTCGGGCGAGTCCGTGCGGCTGAAGGTTCAACCCATCCTGGAGCTGAGCGAGCTGAGCCGCTGCTGGCTCAGGAACACGGACGGTCTGCGGCGCGACGCCTTAGATGTAAGTGCTTTATTCTCTTCACCTGAGTGTCAACTGGTCTCGTGCTGGGTACACCGAGTACCCACGGTGTTCTGAAGGTGCTTCCTGTGGTGTATCCAAAATACGGTCTGCCCACATCACCCCTGTTCTGAACCAACTTCACTGGGTGCCGGTCTCTTACCTTATTACGGCTAAGATTCTTTTGCTTACCTTTAAAGTAGTGCATGGACTTGCCCCGTCCTACCTCAGGGAATTTTTTTCATTTATATGTCCCCTCTCGCACTATCCGGTCTACTGGCACTGGACTTCCGACAGTCCCTCGTTTTGAATGCAGGTCGATGGGTGGCAGATCGTTCGGTGTTGCTGCTCCAACCCAATCTCTTCGTGACGGTTCTGATTTGTTTTCATTTCAGTTTTCTTACAGTATTGATATTGTATATTATTGTAAAGCGCCCTTGGGTTCTTGGAAGCCGCTGTATAAATTATCATTATTATTATAGTATAAATCTGGGGCGGCACGGTGGCTAGGGTGGCGGTGGGGCTCCCCATGCCCATCCAGGGGAGAACGTCTCAGGCGCTGGGCGAATACACCCAGGACAGGGCGCCATTCCATCGCTGGGCACACACTCACTCACACAGACACACTCTAAATTGGGCAATTTTGAGAATTCAATTGACTTGATCCATGTTTTTGGACTGTGGGAGGAAACCGGAGAACCCGGAGGAAATCCACGCAGACACAGGGGGAGAACATAGTGGCTTGGTGGTTAGTATGTTCTCCTCTCAGCACTAGGGATCCCTATCCGGGTGGAGTCCTCCCCATGTCCGTGTGGGTTTCCTCCGGGTTCTCCGGTTTGCTCCCACAGTCCAAAAACATGGATCAAGTCAAATGAATTCTCCAAATTGCCCCATGTAGTGTGTGTCTGAGTGAGTGAGTGTGTGCCCAGTGATAAATTGGCATCCTGTCCTGGGTGTATCTGCCCAGTGCCCAAAACGTACTCCCCTGGATGGGCATGGGGAACCCCCCCGCGACCCTAATAGAGGATAAAGCGGAAGATAATGAATGAATGAATTATAGTATAAATATGTGGTGGCACGGTGGCTTAGTGGTTAGCATGTTCTCCTCTCAGCTCTAGGGATTCCCGGTTCGAATCCCCATCTGGGTGAAGTTTCCATGTTCTCCCCATGTCCGCGTGGGTTTCCTCCGGGTTCTGCGGTTTCCTCCCACAGTCCAAAAACATGGATCAAGTCAATTGAGTTCGCCCTGTCCTGGATGTATCTGCCCAGTGCCCGAGACGTTCTTCCCTGGATGGGCATGGGGAACCCCCCCGCGACACTAGTGGAGGATAAAGCGGAAGATAATGGATGGATATAAAATGCACGACATGCTGCATGAGGTATCTGTGTTTAAAATATCATACCATGTCTTACCTGCAGCGTTGCACCTCATCATGTCAGGTTTGAAGCTTGCGGCCTCATTGTTTATTAAAAAAAACGCCTTTAGCAGCATTTCTCGGATTTTGGCGTTAGTGATAAACTCTTTATAATAATTGAGTGGATTTTCAGAATTCTGGGATTTTTCCATTAAGGATGGATTACCTGATGGAATTAATAAAAACACAAATACGTTATGCTCCACTTATTGTCCATGTTCTCAGTTCCACTTTCTGTAAAGATAAACCAGTAAGCCACCGTGCTTCCCCGTGCATTTAATAAACCAGAAGAACTTTGCTCAAACTTGCAGTTGTATTTCGTAAATATATTCATTCATTCATTCATTATCTTCCGCTTTATCCTCTATTAGGGTCGCGGTGGGGTTCCCCATGCCCATCCAGGGGAGCACGTCTCAGGCGCTGGGCAGATAGACCCAGGACAGGGCGCCAATCCATCGCTGGGCACACACTCACTCACACAGACACACTCTATATGGGGCAATTTAGAGAATTCAATTGACTTGATCCATGTTTTTGGACTGTGGGAGGAAACCGGAGAACCCGGAGGAAACCCACGCAGACACGAGGAGAACATGGAAACTCCACCCAGATGGGGATTCGAACCGGGAATCCCTAGTGCTGAGAGGAGAACATGCTAACCACTAAGCCATAGTGCCGCCATAAAGATATTCTATAATTCATAATGTGTTTTTGTGGCAGCCGGACTACAGCGGGCCGACGCGGACGCTCTGTCAGAACGCCGTTTCTCCCCCTCATCCTAATTTAGTGACAATAAATATGATGTATGTTGCAGTGAGAGCAAAACTGTCCATCCGTCGTGTGTATGATTAATGGGAACTTGAGCTCTTCTGTCAGACTAATGATACTGTACGGGAACAGTCAGGCTCGTAATGGAACTCCGACTCGGCGAGGTGTTGGGCGACGGTTATATAGCGTAGCCGGTTCTATGTATAGTGCGTTTGCTCGGATTGCTTTGTGAATGGGTGATGTATGTGCTGTTGAGTGACCCAGCACGCTCGTGGGTTCGCAGTGTAATCAGGTCCGAGCTTTCTGAAGCCCTCAGCCGGTCAGAATCGCGTGTGTGAAGCCTATCCCGTCCCGGCCAGACCGGGAGAAGGTGTGGGTTCATGGCATTTCTCTGCAAACTGATGGCAGGCGGATGTGAATGGGGCTCCCAAACAGGTCTGCATTGTAGAAACAGAAAAGTGTGTGGAGGTTTGCGGCTTGAAGCATGTACAGAATGTGACTTTAAATCATCAGGGACAAACCATAACGCAGAATGTGCTTTCCTGGCAAATCAGTGGAAGCCGAGCACCGCCGCTTGTGTCATACCAGAATAGTTCCATTGTTCTATTTTGAGTTTTACAAACGGAACGTAGCGGCACGGTGGCTTTGTGGGTAGCCGTTCGCCTGTCAACGCTGGGGATCCAGGTTTTGGGTGGAGTTTCCATGTTCTCCCCGTGTACATGTGGGTTTCCTCGGGGTGCTCCAGTTTCCTTCCACAGTCCAAAAACATTGATTCAAGGTGAATTGGCTGCTTTGAATTTATCTCCTCTTATTATCTTCTGCTTAATCCTGTACTGGGACTAACTTGGAGCAGCCAATTCACCTTGAAGCCTAGATTTTGGACTCTGGGAGGGACCGGGAAAACCCGGAGGAAACCATGTTAATTTCAAGTTATTTATTTATATAGTGCTTTTTACAACAGTACATTGTCACAAAGCAGCTTTACAATATGAGAAGCCTTTAAACCCCCATAGAGCAAGCCGAAGCGACAGTGGCATGAAAAAACTCTTATGTTATTTAAGGAAGAAACCTTAACTGGGAGGACTCAGTGGGGGACCTTTACCCAGATTGGGATTCGAACCTGGATCCCCAGCTCTGAGTGGCAAATGTGTAAACCACTAAGCCACCGTGCTGCCTGATCTAAATTGCTCCTAACTAAATTGTCTCCATTTTGTGTGTATGTGTGTGTGTGTGTATGTGCCCAGTGATGGATTGGTGCCCAGTCTGCTCTGTGACCATTATCCCCCATGTTCCCAAAATGGAGAACTAGAGTCCCTAGTATAGGGTTAAGTGGAAGTGGCCAAACAGAAGAGCTGAAGAAGTTTATTAACTCTAATAGTTATTATTATTATTATTATTCATTCATTCATTATCTCCCGCTTATCCTCTATTAGGGTCCCGGGAGAACGTCTCGGGCGCTGGGCAGATAGACCCAGGACAGGGCGCCAATCCATCGCTGGGCACACACTCACTCACACAGACACTCTATATGGGGCAATTTTTTGAGAATTCAATTAACTTGATCCATGTTTTTGGACTGTGAGAGGAAACCGGAGAACCCGGAGGAAACCCACGCAGACACGGGGAGAACATGGAAACTCCACCCAGATGGGAATCCCTAGCGCTGAGAGGCGAATGTGCTAACCACTAAGCCACCGTGCCGCTATTATTATTATTATTATTATTATTATTATTATTATTGTCTTTTGTAAGAACAGTCTTATAGATCCATCCATTATCTTTCACTTAGTTCTATATTAGGGTCGCGGAGGGGTTCCCCATGCCCATCCAGGGGAGAACGTTTCGGGGGCTGGGCAGATACACCAAGTACAGGGCACCAATTCATCACTGGGCACACACTCACTCACACATACACACTTTATATGGGGCAATTTGGAGAACTCAATTGACCTTGAGCTATGTTTTTGGATGCGGACACGGGGAGAACATGGCAACTCCACCCAGATTGGGATTTGAACCGGGAATCCCTAGCGCTGAGAGGAGAACATGCTAACCACTAATCCACTGTGCCAGTCTTATAGATATTTTAGACAAAAGCATTAAGCTTAAGCTCCTTAGCTGTCATATTCACTATTTATTCTTCAAACACATTTATTTTTAACCATTGGTCCTGTAACAATCCATCCATTTATTATCTTCCACTTTATCCTATATTAGGGGGATATATGCCCATCCAGGGGAGAAGGTTTCGGGCGCTGGGCAGATACACTCAGGACAGGGCACCATTCTATTGATGGACACACACTCACTCACACAAACACACTCTATATTGGGCAATTTAGAGCATTTAGTTTTTGAGCATCATGTTTTTGGACTGTGGGAGGAAACCGGAGAACCTGGAGGAAACCCACGTGGACACGGGGAGAACATGGAAACTCCACCCAGTGATTCGAACCTGTAATAATGATTAAAAAAAGCACCTCCAGTGCTGCTGTTTGAGTTTTTTGTGCATTTTGTGCATTATTCAGCATTTAAAATGAGTCGCTCTTTAGAGATGTTCATCAGAAGATGGAGGTTTGAATCCTGGATCCAGGACCTTGTCAGTGTGGAGCTCTGTTCAGTCCCAGCTTGTTCCTCCAGGTTGAGAGAGGAGCGTCTGAACTCGATCACTCTGGGTCCTCACACAGTGTGTTTCTTGGAAAATGTTTGGCAAGTCCACATGAGTACGAACACTTTTGGGACACACAAACAGGAAGGAGAGTGCAGTTGTGGGGTGTGGTGACTGGTGGTGGTGATGGGGGGGGGGTACCTGAATGGTGCACGTCTAAAGCGTATTGGTTTTACTGCATTACAGTTCAGCTCTGTTCTGAACTCGAGGGACTGTTTTAATGACTTTTACATGATTTGGAGGTAATGAGGGTCTTTACCTGTGCTGACCTCAACATTCCTCAGCATTCAGCGAGAACGTGTTGGAAATTATTGTGGGGTGTTTTTACTGGTATATATTTACTATATTTAGAAGCTTGGAGCTCTTTTACTTGAGAAATGATGGCTTTTGGCAGGATGCAGGCTTTAGAAAGCCCTCCTCCATAGCTTTCAGGAATGCCTCAGAAGCGTAGGGGGCGAGCAATGGGCCATAGGTTCCTCTCTCTCCCCATTACCTCAGAATGAGCAACCAAACGGCACAGGATGTCAACTATTCTTCCACAAATCCATGAATGTCACCAGGATGTCCTGTAAGTAATTTCAGGAAGCCAAGACTACAGACACTTTATGTCTAACCCAAAAAAACCATGAATATAATGTCCTTTTTTTTTTTAGTCCTCCGTCTGGTAAACGAGTCTGTTTATTCACACACAGTTTATTCAGCCTCTCTGTTTGACAATAATGGCTCATAGAGCACTAATTATTATTTTTTCAGTAATGATCATGCGTATAACATCTACTACATGCATATAACCTCTACTACATACTCATAATCAATGGAGGGGCATCTAAGAATCAAAGGCATTGTATTCTACAGTACATTAAAACCCTGATTTGTAGAAATATGCTGGGTATTTGTGATGCCATGTTTCATAAAGAATCCCAACAAACCACTAACCCATGGCTACATCAATCATAAAACATGACCATTTAAGGGCGTATGAAAAAAGTCTGACCACTTATGGCCATAAGAGACGGAACATGAGGCCAGTGCTACTTCAGCAATAAAATTCACTGCCATCAAAATGACAGCCGTTTATATTTTTACATCATCATCATCCTGATTCATTCCAGCGGATTTGATTCCTATTGTATGTATAATATAAAGATATTATGAATATACATATCATGTATGAATATAAGGGCGGCCCGGAGTTTAGTGGTTAGCTTGTTCGCCTCTCAAAACTAGGGAGTCCCGGTTCGAATCCCAATCTGGGTGGAGTTTCCATGTTCTCCCTGTGTCCACATGGGTTTCCTCCAGGTTCTCCCACAGTCCAAAAACATGGATTAAGATCAATTGAATTCTCCAAATTGCCCCATATAGAGTGTGTTTGTGTGTCTGTGTGAATGAGTGTGTGCCCAGCGATAGATTGGCACCCTGTCCTGGGTGTTCTCCCAGCACCCGAAACGTTCTCCCCTGGATGGGCATTGGTGAATAGATGTATGGGTATATGCATGTTTATAAAAGGGTTCCTAAATCTGATTGTCAGAGCTGTTTGTCCACCCATGACATTATGGACAATAACACATACCTCTGTCCACTTCATATTCTGTGCGTGATGTACAATGCATCAGTTTCCTGATGTGTCCCCAAGGTGTTTAAATGAAACTACAGTAGCACCCTCACCCTCTGTCACTGCAGAACTGACAATCCACCACCCAAATGATACCTGCTCTGTGATGCTCCTGACCAACAGAGAACCAACAGTAGACTAACAAAAGCAAAGAACACAGATGGACTACAGTCTGTAATTGTCCTACCATCCATTTTCTTCCGCTTCATCCTCTACTAGGGTCGCAGTGGGTTTCCCCATGCCCATCCAGGGGAGAACACCAATCACCCAGGACAGGGCGCCAATCCATCGCTGGGCGTACACTCACCCACTCACACAAACACACTCTATATGGGGCAATTTGGAGAACTCAATTGACTTGATCCATGTTTTTGGACTGTGGGAGGAAACCGGAGAACCTGGAGGAAGCCCACGTGGACACGGGGAGAACATGGAAACTCCACCCAGATTGGGATCCGCCCCGGGAACCTCTAGTGCTGAGAGGAGAACATGCTAACCACTAAGCCACCGTGCCGCAGTCTGTAATTGTAAAACTACAAAGTCCATCTATATGGTAAGTGAAGGAAACAATAATGGACACTTATTTTCTTAAAGGAGGTGTTGAGTCGTGCTCTATGGGTGTTTTTAGTCTCTATAGTATCAACACTACAGATGTATTCTGGTGTTTTGGAGTACATTATCATACTGAATTAGAACCAACACTAAGAATTCAAACAACACTAGGTTTTCTGATTCACACTATGTAGTGTGCTTCATCTGTAACAGCTGCTCTATGTGAACGCAGCTCATGCAGACTTAAAGACTAGTCCACAAAATAAATTTGACAGTTTAAGGTGAATAATTCAGTTCCAGATACCGTTTGGCTCTTTGTTGTGCTTTCAGAACTTGGCTACAGGACAGAAGAGGACTTTTTCTTGCTCATACATCTTGAATGTTTATGGGTGATGGTTTAAAGGAGCTTGATGATGAACTAGTGCTGTCCCACATGATTTGAATTATGATTGAAATGAGGCTTACATCACGACTCCCATGACTCGAAGCCGTATTGTTGGCTGGAAAAGTAATTAGAGAGAGTGTTCTGTAAGCCAGGTCCAGATCTGTGTGTGGCTGTGATCTGACTTAACTGCCGTCATGATGGACAACATGTCATTGCTTTGCCTGCTTCCCCGTGAGCATGGGTTGCACCGACTACAGAGGGGTTTTCCACAGCTGTCTACCAGATGCTGTCATCCACTTGGCGGACACATACACTCTCACACTTCCCGTCCTTAACGTGCAGGTATCTGATGGGACTGTTAACTCACGGCTTGGTAAATCGACCTCCTCTTTGCTGATCTCTCGTGTAGCATGTAAAGATGTCTCTGGAGTTACATCTTATTTTTAAAGGTTGACAAAAATCCCTTTGCTCAGTGAGCTTAATGTGCAGAGTGTTTTGTTGGATTCAGAAAAGCCAGTGGAAATGTTGATTGCAAGTGTCCTGCAGAGCTGACGCAGCTGTGTTGGCACAGATCTATGTGCGTACATAAGCAATGAGTTGGGGTGCAGACACCACACAGTGGAGGTGTTACAATTTCAGGTGGATGGAAAGAAGAAGTGTTGGAAGTGTGCGAGTGCACGTGAGTGCATGTGCGCAGTATGTGATTTGCATGTGTGTGTGCCGGTGTTTATTTATTTTTATATATATGTATGTATGTATGTATGTATGTGTATATATGTATGTGTGTGTGTGTGTGTGTATGTATGTGTATATATATATATATATATATATATATATATATATATATATTCATTCATTCATTCATTCATTCATTATCTTATCCGCTTATCCTCTATTAGGGTCGCGGTGGGGTTCCCCATGCCCATCCAGGGGAGAACGTCTCGGGCGCTGGGCAGATAGACCCAGGACAGGGCGCCAATCCATCGCTGGGCACACACTCACCCACACAGACACACTCTAAATGGGGCAATTTTTTGAGAATTCAATTAACTTGATCCATGTTTTTGGACTGTGGGAGGAAACCGGAGAACCCGGAGGAAACCCACGCAGACACGGGGAGAACATGGAAACTCCACCCAGATGGGGATTTGAACCGGGAATCCCTAGCGCTGAGAGGCGAATGTGCTAATCACTAAGCCACCGTGCCGCTATATATATATATATATATATATATATATATATATATATATATATATATATATATATATATATATATATATATATATATATATATATATATACACACACACACACATATATATACATATATATATACTGTGTGTGTGTAAAGTCCCAACATTGTTCCTTTGTTCCTCTTAGATGTGTACAGTTATAGATACCTGTTTGCAGTTATATACGTGTCACTGTGCATCTTCTTTATTCTGCTGTTGCTTTTGGAATGTGTGTTATTTGTTCTCTGTGACTGAGCTTTACCTCAGGAAGCACTTCTGATTTCATTAGCTTCATTTTTATTAAAATCTATTCTGATTTCTGACTTCAAACCTCCTTCTTCCCTCCAGCGCTGCAACATTTTTCCTCCCTTCTGTTTTCCCAGCACTGAAACCACATGCCAATAACTCTGACAAGGCTGCGGGTGACGGCACTGTTTTTCACTGACTGTTGCATCGTCCAACTGCAAACTTATAAATTATGTCCGTCGTTTTTCCCTCTGTGGGATTCCGCGCTGATGTCTCTGTCTGGGGTCAAACACATGTTTGAACTTTCGAGTTTGCAACATGGCAGGAAGGTGGCACAGTGGGTAACGCGGTCACCTCTCAGCAAGAAGGTCCTGGGTTCGTTCCTTGTGTGAGTGGTCAGGTTCTTGTCGAGTTTGCCTGTTTTTGTCATATCTATGTCCACCCCCCATTGCCCCCAGCTCTAAAAGTCAAAAACAAAAAATTGTGTTTTTAACAATTGACGCCGTCTGACCTTCAACGCCCTGTCTCTGTGTCACACCTTCTGTCGCACTGTCTCTGTGTCACACCTTCTGTCGCACTGTCTCTGTGTCACACCTTCTGTCGCACTGTCTCTGTGTCACACCTTCTGTCGCACTGTCTCTGTGTCGCCCTGTCTCTGTGTCGCCCCATCCGATGCCCTCTCTTTGTCGCCCCGTCTGATGTCCTCTCTCTGTGTTGCCCTGTCTGACGCTCTGTCTGTGTCGCCCTGTCTAATGCCCTGTCTCTGGGTCGCACTGTCTGATGCCCTGTCTCTGTGTCAACCTGTCTGAAGCCCTGTCTCTGTGTCAACATGTCTAAAGCCCTGTCTCTGTGTCAACCTGTCTGATGCTCTGTCCGTGTTGCCCTTTCTCTGTGTCACCCTGTCTGTGTGTTGCTCCATCTGTCGCCCTGTCTCTGTGTCGCCCTGTCTCTGTGTTGCTCCATCTGTCGCCCTATCTCTGTATCACCCTGTCTGATGCTCTGTCTATGTCGCCCTGTCTCTGTATCACCCTGTCTGATGCTCTGTCTGTGTTGCCCTGTCTGTGTGTTGCTCCATCTGTCGCCCTGTCTCTGTGTCGCCCTGTCTTATGCTCTGTCTATGTCGCCCTGTCTGATGCTCTGTCTGTGTTGCCCTGTCTCTGTGTCGCCCTGTCTCTGTGTTGCTCCATCTGTCGCCCAATCTCTGTATCACCCTGTCTGATGCTCTCTCTGTGTTGCCCTGTCTCTGTATCACCCTGTCTGATGCTCTGTCTATGTCGCCCTGTCTCTGTATTGCTCTGTCTGTGTTGCCCTGTCTCTGTATCACCCTGTCTGATG
>JAFMOD010000155.1:965471-991613 GCA_019802435.1 Corydoras maculifer
TATATGGGGGGGGGTTGTGCTGCGCAGATACACCCAGGACAGGGGGGCAATCTATTGCTGGGCACTCACTCACTCACACAGACACACTCTATATGGGGCAATTTGGAGAACTCAATTGACCTTGATCTATGTTTTTGGACTGTGGGAGGAACCCGGAGGAAACCCACGCGGACACAGGGAGAACATGGAAACTCCACCCAGATGGGGATTCGAACCAGGAATCCCTAATGCTGAGAGGAAAACATGTTTATCATGTTCTCCTCTCAGCTCTAGGGATTCCCGGTTCGAATCCCCTGGGTGGAGTTTCCATGTTCTCCCCATGTCCATGTGGGTTTCCTCCGGGTTCTCCGGTTTCCTCCCACAGCCCAAAAACATGGATCAAGTCAATTGAGTTCTCCTAATTGCCCCATATAGTGTGTGTTTGTGTGAGTGAGTGTGTGCCCAGCAATAGATTGGCACCCTGTCCTGGGTCTATCTGCCCAGCGCCTAAAATGTTCTTCCCTGGATGGGCATGGGGAACCCCCCCTCCCCCCGCGACCCTAATAGAGGATAAAGCAGAAGATAATGAATGAATGAATTATTCTGCTGCGAGAGCGTCTGATCCGACTCGTATGTCTCGACTCGTCTGCGTGTCTGGATGATTAAACGTGGATCCCCTTTTGATTTGTGCAGTGCAGCTATTTTTGCATCCCACCTGCTGTTGTCACGTCCTCCGTCATGTCACCTTGTATTATCTGCTCAGCGGTCCGTCACTGGTCTAAAGCAACACATCCAGTTCGCTAAGCTGCAGAGAACACCGGGAATTAACAGTGCCGACCGTTGGAATGCTTTATTAATGTGAGAAGTCGAGTGTTTATCAGTCACGTGATCGGAAACATGATCAGCCACCATGCTGTAAATGAGGAGCTCGGGAAATGCAGCCCTCTCGGGTTCCGTGCCGGTCCGCGTCTCAGAACTCGTGTTGTGTAGTTATCACATGGGGAATTTGTAAAGCTGTGAGGTTTCGTGGCGTGTAACACTGTTCTTGCCTCCCGCCGCTGGCTTGCCGCGCTGCAGGGACGAGTGGAGGAGGATCCCGTGGCCGTACTCCAGGCGGCGCATGCTGCCGCCGCCCAGCCCAAGGTCTGCAGAGCGCTGTGTTCACCTCGAACCCTGTGCTGTGTGATTGCTGTTTGCCCTTTCACCATCCCCAACAACCAAACCCCAGCTGCTCACGCACACCATGTGCACCAATTCAATGTCAATATCAACCTGCCGGCCACTTTATTAGGAACACCGCCATGGTTCTATAATCATTATATAGAACATCAGCTTCACTCCACATAAATGGACTTCTTTTCCATTCTGTAGCCCGTCTGTTCCTCTATATTCTTTGTTTGTCCTCTTTACTCTGTTCTCTGTTGATCAGAACCCCCACAGTGCAGGTATCGTTAGGGTGGTGGATGAGCCTCAGTACTGCAGTGACACTGTTCTAGTGGAGGTGCTGGCTCAGAGACACATCCACCTCATCTCTCCATCTTTTAACATCAGAGACAGTAGGTCATAGTGGTGTGAATCTTAAAAACAATCATTTCTGTATCGAAAAATCGATTCAGAATGAAAAATTTGTTCTGGATCAAATCGTGACCTCAAAAATCAGAATCGAACCGAATCGCCAGACACAGAGATTCACACCCCTATGACCTACCGTTTCTGATGTTACAAGATGGAGCGATGAGGTGGATGTGTCTTTGAGCCAGCACCTCCACTCTAACAGTGTCATTGCAGTACTGGAAATCAGCCACCACCCTAACGATACCTGCACTGTATCTGAATTGATTTTTAGATTGTTTTTTATTCGGAAAGGTCTTTTTTTTTTTTTTTTATTCGGAACCGATTTTATTTATTTATTTATTTTTTTTTTCTCCAATTCTGAATCAATTTTTCGACGGTTTTTCAATTCGGAAACGTTTTTTTTTCGATTCAGAAACGATTTTTTCCAATTCAGAAATTATTATTATTTTTTTTCGATTTGGAATCGATTTTTTGATTCTGTATATACAGCGCCGACGCACTACTAGAATACCACAAAGACAAAAAAAACATTCTAGCCCACCTAAAGATCACCGGATTGAAGTCTCAAATAGAAAACAAAGTGGTATGGCGTGTAGCTGCATGTCTAACCTTCACTGCCCTGTACATAACCTAAGAGCATACGAGGCGTTTAGCAATCAAACAAACAGACAAATCTATTGCATCCAGGATGGTTCTCAGTCCAGAAGTGTGCAACACTAACACACCACCACCATTCCAGCATCACCGCAGTTCTGAGAACCATGATGTTCGATCTAATAATGTGCCCTGCATGTGTACCCAATTCGGCGCCGTCCAGCTGGGTGTTTTGTTGCAGGTGTGTTTTTGCTGACCGTGCATTTGGTCTGATATGAAATAAATCACTGCACTAAGGGTTCAAACCTGTGTGTGACCACAACTCATTCAACCACCTTAATGTCTAAACAGCATGGTTTTCGCCGTTGTTCCTGTACTGGTGTTTTAAAGCACTTCCCATCATGCACTTTTTATTACCCCTCCCCCCCACTATATTAGCTTCATCTGTTTGTCTGTGTGTCTGGTAAAAAGTTTGCAAATGCTATTTCACCCCCTTCCCATTATCTCATTAAGATGAACACAATTCTTCAGTACAAATGAATTAACTCTCCATTATCTTCCGCTTTATCCTCTATTAGGGTCGCGGTGGGGTTCCCCATGCCCATCCAGGGGAGAACGTTTCAGCGCTGGGCAGATACACCCAGGACAGGATGCCAATCACTGGGCACTCACTCACTCACACAGACACACTCTATATGGGGCAATTTGGAGAACTCAATTAACCTTGATCCATGTTTTTGGACTGTGGGGAAAAAAACGGAGAACCTGGAGGAAACCCATGTGGACATGGGGAGAACATGGAAACTCCACCCAGATTGGGATTCGCTGAGAGGAGAACGTGCTAATCACTAATCCACCCATGAATTAACTAATTGATGGTGATTGATTAATTTTGTTTACTATGGATAAATTGCCCATTTCCTACTAAATATATATTTAATAGAATTAATTAAGGATGAAGTCATTAAACACGGCAGGGGCGGTTTTATATTTTTTTTATATTTTACTTGTTAGAAGTTGCTCTTTTTTGATTTCCTAATGTGACCCAAACGGTGGCTTAGTAGTTGGTACGTTCTCCTCTCAGCACTAGGGATTCCCGGTTTGAATCCCAATCTGGGTGGAGTTTCCATGTTCTCCCCATGTCCGTGTGGGTTTCCTTCGGGTTCTCCGGTTTCCTCCCACAGTCCAAAAACAAGGATCAAGGTCAATTGAATTCTCCAAATTGCCCCATATAGAGTGTGTCTGTGTAAGTGAGTGGGTGCTCAGTTATAGATTGGCGCCCTGTCCTGGGTGTATCTGCCCAGCGTCCGAGACGTTCTCCCCTGGATGGGCATGGGGAACCCAACCGCGACCCTGACAGAGGATAGATGGAATGTGACCCGAAATGCAGAAAGGCACCTTCTGTTTGGTTCCTCTCAGCATTGCATGCCTCCTGCATGGCGTGGCTGTAGTCAGTGCATCTTTAGATGTGTGGGATGTGTTGGGAGTGAAGGTTTTGCCTTTTCTTCTGCAGGTAAAGACTGAGGAGCAGATCGCTGCAGAGCAGGCATGGTACGGAACAGAGAAGGTGTGGCTGGTCCACAAAGATGGATTTTCTCTGGGTGAGTTTTCAGGCTTCTATGCCTCTGTACTACACAGAAAAATCATCTGGAATATTATTTTTTATAATTTTAATAATTATAATTATAATAATTATACTTAAAAAAGGGCGGCACGGTGGTTTAGTGGTTAGCAGGTTCTCCTCTCAGCACTAGGGATTCCCGGTTCGAATCCCCATCTGGTGGATTTTCCATGTTCTCCCTGTGTCCGCGTGGGTTTCCTCCGGGTTCTCCGGTTTCTTCCCACAGTCCAAAAACATGGATCAAGTCAATTTCGAGTTCTCCAAATTGCCCCCTATAGAGTGTGTCTGTGTGAGTGTGTGTGTGTGTGTGTCCAGCAATAGATTGGCACCCTGTCCTGGGTGTATCTGCCCAGCGCCCGAAACGTTCTCCCCTGGATGGGCATGGGGAACCCCTTCCCCGTGACCCTAATAGAGGATAAAGCGGAAGATAATGAATGAATGAATGAATAATTAAAAATATGTTTTGTGTTTGTGGTGTGATGTGGTGTTTTTTGGATCCTCGTTATGCTTCAGCTACTCTACTGAAGACAGAAGCAGGCGGTCTGCCGGAGGGGAAAGTCAAAATCAAACTGGAACAGGATGGGACCGAACTGGAGGTGGATGAGGATGATGTGGAGAAGGTCAGTCGATGCCTCATTGGCTACATTTACATACAAACGTTTGATTATTGTGCTCAGGAATGCAGCTTCTCCTTATAAGCTTAATAAATCATATTCCATTAATGCTTTTAAAATGCAGTTCCATATTCTGTACACAATGAGACTTTGACAAACCATGTGGTAAGGATGCCACCTTCCGATGGAGGTGTTTCAGGCAAGTCCAGCTGGAAGGAGAACCCGGGGAAGACCCAGGACACGCTGGAGAGATTATATTTCCCAGCTGGCTTGGGAAAGGGCTTGGAACTTGCCAATGGCCTCCCTTTTCTCATCCTTTTCGTTTTAGTTGGTGGGCAGAGACACCCAGGACAGGGCACCAATCCATCGCTGGGCTTACTCACATAGGCATACACTCTATATGGGGCAATTTGGAGAATTCAATTGACCTTGATGCATGTTTTTGAACTGTGGGAGGAAACCGGAGAACCCGGAGACAACCCACGGGGGAACATGGAAACTCCACCTAGATTGGGATTCGAAGCGGAAATCCCTAGTGCTGAGAGGAGAACATGCCAACCACTAAGCCACCGTGCCGCCCTTGCTCATCAATATAGATCAATATATCACATTCTATTAAGGCTTTTAAAAAGTGGATGGCGTTCCATCTTCTGTACACGATGAGATTTTAATAAAAATGTTAAAACGATTGAGTAGGTTAAAACTAACGATTGTTTTGATCATCGATTAATCGGTCGATTATTTTTCAGATTAATCGGATACCCCCCCCCCCCCCATGTATTTATCAGACAGGTCAATAAATGTCTGGTTTTATTTACAGTATGAGTTTGAAGCGTGTAAGTAGTCTAAAGAGCAATTAAACACAAATCTCAATCACACTGACACAATATGTAGCACTGTGTGTAAAAAAATATTAAATAACACAAATTTTAGTAGGGGGGTCGGGGGGGGTTGTCTTGCCAGTGCGTATTCCTATTTTCATCCGGGGTTTTAGTTGGTGGGCAGATACACCCAGGACAGGGCACCAATCCATCGCTGGATACTTCCACTCACATAGAAACACACTCTATATAAGGGCAATTAACAGCAGCCAATTCACCTAGAATCCATGTTTTTGGACTGTGGGAGGAAACTGGAGAACCCGGAGGAAACCAACACAGGCACAGGGAGAACATGGAAACCTGGTTAGTGTGTTAGCATATCAACCTAAAGGTTGGTTTGAATCCCAAGTCCACCGAGGTCGTCAATGTAAGATCTTGGGCAAGGCACTTACACTCATTGCTCCAGGGGGCTAATCATGTACTCTGACCCCTGTCATCAAGTTGGGGTACTTTGGGTGAAGGCAACACGCCTTTATGACCTCATGTCATTCACTGTTGCACGGTCTAACTGTATTAAAGCCCTGATGAGCTACACTGTTGGTCAGAGTTGCACAACCACGGGGCTGTAATCCTAGCTCTCCTCACTGAGCATGCCAAATATATTTGATCAGGCCTTATATTTAGTCTCATGAGCCTGAGATTTATTAAGTACAGTATAGCTGCTACACTCTCTCCCCTTTAGTCTTCTCCTCTCTGGTCATAGCACTAAACATAGCACTTGCTAACGGCTGCTGGATTTATATATATATATATATATATATATATATATATATATATATATATATATATATATATATATATATATATGTATATATATATATATATATATATGTATATGCTATGTTACTATGATATTTTTATTTTTACATTTACAATTTCATTAATTTTCATTTTATTTTAATTAATTTTATTATATGCTGCTATATTTAATTTTTTAATTTTAATTATTTATTCATTCATTATCACCCGCTTTATCCTCTATTAGGGTCGCGGTGGGGTTCCCCATGCCCATCCAGGAGAGAACGTCTCGGGCGCTGGGCAGATACTCCCAGAACAGGGCGCCAATCCATCGCTGGGCACACACTTACTCACTCAAACACACTCTACATGGGGCAATTTTGGAGAACTCAATTAACTTGATCCATGTTTTTAGACTGTGGGAGAAAACCGGAGAACCCAGAGGAAACCCATGTGGACACAGGGAGAACATGGAAACTCCACCCTGATGGGGATTCGAACCGGGAATCCCTAGTGCTGAGAGGCGAACGTGCTAACAACTAAGCCACCGTGCCGCCCTCATTTTAATTAGATTTATTTACTTTTTTTCTAATGTAAGATTTAAGTTTAAAAATTCTACTGCTGGGTCAGTGAAACCTGAATTACATACAATTAATTTGATGTACCACATGTTACGTTAATGACAATATCTCCTTGAATCCTCCACCATCATTAAAATGACTGGATTTTTGGAAATGGACTCTGCAAACCCAACCTTAATGTAATCCTGGGTTTCCCATGCCCTTCCAGGGGAAAATGTTTCGGGCGCTGGGCAATCACTCTGCGCACACACACACAAACACACTCTATATGGGGCAATTTGGGGAATTCAATTGACTTGATCCATGTTTTTGGACTGTGGGAGGAAACCGGAGAACCCGGAGGAAACCCATGTGGACTCGGGGAGAACATGGAAACTGTTGTTGCTGGTTTGTAAAGAGTATATAAACCTCCACAGGGTCCTAAAGAGTTGCCCCAAATAGAGTGTGTCTGTGTGAGTGAGTGTGTGCCCAGCGATTATCATTTGATTTTTGTAATTGATTATTTGCGGTCTTATTTAATGTTCTATTTCTGAGTAAAGAGATGGAAATTATTTATCCGATTCATTGATTAATCTGAAAAATAATCGACCGATTAATTGATTATTAAAATAATCGTTAGTTGCAGCCTGAATGTCAAATATCATGGCAATTGAAGCAGCGCTGTGGATTTCACTCACTTTCTCTCTCTCACACACACACACACACACACAGACTTTCACCCTTATTCATAAGAAGATGTCCATTAGTGTTATCTGAACATGCGTCAGGGCTCCACGCTGCAGCTGTTTTTCTAAACTTTACTCTCTGTATTGATCAAACTTGAGGATCTATAATGTTCTCCTTTCAGGCGAACCCTCCGTCTTTCGATCGGACAGAGGATTTGGCAACCCTGCTCTACCTGAACGAGTCCAGTGTAATGCACTGTCTGCGGCAGCGGTATGGAGGCAACCTGATCCACACTTACGCTGGACCCAGCATGGTGGTGATTAACCCCATGAGTGCACCATCCATGTACTCTGAGAAGGTACAGTCAGTCACGGTTCTCCTTCTAACAGAACAAGTTTTCTTTATAGCGTGATTAGAACATGTCACAAAAATGTCTGGTTTTATACCAAAAAGTATTCGTAGAATAAAACTACATATACAGTAGCAGTCAAAAGTTTGAACACACCCCCTTCTTGCACCATTGTCTACGTTCTCACTTATCATATTGATGGACTTTGTAGTTTTATTTTTCCAGACTGTAGTCCATCTGTGTTTTTGGTTTTTGTTAGTCCCCTGTTGGTTCTCTGTTCTCTGTTGGTCAGCATCATCACAGAACAGATATCATTTGGGTGGTGGATTGTTTATTGTCAGTTCTGCAGTGACACTGATGTGGTGAGGGGGTTTAATGCAGCAGTGCTGCTGTAGTTTCATTTCTCCACCTCAGTGACACTGCTGGGATAGGAATAATGCACCAACCCAATAATCCCTGATCTGTGGTGGTTCTATTGGAGACCTGATCATTAGAACAGAGTAAAGGGGACGTACACAGTATGTACTGTAGAACACAACCAGATGGACTACAGTCTGGAATTGTAGAACTACAAAGTTCATCTATTGTATGCTGTATGGATTTCAATTCAGTAAAGTATTAAAAGCAAATATATATATATATATTTATGTACACTTATATATATTTACTGTCCTGAAGCTGCAACAGAACAATGTCAAATCAAATATATATATATAATGTGTGTGTGTGTGTGTGTGTCAATCAATTATATAATTTATTAATTATATACAAGTGTGTGTGTATGGGTGTGTTATATATATATACTTGTACATAATTAATAAATTATAGAATTGATAATTGATTGACATTGTTTTGCTGCAGCTTCAGGACAGTTCTATAAATACATTTAGCTATTTATTGAAATTCAAAATGATATTGCGGTGCTATGTTTTTATGTCTGCTATCATATTGTGTTTTGTAAGTTGTATTTATACTCATACATTTTTTAATTGTATTTTACATCTATTTTGGATTGTACAGTCGCCGCCGTTACTGAGGTTATGATTCAGACGTGTCTGTGGTGTTTATACTGAGTGTTCTCTCTTTGGTTTCAGGTGATGCACATGTTTAAAGGCTGCAGGCGTGAAGACACGGCGCCACATATTTACGCTGTGGCCCAGTCAGCATACCGCAACCTTCTAACCACGCGACAGGACCAGTCCATTGTGCTGCTGGGCAAAAGTGGCAGCGGCAAGTCCACCAACGCCCAGCACCTCGTGCAGTATCTGTTGTCCATTGCTGGCAGCACCGGCAAGATCTTCTCAGGTAAATCAGTGCCGCTTATAATCACGTTTAATAACGTTTTCGAAATGTCGAAAGAGTAAAGAGTGTTCCAGAAAAGAGTGCTGGAAAGATCCAGGTTCGAATCCCGATCTGGGTGGAGTTTTCTTTTTCCCTGTGTCCTGTGTGGGTCAATTGGCTGCTCTAAATTGCCACGATCTAAATTGCCCCATCTAAACAGCGTTAATCTTCCTGGTTTGGCCAGAGGGATTGCCCCACGTGACCCCATTAGAGGAGTTAAGTGATCATTATGATAAGATGAGATGAACTTAAATGAGGATGGCACGGTGGCTTGGTGGTTAGCACGTCTGCCTCTAAGCACAGGGGTTCCTGGTTCGATTCCCAATCTGGGTGGAGTTTCCATGTTCTCCCCGAGTCCATGTGGGCTTCCTCCGGTTTCCTCCCACAGTCCAAAAACATGAATTTATGGTGAATTAGCTGCTCTAAATTGCCACTATTTAAATTGCCCCATATAAAAAGCGTCCAAAATGTTCTGCCCTGGATGACCTGAGGGATTCACCCCTCCTGCGACCCCAGTAGAGATTTAAGTGTATGAATATGATGAGACATCCAATCTGGGTGGAGTTTCCATGTTCTCCCCGTGTCCGCATGGCTTTGTTCCGGGTTCTCCGGTTTCTTCCCACAGTCTAAAAACATGTATCAAGGTCAATTAAATTCTCCAAATTGCCCCATATAGAGTGTGTCTGTGTGAGAGTGTGGGCCTGGTTTGATGATGGATTGACACCCTGTCCTGGGTGTGTCTGCCCAGCACCTGAAATGTTCTCCTCCGGATGGGCATGGGGAACCCCCCGGTTCTCATAGTCCCGGTCCTCGCTGACAGTATGGATGCTGCAGGTTGCCAGATGGTAACATTTGCGTTTGACTGATTGCAGCTTCGTTGCTAATGAGCCACATTAGGATCATTGTGGTAATTAGCTTTGCTCATTAAAGCATCATTACCCCCCCCCACCCCTTGTCCATACGCTGAGTACAGGAGCTGTGTGCGTGTTCTCTGATCACATTGCACCTGGAAACATCTCCTCTGCGTCAGGCAGGGGGCAGGGGCGAGCTCATTACTGTGAGAGTGAACGCTGTGTTTCCTCCTCAGGTGAGAAGTGGCAGGCGGTCTCCACTATTCTCGAGGCCTTCGGGAACTGTGCCACCTCCATGAACTCCAACGCCAGTCGCTTCTCTCAGATCGTCTCGCTGGACTTTGATCAGGCCGGGCAGGTGGCCTCTGCCTCCATCCAGGTGAGTTTTCTACCCCGTACACACAGCCCCTCGCATGTCCTCTCAGCTGTTAATGTCTCTTCGCCTGGCTGTGCAGACGATGCTGCTGGAGAAGCTGAGGGTAGCCAAGCGGCCAGAGCCGGAGTCCAATTTTAACGTCTTTTACTACGTAATGGCGGGGGCAGACACCACCTTGAGGTCAGTGCTTTGTGTGTGTGGGTTATCATCACAATAGGATTTTACATTTAATAAAGTGAAGATTTGCTCCGTCTTACGTCACTCTATGTTTCCAAAATACACTCCAATTTGTTCCCTGTGCTCTAGTTAGTGATGGATGTTGCCTGGTCATTTAACTCCATATTGTTTACCACTGCTAATATTATTATTATTATTATTATTATTATTATTATTATTATTAAGTTCAATTTATATAGCGCCTTTTAAGAACCAAAGGACGCTTCACAATCCATCCATCCATTATCTTTCGCTTTATCCTATATCAGGGTCGCGGGGCGGTTCTTCATGCCCATCCAGAGAAGAACATTTTGGGCGCCGGGCAGATACACCCAGGACAGGACGCCAATTTATCGCTGGGCACACACTCACTAACTCACACAAACACACACTATATGGGGCAATTTGGAGAATATAATTGACCTTGATCCATGTTTTTGGACTGTGGGTGGAAACCGGAGACCCCGGAGGAAACCCACGCAGACACTGTGAGAACCTGGAACCCGGGAATACCCAGCGCTGAGAGGCTGACGTGCCAACCTCTAAGCCACCGTGCTGACCAGATAAATAAACTAATACAATTTAAAAAAAGCAGGATCAGATAATGATCTGGTTTTAATAATTCTGCAGTGTAGCTGTTTCTTTTTTCTACGAACTTGTTGTTCTCATTTGTAACTCGCTTTGGATAAAAGCATCTGCTAAATGACGCAGATAAAGGATGCAAATTTTATTTACCATTGTCATTAAATATCGTCCTCAAATTTGGAGTACCAAATATGGGCGTAACCCATTGACTAAAGTAGTCGTTTATCGAAAACAACATAAGCTTTTAAAGTGAACACTGATTGCTAAGTAACAGGATTCTGTTTTATTCCACATTCTAACACTGCCATCTAGTGGCCAAATTAGAGAACACATTTCTAAAAACAGCCACAACAGGTTTCGTGCTCATCAGGAGTAGACTCACTGTTTAAATGAATCTGTATTTTATTATTTTAAATAATGTATTGTATTTCACACAGCCCAAGGTGTATGCTATTGTCAATAATGTCACAGCTGGACAAACAGCTCAGCCAATCAGATTTAAGGACCGGATCTTCCTGTTTTAAAATGTGATATATCATTAGAATACTTTTTATAGAGTACTACACATCATTCTTTATTTCCACAGAACCGAGCTGCACTTCAACCACTTCTCTGAGAACAACACGTTTGGAATCATGCCTCAAACAAAGGTAGAACATACCATAATACTCTTATTATTAGCTTGTTCCGTGCTAGTTTCAAACCCTCTGCTGAATTCCCAGGTTATAAAGTGTGTTTCTATTAGCCTCTCATCAAATAGTGACCCCCCCTCCCCCACAAACCTCATGATGAATGTGTTATTTAACATTAACTTAATAATTAAAGCTATTTACACTATGAATATGTGTGTGTGTGTGTGTGTGTGTTTACAGTCAGAGGATAAGCAGAAGTCAGCACAACAGTTTACTAAGCTGCAGGCAGCCATGAAAGTTCTCGGTATCGCGTCGGATGAGCAGAGAGCTCTGTGGCTCATACTGGGAGCCATATACCACCTGGGAGCTGCGGGAGCCACGAAAGGTACGGGAAGTGTGTGCATGAGTGTGAGTCACATTGGGAGGATTTCTTCTGCTTGTGAGGACCATCATCTCATGATGTGACTCCATTAGCTTTGAGCTGAAAGGTTTTAGGGTCAGAATCATTATAGAACCGTGTAGAGTTAAAGTCTTCATTGAATGATTGTCTTGTAGTGATCCAATAGTGTGTATGTGTGCGCTTGTTTGTGTGTTTGTTAGGGTGTGTGTGTGTGTGTATAAGGGGACCTCTTTACACCCTCACAGTGTAGGGTCCTCGTTTAATAATTGTGTGTGTATTTTAGGGTGTGTGTGTATAAGAGGACCTCTTTACACACTCACAGTGTAGGGTCCTCATGTAATAAGTGTGTGTGTGTGTGTGTGTGTGCGTGCATGTATGTATAAGGTGACCTCTTTACACACTCACAATGTAGGGTCATCATGCAATTACTGTTTGTGCGTGTGTATATATATATATATATATATATATATATATATGTGTGTGTGTGTGTGCGTGCGTGGGGAGGGGTCTTCTCTTTTAAAAACAAGCTGCTTGCTAGTATTTTAAAATACCTGCTAAAAAAAAATAAATAATAATAATAATAATTAATATATATATATATATATATATATATATATATATATATATATATACACACACACACACACACATAGATGTAAACATTAAAACAATAAGGTATGAAGGAGAAAGTCAGAAAAGAGGTGTAGTGAAGTACAGTTGCACAACGCTTTCCCATGTTTTATTCACAATAACACATGCCTTATTGCCTTTATAAAATGGTTACAAACACACTATAATAAAAACTATTTTTAATTAATAAATTAATTAATATTAATAAACTGCAACTAAATCTAGCCCAGTTTTTAAAAGTATCATTGATTTCTTAAGCAACAGGATACAGGGTTAGTGCTGATCAGGAATCAGCTCACTGTTTCTATTAAACTGTATTTTTATTAATAGTAAATATTTAAAATCTAGCTCTCCATGTTCACACATTTTAAACATTGAATGTGACGCCGTCGGGAGTAACAAACTAAGGAAATGAAATTAAGTCAGCATCTCTAACTCAGCATCTCCCTGTATTGTATTGTATTGTATTGTGTTGGCATGGTGGTTTAGTAGTTAGCATGTTCTCCTCTCAGCACTAGGGATTCCTGGTTCGAATCCCAATCTGGGTGGAGTTTCCATGTTCTCCCCGTGTCAGTGTAGGTTTTCCGGTTTCCTCCCACAGTCCAAAAACATGAATCAAGGTCAATAGAATTCTCCAAATTGCCCCATATAGAGTGTGGCTGAGTGAGTGTGTGCCCAGCGATAGACTGTCCTGGGTGTATCTGCCCAGCGCCCGAAACATTCTCCCCTGGATGGAGAACCCCCCGCGACCCTAATAGAGGACAAAGCAGAAGATAATGGATGGATGGATCAGATTTTATTTTAGTTAATACAAATTAAATCAGTTTGAATTGAATTTCAGTTTGTTTCTCTGTAATTCAATAGAAATGATCATGTTAATGATGTACATATCTCTCTGTTCATAAATAAACCAGACTTTTTATTATTAAACTAAAACTAACAGAGGTTTAACCACTTGAGGGCAGTGTTGGACCTTAAAAAAATCCCTCTTATACAAGAAACCCAAGTTGAAATAATGACTAAAGAATCTGCAGACAGTGCTGTGATTATTAAGTGATGCTAAATGCATGAGCGCTTTACATATTTAATTATTTTGTAAACTTTATCTTAAAAATGTCTTAATTTTCGGCGTTTTTAGGGTTTAATGTGTGACCTTAATGTGAGTGTTAATCTCACTGTAGTGCCAGCTCACTCCGTCATTCTTAAGCTTGCTCCTTCATGCTGAGACATTAAGTGTTTTTAAGAAATCCCTTAAGATGCATCTTCTCCACAACCACTTACACTAATTTATCTGGAGTGTGTGTGTGTGTGTGTGTGTGTGTGTGGGTGGGTGGGTGGGTGGGTGGATGGGTAGGTTTGTGGGTGGGGGGGGTGACATTGATTCAGGTCAGGAGTCCATCCATCCATCCATTTTCTGTCCATTTGCTTTTGTGTGTTTGTTACTTCTGTGTTTTTGTTACTTCTGTAAGTCAGTTTATTGTGAGCTACTGTCACCAAGGACAAGTTCCTTGTATGTGTGAGCATAATTGGCCAATAAAGTCTGACTGATTCTGATTCTGATATGTGGTGTAACTGATCTTTAATGTTCTAACCTTGTCTTCTCTACCTGCATGTTGCATGCTGAATGCAGAGACTGAAGAAGGTAAAAATACAACCTCCTGCGACCTAAACCTCTTTTGTTGTTGCATGCTGATGCCATTTCGTATTTATTTATTTTTAAGTCTCATTCGCCCCTAATGTTTTAGCCATGCTTCTGCCTGAAAACTGAACTGATTCATGTGCAGACTGAGCCATCAGAACATCGCTGTCCTTTGAGGCGCCGTCGCTCTGATGTCTGTTGTGCTTTACATCGTTATAGACATTTCATTTCAGTGGAGATTTTGTTTTGCTTCCACCCAAACCTGATTCTAAAGCTTTCGGTTCTCCGGCTTCGTTTGTGTCCCACATTTATTCGTTTCCTCCGAGAGCCGTTTTTTTCTTCTTCTTTCCACTCTTTTGCATGAGCTGCTTTTAGCGTCGCCGCTTTCATGTCTCCGGCGTTTCAATGTTTACTTTTAACATTGGGACTGTAATATCCAACTGTGAAGCCTGTTTATTTTAGCAGACACATTGTCTGAAGTTTCCGCATGTATGTAATAAAGCGTGTTTTGCGTTGGATGGAGGTAGAAAACCAGCATGCAAAGTAGGGATGAGACATGTCATCATTTTTGCAACAGTTACAATTATTTAATCTAAAGAGGGCTTCAACATCGTCATGACAATATTCATAAAAAATATGTATTACATTTACATTTGGTCATTTAGCAGACGCATTTATCCAAAGCGAAAACTAGTGCTGCAACTCGCGTGAAAAAAAAAAAAAAACTAGTTTTTGGATAAGTACTTAAATTTCTTTTTTTTACTTTGATTTTTACAAAATAATACATTTTTTGAGTTAGTCTTCAGGAAAAGATTTTTTCTGTTTTTTTTTTTTTTGGTAACAAAATGTTTTTACACTAAATCAATAACCAAGCTTAAAGAAACCTGCACTGTTATATTAAAAGTTATATAAAAAAAAACATAATTTTTCAACTATTCACAATTAAAAATGTTTCAATTAATTTATCCAAAGATTAATCCAACATCGTCATGACAATATTCTTAAAAAATATGCCAAAACATTAGAGCAAGTGCAGCAACTCGTATGGAACAAAAATAATATCAAATAATAGAATATATAAATATAAAAAAATATTAAAATTATATAAATATTTTAATTTTAATTTTAAAATATAAATATATTTTATAAATATTATAATTATATATATATATATATATATATATATATATATATATATATATATATATATATATATATATATATGTATATATATATATAGCAATGTTTAATGTCCTTACTGTAAAAACCTAGTTTTTGGATTAGTACTAAAAAAAAATACAAATTTAAAGTAAATTTTTTACTTTGATTTTCTCAAAATAATACATTATTTTTAGTTAATCTTCAGAAAAAGTTCTCTTTCGTTTTTTTTGGTAACAAAATGTTTATCGTGTTTACACTAAATCAATAACAAACATAAAGAATCCTGCACTGTTCCTGTACAATCTGTGATTTTCTTGGTAAAGTTATAATCATAATAATATAATATATGATAATATAATAATAATAATCATTCATTCATTCATTCATTCATTATCTCCCGCTTTTATCCTCTATTAGGGTCGCGGTGGGGTTCCCCATGCCCATCCAGGGGAGAACGTCTCGGGCGCTGGGCAGATAGACCCAGGACAGGGCGCCAATCCATCTCTGGGCACACACTCACTCACACAGACACACACTATATGGGGCAATTTTGAGAATTCAATTGACTTGGTCCCTGTTTTTGGACTGTGGGAGGAAACCGGAGAACCCGGAGGAAACCCACGCGGACACGGGGAGAACATGGAAACTCCACCCAGATGGGGATTCGAACCGGGAATCCCTAGCGCTGAGAGGAGAACGTGCTAACTACAAAGCCACCGTGCACCCCCATAATATTCATATACTCGTTATTATATTTCAATAATGGAGCCATCTGTACCATCGCATCCCTTTTGCACAGTGAAGCTCCATGTCTGATATTACAGTCCCATGATAAATGTTCACTTCTTTATATCAAAAAAAGTCATGTGACCATTAAACAGACCTCAGTATTATTTGGATTTGAATCTTTTGGTCTTTGATTTGGATATTAAATCTGAGTGTTTTAGCACGTTCAGGTTCTAACCCGTGTGTTTCTGCTGACAGTTGGTCGCAGACAGTTTGCTCGTCATGAGTGGGCTCAGAAGGCAGCGTATCTCCTGGGCTGCACCCTCGAGGAACTTTCCTCCTCCATCTTCAAGCATCAGTCTAAAGGGACCCTGCAGAGATCCACTTCGTTCCGCCAGGGCCCTGATGATGTCGGCGCTGGAGAAAACCCAAGTACTTCATCTTCTCCCATTATCTGAATCTATACTGGGTTTGCAGCCCACACAGAGGAGAACGTTATGGGCGCTGGGCAGATACACCGAGTACAGGGTGCCAATCCATTGTTGGGCACACACACTATCCTTTTCATTCATCCATTATCTCCCGCTTTATCCTATACTAGGGTCTTGGGGGGTTCCCCATGCCCATCCAGGGGAGAACATCTCCGGCGCTGGGCAGATACACCCAGGACAGGGCGCCAATCTAGCACTCGGCACACACTCACTCACACAGACACACACTATATGGGGCAATTTGGAGAACTCAATTGACTTGATCCATGTTTTTGGACTGTGGGAGAAAACTGATGAGAACCCGATGAGAACCCGGAGGAAACCCACGCAGACACAGGGAGAACATGGAAACTCCACGCAGATGGGGATTCGAACCAGGAATCCCTAGCACTGAGAGGCGAACGTGCAAACCACTAAGCCACCGTGCCGCAACCCCACACACACTATATAGGGGGCAATTTAGAGCCGCCACTTTTCCACAAAATTCCACTGCTCTGGGCTTGTGTGCTCACTTCACTCAGTATGTGTGTGTGTATGTGTGTGTGTGTGTGTGTGTGTGTGTCACTGCACTGATGGGTTAAATGCAGAGGACTAATTCCTCTTTGTGTGAGTACAGTTGGTGAAATGGATCACAATCGCTTATTAATGTCAATAGCATGTCACAGCTGGATAAACGGGTTAGCCAATCAGATTCAAGGGCCGGAACTACTTTCTTGTATCTGAACCTGAATCTGAGGAGTAACTCGAGTTGAAAGCTAAATGTGGTTCGACTGCTGTGTGGAACCCTATGAAGAACTTCAGTTAAAGGTGTTGATCACTCCCTCAGGTACCAAGATCACGGCTCTGGAGTGTCTGGAGGCCATGGCAGCTGGACTCTACTCAGAACTCTTCACTCTCGTCATCTCCCTCATCAACCGGTCAGCCCTGACTCTCATCCCTTCCACAGTCCTCACCCATAGACTAAAATAATGGAGCGTGGCTGATTTCTTTTCATGTGCGGCTCTAAAGTCAGAAGGCTTTTCATCGCCACCTAAAGTCGACACGCTTTCAGTTCTGTATTTTCTCTTCAGATTTATCAGTCAATCAAAACTCAAACAGTCCAGTAAGCGCCTGAGCTTCAGATCTGCACCTTTATTCAACAATATTCACTGTAATCAGAGAACAGTGTGTGGAGCGACTGAGGTCTGTTTAGTGTGCCATTGCACTGTTAAGAGCAGACTGATTTCACTGCTCACGGCTGCTATATTTAAATTTTATTTTTATTTATGTTTTTTTTTTTAATATTTACATTCATTTATATTCCGTCCATGAAACGGAATTTCATTTACATTTCATGTTCCACGTGTTTCGTAAATGACAATAAAACCTTCCTGGATCCTTGATGCAGTGAAGCTGCTTATTACTTACTGCTAAAACAAAATCCATTTTCTTAAATCTATCCATTGCATCGGGACCACAAGCTGGTGCTTGTTCTAAACCGTGTTCTGTTGTTTGGGTTCTGTTTCAGAGCTCTGAAATCCAGTCAGCACTCACTGTGCTCGCTTCTGCTATATTTAAATTATATTTTTATTTACATTTTTTAAATATTTACAATTATATTATATGCTGCTATATTTTTTATTCATTCATTATCTCTCGCTTTATCCTCTATTAGGGTCGGGGGGGTTCCCCATGCCCATCCAGGGGAGAGCGTTTCGGGCGCTGGGCAGATACACCCAGGACAGGGCGCCAATCCATCGCTGGGCACACACTCACACACACAGACACACTCTATATGGGGCAATATTTTTTTGAGAGTTCAATTGACTTAATCCATGTTTTTGGACTGTAGAAGGAAACCGGAGAACCCGGAGGAAACCCACGCAGACACGGGGAGAACATGGAAACTCGCTGAGAGGCGAACGTGCTAACCACTAAGCCACCGTGCCGCCTGCTGTTATATTTAATTTTCAAATTTATTATTATTATTATTAATATTATTATTATTATTATTTTTCTTCTAACATCCATCCATCCATTATCTTCCACTTTATCCTCTATTAGGGGGGGGAGGGTTCCCCATGCCCATTCAGGGGAGAACATTTCGGGCGCTGGGCAGATACACCCAGGACAGGGCACCAATTTATCACTGCACACACACACACACACACATACACATAGACACACTCTATATGGGGCAATTTGGAGAAATCAGTTGACCTTGATCCATGTTTTTAGACTGTGGGAGGAATTGCGGATTGGGATTGGAACCGGGAATCTCGAGTGCTGAGAGGAGAACATGCTAATGACTAAGCCACCGTGCCGCCCTAACATATTTAAATAATAAAAAGAAAAATTAAATTTTTATATTTTAAACTACCACTTGGGGTAAACTGAGTCTGTGAAACATAATTTCGTCTACATTTCATGTTCCACGTGTTCAGTATATGACAATAAAACCTCCTTGGATCCTTGATGTAGTGACGCTGCTTATTACTTACTGCTTAAGCCATTTTCTTAAATCTGTCCATTGCATCGGGACCACAAGCTGGTGCTGGTTCTAAACCGTGTTCTGTTGTTTGGGTTCTGTTTCAGAGCTCTGAAATCCAGTCAGCACTCACTGTGCTCGCTCCTGATCGTGGACACGCCGGGTTTCCAGAACCCTCGGCTGGCCAAACGAGGAGCCACGTTTGAAGAGCTGTGTCATAACTACACACAGGAGCGCTTACAGGCTCTGTTTCACGAGCGCACATTCGTACAAGAGCTGGAGCGATACAAGGAGGTACCAACTACCACCCATGTGCATGGGGTCATTTTGTTACAGGCTATACTAAAGAGTTTATTAATAATTTATTTATTACACTATTTAATCCTCTGAAATAACCAAATTATTCTGAAAATATTATTTTTTGTATTATATTAATATTTTATTATTATTATTATTATTATTATTATTATTATTATATAAAATATTATGATTTATGCTCCTCAAACCCTTAGAGGGTGAAAAATCCCTTTTTTCTTATTTTCTTGCCCTGTGACTAAAAGTTTGTTCTCGTTGTAATTTGTTAAATTTATTATTAATACTATTATTATTTTTTATAGTCATTTTAACAGACGCTTTTATCCAAAAGCCACTTACAAAGTGAGCTCAGCATTGATACAGCATCCCTGAAGCAATTAGGGTTAAGGGTCTTGCTCAAGGACCCACAATGGTAACTTCAGTGGACCTGGGATTTGAACCCACAACCTTCAGGTTGATAGCCCAACACCCTAACCACTGAGCTACCACACCTTACATACGCATATATTTAGCTGGAAAATGATTTGAACAAAGTCAGCTGCATGGTGCTGTGTGTGATTTAAGTTATTAAGCTACAAGAGCCTGTGCCTGAGCGCGAATCTCTCAGTGTCTGGCGATTCGATTCTGATTTTTGAGGTCACGGTTCGATTCAGAATCGATTTCGTTTCAGAAAGCTTTTTTTTCAATCGATTTTTGGGCATTTCGAACCGATTCAGAATCGCCTGGACTACGAATCGCGATTGAACAATTGTTCAATCAATCAAACAATTGTTGTGAACAATCAATTTTCTTCAGATTCAAGATTTAAAGCTTTATTGTCATATGCACATATAGAAACGTGTTTTCCTGTGCAATGAAATTCTTTCTTTGCCGTCTGCCCTGGATGAGTAAGAAAAGTAATATTATAATAATAAGAATGAAAATATAAATATAAAAAACACACACACTCTATGTATATATTGTGAGAAAAAATGATTTACATTGTGCAAAGCTACATTATATTGCAATACTCCGATAGGGGGGGGGGGTGTAGAATTTATCATATTTATATATATATATATATATATATATATATATATATATATATATATATATATATAATCCATCGCACACACTCACTCACACCTACACACAATCTATATGGGGCAATTTGGAGAACTCAATTGACTTGATCCATGTTTTTGGACTGTGGGAGGAAACCGGAGAACCCGGGGGAAACCCATGCGTACACGGAAAGAACATGGAAACTCCACTCAGATGGGGATTCGAACCGGGAATCCCTAGCGCTGAGAGGAGAACATGCCAACCATTAAGCCACCATGCCGCCCGGGTGTAGAATTGGTGCAAGAAAATGCTTTAGGACTATGAGGTGGCCATCAGCTCAGCTGTTCATGAGTCTAATGGCCATGAGGAAAAAAGAGTTCTTAGCACCCCTAGTGGGCATGATCATCAATTAATTTTTATTTATTTATTTTTTAGCATGAACGTTTTGGTCACCGGGCAGAAAATGTTTAATTCTTTTTCTCTCGGGCCCTAATCCTAGTGAACTAATAAACCCTCTGTCCTTATTTAGGAAAACATAGAGCTTGCATTAGATGACATAGAGTCCAGTACATCTTTATCTGTAGCCGCTGTAGACCAGGCCTCAACCCAAGCGCTGGTAAGCACCGCCGTACTCACACCGTTCACCTTGCTTTCTCTGCAGCAGTCCACAGATCACCACACTGACCTCCCGTCTGCACTCCGGCACTTTTATCTGAACCGCTGCCTCGTGCGGGTCACGTGCATGACTCCAGCTGTTTCCAGTCGCAGAATCTTTTATCTGCTTTCCATTCCAGACCCAGTTGTTATTGTGGATGTTGTCTGCAATGCAGGTGGCTCTGCCTTGAGACGATGTAGGAATAATAATTCTGCCTCGTTACTCTAATGCTCGTCTTGTTTTGAGGAAAACCCGGCTCCTCTTGCCTGTTTTTTTCCATAAAGCACATTTGGGGATTTGGGGACCTGCATGTGATTAAAGGTAATCGAGATTTAAAGTCTGAATCTTCTGCGCTCCGTTATCAGTGCAGAAACGGCTCCACTGCTCCTCGTATGTACAATGATAATGAGTTTATGTCGTGCCGTGTTTGATATTTTAACATGAGGTAAATGTTAAGCACAGAGCAGCGTGAGCTCCGGTTTCAGCCGTTTATCAGATCTGCATTATACGCCTTTAAGCCCTATTTTAAGAACTCTGTTGTAAAAAATACAAAAAAATAGAACACAATAGAAATTATTAGCAAAAAGCAATTAACATACAGTAGCTGGCAAAAGTTTAGACACGCCCGCTTCCTTTACTTTACTTATAGATGGATTCCATCCATCCATTATCTTCCTCTTTATCCTCTATTAGGGTTGCGGGGGAGGGGGGGGGGGTTCCCCATGCTCATCCAGGGGAGAACGTTTTGGGCGCTGGGCAGATACACCCTGGACAGGGGGGCAATCGATCACTGGGCACACTCACTCAGACAGACACACTGTATATGGGGCAATTTGGAAAATTCACTTGATCTTGATTTATGTTTTTGGACTGTGGGAGGAAACCGGAGAACCCGGAGGAAACCCACGCGGACATGGGGAGAACACGGAAACTCCACCCAGATGGGGATTGGAACCAGGAATCCCTAGCGCTGAGAGGAGAACATGCTAACCACGTTAGTGCAGCAGTGCTCATTCTTTTATTATTCATTGTCTTGTAATACTCTACTGGGGTCGTTAAAGGGAGGGGGAGGGGGTAACCCATGCCCATTCCCATCCAGGTGAGAATGTATTAGGCACTTGGCAGATACACCCAGGACAGGGCGCCATTCCATCACTGGGCACATTCACACACTCACTATATAGGTGCAATTAAAAGCTGACAATTTAACTTGAATTCAGATACACCTAGGACGGTGTGTCAATCTATCGCTGGGCACACACTTACTCACACAGACACACCTACACACACTCTATATGGGGCAATTTGGAGAATTCAATTGACTTGATCCATGTTTTTGGACCGTGGGAGGAAACCGGAGAACCCAAAGGAAACCCACGCGGACACGGGGAGAACATGGAAACTCCACCCAGATTGGGATTGGAACCGGGAATCCCTAGTGCTGAGAGGAGAACATGCTAACCACTAAGCCACCGTGCCGCCCTATTATTATGTAATTAATTTAAATTAAAGATGATATTTTCAGGCTTTGTTCTAGGTAAGGGCGGCATGGTGGCTTAGTGGTTAGCATGTTCTCCTCTCAGCACTAGGGATTCCCGGTTCGGATCCTAATCTGGGTGGAGTTTCCATGTTCCCCTCGTGTCCGCGTGGGTTTCCTCCGGGTTCTCCGGTTTCCTCCCACAGTCCAAAAACATGGATCAAGTCAATTGAGTTCTCAAAATTGCCCCATATAGAGTGTGTCTGTGTGAGTGAGTGTGTGCCCAGCGATGGATTGGCGCCCTGTCCTGGGTCTATCTGCCCATCAGCCCCCGAAACGTTCTCCCCTGGATGGGCATGGAGACCCCCCCCCCCGCGACCCTAATAGAGGATAAGCGAAAGATGAATGAATGAATGATCTAGGTAATAAAAGCTAATTAATAACGGACGATGCTTTTATAAAAAAGCTGCCTTCAGTCCAGTAGCATAAAGCGATGATGAAGCTGATGATGAGGAGAAGGAGGAGGAGGAAGAAGCCACAGTAAGTCATTACTGCCTTTAATTGTTTAATTGGAAAGTCACACTACACTGTTTTAATCGCCTTGCAGACGGCACTGCGCCGTTTCCTTAATGTGAGCCTTTAATGAGAAATCTGAGGCTAATCGCATTTTATTTGCCAGCTGGTGGGGGTGTGTGGGTGGATGGGGTGGGGTGGGGTGCGGGTGTGTGGGTGGGTGGAAGGGTTAAGATTATTCGGGAGGCGCTTGTGCTTTAGGTTCATGTTGCGGAAGTGATGGCTGTGTATGTGTCAGGTGAGGACGCTGCCGAGGACCGACGAGGCGCGTGGGCTGCTGTGGCTGATGGAGGAGGAGGCTCTACAGCCCGGGGGCTCGGAGGAGACCCTGCTTCAGCGCCTCTTTAGCTACTACGGCACCACCGATGGGGAGGTTAAAGGTCAGCAGCATGTCATGGTCTTCTCTACTGATTTGCCTCAAGGCTGAATCCAAATGGAGTTTTCACCTTCAGTGCCATAAAGTCCTGCAGTGTTCTGTTTAGATTACATCTGCTTCAAACCTGAGATCTATATTTAGAAAATTATTATTATTATTATTATTATTATTATTATTATTATTATTATTATTATTATTATTATCATCATCTTTATTATCATTATTTTTATTATTATTACCCCCCCCCCCCTATATTAGCTTCATCTGTTTGTCTGTGTGTCTGGTAAGAAGTTTGTAAATGCTATTTCACCCACTTCCCGTTATCCCATTAAGCTGAATCACTTAAAAATGATCAATTAATTAACTATCCATCCATCCAAACTCTATATGGGGCAATTTGGAGAATTCATTTGACCTTGATCCATGGTTTTGGACTGTGGGAAGAAACCGGAGAACCCGGAGGAAACCCACGTGGACACACGGAAAACATGAGAGGAGAACATGCTAACCACTAATCCACCGTGACGCCTTATTCTGCATATTATTCACAAAAATACACAACCTCAAGTGCCTTTTATTCATTCATTCATTGTCTTCCACTTAATCCTCTATTAGGGTCGTGGACGTGGGGGGGGGGAGTGTTACTCATGCCCATGCAGGGGAGAATGTTTCGCCGGGCAGATACACCCAGGACAGGGTGCCAACCTATAGCTGGGCGCACATGCACTCTCTCCATGCATTTGGAGAATTCAATTGACTTGATCCATGTTTTTGGACTGTGGGAGGAAACCAGAGAACCCATAGGAAACCCACACAGACACAGGGAGAACATGGAAACTCCACCCAGATTTGGATTCGAACCGGGAATCCCTAGCGCTGAGAGGAGAACATGCTAACCACTAAGCCAAATTAATGAACTAATTATTCATTCCTTCATTCATTATCTCCCGCTTCATCCTCTATTGGGTCGCGGTGGGGTTCCCCATGCCCATCCAGGGGAGAACGTCTCGGGCGCTGGGCAGAGAGACCCAGGACAGGGTGCCAATCCATCACTGGGCACACACTCACTCACACAGACACACTCTATATGGGGCAATTTTGAAAATTCAGTTAACTTGATCCATGTTTTTAGACTGTGGGAGGAAACCGGAGAACCCGGAGGAAACCCACGCAGACACAGGGAGAACATGGAAAGTCCAACCAGATTGGGATTCGAATCGGGAATCCCTAGCGCTGAGAGGAGAACATGCTAACCACAAAGCCACCGTGTCAGCCCAATTAATTTAACTAATTAGTCTTATTTAATTAATTTTGTTTTCTATGGTTAAATTGGTGATTTTCTGCAAAATTTTCTACTTCACAAGCAGAATTAATTTAGGAGAAAGTCATTTAACACGATATAGGGGTGTTATTATTATTTTTTTATTATATTTAATTCTATATATAGGAATATTTTGCTTGTTTTTTAATTTCATTTTGCTTTTTTAACGCCACTTGAAGTTCAAGCTCATTTATTTACAGTGTTTTTTATAAAAGTACCTTTGTCACAAAGCAGCTTTATAATGTTATGAGCCTGAACCCCCACAGAGCAAGCTGCACTACTTCATAACGCAGTTCCTGTGAAACTCACTGATCCTCTGTCTGATCTACTTTCCAGTTTCCAACCTGTTACTGAAGAGTGAAAAGGCTCATCACTTTCTGCTGGGACACAGCCACGGAACCGACTGGGTGGAATATGATGTACTTGGCTGGTTAAGTCACGCTAAACAGAACCCAGCCTATCAGAACGCTGTCATCCTGCTGCAGGACTCTCAAAAGTATGTTACACTGCAAACCACACGGCAACCACACAGCAACCACACAGCAACCACACAGCAGCATATTTCCCCATGCCCATCCAGAGGAGAAAAAAAATCCAAATACATAACTAAACAATGGACCCATCAAACAGTCGACATAAAAACTTCACTTTTTTTTTTCAGAATCCGTTTTATTTGACAATTATGTTACACACACACACATTTTGTTCCGGCATGATGGTGTCTCTCTTGTAAATTGCAATTTACTGTATTTACAATTTACAGTTATATTTCCTGAATCAGAATATCTTTATTGTCATTATACCAGGTATAACTAAATGAAGGTGCCATACTTTCGGTGTCCCCTACTTAAATTTACACAAATATAGAAGTTTAAAGATAGCACTTTACAATTTACAATTTACAAATTTCCATGTTCTCCCCGTGTCCGCGTGGGTTTCCTCCGGTTTCTCCGGTTTCCTCCCACGGTCAAAAAACATGGATCAAGTCAATTGAGTTCTCCAAATTGCCCCATATAGAGTGTGTCTGTGTGAGTGAGTGTGTGCCCAGTGATAGATTGGCGTCCTGTCCTGGGTGTATCTGCCCAGCGCCCGAAACGTTCTCCCCTGGATGGGCATGAGGACCCCCCCCCCCCCCCGACTCTATTAGAGGGGGGGTCCCCCCCCCCCCTCAGAGGAAACCCACACGGACACGGGGAGAACATGGAAACTCCACCCAGATGGGGATTCGAACCGGGAATCCCTAGTAACACCAATCCTAAAAGTTTACA
>JAFMOD010000155.1:991727-1001966 GCA_019802435.1 Corydoras maculifer
ATTATTTAAAATCCTGTACCATAAATGGAAATATAGACAAATATAAACCTATATCCTGTTACTCAGCAATAAGAGTTTACTTAACTTTACTGGCCGAAGACCAGTTTATGAATATATATATATATATACACACACACACCAACACACACACCAACACAATAATAAAAAAAGTAAAAGGTTTGATTAATAAATGCATTCATTAATATGAATTCATCCATTCATTCATTCATTCATTATCTTCCGCTTTATCCTATATTAGGATCACGTGGGGTTTCTCCATGCCCATCCAGAGGAGAACGTTTCAGGTGCTGGGCAGATACACCCAGGACAGGACGCCAATCTATCGCTGGACCCACACTTACTCACACAGACACACACACTCTATATGGGGCAATTGGAGAAATCAATTGACCTTGATCCATGTTTTTGGACTGTGGGAGGAAACCGGAGAACCTGGAGAAAACCCACATGGACACGGGGAGAACATGAAAACTCCACCCAGATGGGGATTGGAACCGGGAATCTCTAGTGCTGAGAGGAGAACATGCTAACCACTAAACCACCGCGCCACCTTCATCCATCCATCCATCCATCCATTATCTTCCGCTTTATCCTCTACTAGGGTCGTGGGGGGGTTCCCTATGCCCATCCAGGGGAGAATGTTTCGGGCGCTGGGCAGATAGACCCAGAACAGGACGCCAATCTATCATTGGACCCACACTCACTCACACAGACACACTCTATATGGGGCAATTTGGAGAATTCAATTGACCTTGATCCATGTTTTGGTCTGTGGGAGGAAACCGGAGAACCCGGAGGAAACCCACGCGGACACGGGGAGAACATGGAAAGTCCACCCAGATTGGGATTCAAACCGGGAATCCCTAGTGCTGAGAGGAGAACATGCAAACCACTAAACCACCCTAATATGAATTAATTCATTAGAAATCTCACAACGGCCTTCCTTCTCTTAAAGGTTACCCCGATCACATGGTGTTCTCCGAGTTCCGCCGCCGCTTCGACGTCCTGGCACCCCACCTGACCAAAAAGTATGGCCGTAACTACATCGTGATGGATGAAAAGAAGGTGAGGCTGCGTTCCTTTGCTTCTCCACCTCTCACAGAGCAGTTTCATAAGCCAAAGTGAGATTTTGACCGAGCTGGAGAACCTGAGCTTAATGAGAGTCGTTTCCAGCTCAGCTTAAAGTCCTTTTTTTTTACTGTCCTGACTGTTTTAGTGGCGGAACAATGAAACAAATAACACTTTTAACATTCAGTCCGCTCTATTAAACATTCAGCCTGGCTCGCTTAATTCTCCTCAGGCAATTAAAGGCTTTAAGGCTGAAGCTGGAAACTTATTATGCTGATAGATCTTACAGTTTAATGTGTTATAGTTTAATGTGACACTGGTTCATTTGTGAGAGGAAGGAGGGATTGTTGTACATTTGCGGAATTAAAACCTTATTTATACAGTTAAAAAAAAAAAAGTTTTTAATGGCAACAGCAAAGAATACAAAGTGTGTTATGTAGATGAATAATGCATCACTGTGTAAATCAGCGCTGCTGGACAGAATCAGGTTGATTGCTGGAATCACGTTGGTTTGCTTTGATTTGATTCACTTTATAAAAGCAAAAAGAAAGGTGCTTAATACAATTAAACCTTTCAAGAGTTATAAGTCTCTCTCTCTCTCTCTCTCTCTCTTTCTCCATATATATAGATTCTTACACAGAATATACATGCATACACTCATACATGCATATATATATATATATATATATATACATTCATTCATTATCTCCCGCTTATCCTCTATTAGGGTCGCGGTGGGGTTCCCCATGCCCATCCAGGGGAGAACGTCTCGGGTGCTGGGCAGACAGACCCAGGACAGGGCGCCAATCCATCGCTGGGCACACACTCACTCACACAGACACACTCTATAGGGGGCAATTTTTTGAGAATTCAATTAACTTGTTCCATGTTTTTGGACTGTGGGAGGAAACCGGAGAACCCGGAGGAAACCCACGCAGACACGGGGAGAACATGGAAACTCCACCCAGATGGGGATTCCAACTGGGAATCCCTAGCACTGAGAGGCGAACGTGCTAACCACTAAGCCACCGTGCCAACTATATATATATATATATATATATATATATATCACTATATATATATGTGTGTGTGTGTGTATATATATTTTGCAGGTTGCAGTGGATTCTTTCTCTTTGTATCATGGCACGTCTCTGAATAAGTGAGAGACCTTGGTGTTATATTATTGGTCTAGTCGACTGCAGTGTTTTAGATGAATCAGAGTTCTTGACAGCAGCTTCCAGAGAAAGCAGTATGTCATAATGTGCGTGTGCAGATCTCAGAGCGGGAGGCCGTTGTTTCTGCCCAATTTGGAATAATTGGGTCTGGGTTCGGATCAGTTGAGTGCACACGATGTTGGGGCCGCAGTAATTATTAAAGAAAAAGTTTTACTACAGACATCTCTCTCTCTCGCGTTCTCTTTCTTTCTCTCTCTCTCTCTCTCCCTCTCGCTTTTGCCCTCCGTCAAATTTTCTATTCAATTTAAAAGCTTTTATTGGCCGAACAAATGACAAAAAATACATTTGTTTTGCTCAAAGCTGGGATACAAAACAAAAACAGCATTAATTATAAAATGAACAAGATTTACAAAAAACAATAAAAATGTTCTGTCTCTGTTGCTCTTGCATATTTTCTCTTTCTCTCTCTTTCTCTCTCTTTCTTTCTCTCTCTCTCTCTCTTTCTCTCTTTTTCTCTTTTTCTCTCTCCCTCTTTCTCAGTGGATTTCAAATCAATTTGCTTCATTGCCTTGACAAATTTATAAATTTGTGTTGTCAAAGCATAGTATATAAATACGATTCCAAAAGCACAGTATATAAATAAAATTCCAAACATAATAGATTAATAAAGTGCATATATACATATAAATGAATAATAATAATAATAATAATAATGATGATAATAATAATAATAATACCAGTAATGATAGTAATGATTTATGAATTGTTCCCCCCCCCCTTTCAGGCTGTCCAAGAGCTGCTGGACTTTATGGAGCTGGAGAAGAGCAGCTATCACATGGGTCTCAGCAGGGTGAGCAGTTATTTAATCCGTCTTTCTCTGAATTAAAACCTCATTTTTATTTAACACACTGCTGGAAGTTCAGCTCATTGATAATCTCAACCTTGTGTGAGATGAGCTGTGTGCGCTTGGCACCACCACACGTCGTGGATCACTACACAGGGTGCGGGGCAAACACAGAGTCGAGGATCAGTCACAAACAGATGGGTTGATTTCCATTTAGATTACTGAATCTTTTTGTTTCCCGCAACACCACGCCGACACGCCACGTCTAATCTCTGCAGCTGATGCAATCGCGTCTGGAGGACAGTGCAGCGACCGCTTTTTATATCTCTTCATTTGCCTCCGTCCTGCCTGTGTGATCAGACTGGCACTTATGTCATTGTTTGCTGCAGATCTCAAAGTGATGAGAGCTCAAAGTTCATGTGTGGGTTTTAACTCTTTATGATTCAGGTGCAGGAATCGTCTCTGATATACCTCACTTACGTGTGTGTGTGTGTATGTGTGTGTGTATGTATATATATATATATATATATATATATATATATATATATATATATATAAAAACATAAACACCCCCCCCACACACACATGTATGTATGTGTATATATAAAAATACACATAAATATACACACACACATACATACATACACACACATGTGTGTGTGTGTATATTTATGCGTATTTATATATATATATATATATATATACAGTGTGTATATATATATATATATATATATATATATATATATATATATATATATATATATATATATATATATATATATATATATATATATATATATATATATATATATATGTATATATATATATGTATACTGTATGTATACTGTATATATATAGTATGTATATATGAGCGTGTGTGTATATATGCTAATGCTGATAATATATATATATATATATATATATATATATATATATATATATATATATATATATATATCTCGATTGCCCACTGATGGATTGGTGTCCTGTCCTGGGTGTATCTGCCCAGTACTAGAAATGTTAAGAATGATGATAATAATAATTTCAGTTATGGAATATTTAGTGTGCATATTAATTAGGTCATTTTTGAGAAGTGATCTTGGATCTGGTTTGGCCAAAAATAATCTGTTCATCTCTCTGTGTTTAATATTGTTGACTCAGCGGTCTGACTTCACTGTTTCACATTTGAACAATTATGAATTAGCAACCTTCACATTCAAAACGTATTATGTTTTAACGATAATGAGCTTTTCTTCTTACTTTTTTACTTTGGTCTCTTGTTTGCCGTTGAAGTCTCAGTCTTTAGTCAGAGCCTCTAAAGGCTCACTGCTGTATATGGCAGCATGCTGCAGTCAATAACCAGCCCCAGCTCCAGACTGCTTTCCTGCTTTTGATCTAAAGAAGATGACTAGTTTATGGTGGAGCCGCAGATAAAAGCTTGACGGAGAGATTCGGTCGGCGTCCTCGTCTGTAGCAGTAATTGAATCTGCAGCGCTGCTTTACTCTTCTGTAGATGCTCTGTCCAAACTCCAGCTGGAAAACTGATTGTACCTCCGGGGCAGTAAACAGAGCCTTTCTTTTTAATGCTGATAATATGCTAATGAAATAAGAAGTGGCTGATGAAAGATGGGAAGGGTTCAGTGGGATTCCTGATTTAATCAGCGTGACGGGAGGAGGAGCTCCTCTAACACGCTGACTGCCATCATGAGAAGAAAACAGACGAAAGTGAACGCACTGAGGATGTAAACGTGCCGTTTACAAGACAACTCGGTGCTTAAAACCTGTTTTATTTTGTTTCACAACCAAATCGGGGCAATCGTGGGCTTGTGCTTAAGGAACCAGCCTTGTGACCTGAAGGTCTCCGCTTCGATTCCTGGTTCCACCAAGTACCACGGCTGAAGTGCCCTTGGGCAAGGTACCTAACCCCAATTGCTCCCCGGGCGGCGTATTGAAGGCTGCCCACCGTTCCGGGCACATGTGCTCACTTGACCAGTGTGTGTGTGTGTGTGTGTGTGTGTGTGTTACTGCACGGATGGGTTAAATGTGGAGGACAAATTCCGCTGTGTGTAAGTGTGGTAGGCAAAATAATTCACTTTATCACTTTAAATGAAAAAATGTCTTTAGGGCAAAATGTTTTCTTCTTCCTTGGGATAATTGAGAATCACTGCCCTAAATAAACATGGGGACATTTTTAATGCTGGTTGAAGTGGGCAACAGTGGGTAGCCTTGTATACGGTGCCCAAGGACCAATTGGAGTTGGGTGCTGGTTGAAGTGGACAAAGGTGGGCAGCCTTGTATACGTTGCCCAAGCACCCAACCCCAATTGGTCCTCAGGCACCATATACAAGGCTGCCCTCCGTTGTCTACTTTAACCAGCACCCAAAATGTCCCCTAGATAGACATGGGGAACCTCCCACGACCCTAGAAGAAGATAATTGAATGAGATTAGATTAAGTTTTAGTTTAGTTGGTGACTGGGTTGCTACTCTATAGCCACATATGGAGGGCACTTACAAGTTGTATCTGTGCAGGTTTTTTTTAGAGCCGGTGTTCTTGCTAAGCTGGAGGAACAGAGGGACCAGCAGACCAGACGGAACATCACTCTCCTCCAGGCCACCTGCAGGGGCTATCTCGCTCGACAGGCTTTCAAAAAGAGGAAGGTGAGTCCTGTTCCATTGTTCTAATGTACAGTACTAAGATCATTTAAAACCCCAATATCACGAGGGATGACTATAAATTAAGTGTGACTTTGTTTTTTTGGCCAGGCAGTGTGTTTTCACTTGGTTAGCCTCTCAGTGCTAGGGACCCCATGACCCTAGTAGAGGATAAAGCGGAAGATAATGGATGGATGAAGTCTTAGGCGGGCGGCACCGTGGCTTAGTGATTAGCATGTTCTCCTCTCAGCACTAGGGATTCCCGGTTCGAATTCCAATCTGGGTGGAGTTTCCATGTTCTCCCCGTGTCTGCATGGGTTTCCTCCAGGTGCTCCGGTTTTCTCCCACAGTCAAAAAACATGAATCAAGGTCAATTGAATTCTCCAAATTGCCCCATATAGAGTGTTTGTGTGAGTGAGTGCCCAGTGATAAATTGGCGCCCTGTCTTGGGTGTATCTGCCCAGCGCCCGAAACGTTTTCCCCTGGATGGGCATCGGGTTGATTTGAATGATTTGAATCCCAATCTGGGTGGAGTTTCCATGTTCTCCCCGTGTCTGCATGGGTTTCCTCCAGGTGCTCCGGTTTCCTCCCACAGTCCAAAAACATGAATCAAGGTCAATTGAATTCTCCAAATTGCCCCATATAGAGTGTGTCTGTGTGAGTGAGTGCCCAGTGATGGATTGGCGTCCTGTCCTGGGTGTATCTGCCCAGCGCCCTAAACGTTTTCCCCTGGATGGGCATCGGGTTGATTTGAATGATTTGAATCCCAATCTGGGTGGAGTTTCCATGTTCTCCCCGTGTCCATGTGGGTTTCCTCCAGGTGCTCCGGTTTCCTCCCACAGTCCAAAAACATAAATCAAGGTCAATTGAATTCTTCAAATTGCCCCATATAGAGTGTGTCTGTGTGAGTGAGTGCCCAGTGATGGATTGGCGTCCTGTCCTGGGTGTATCTTCCCAGGGCCTGAAACGTTCTCTCCTGGATAGGCATAAAGAACCCCCCCCCCCTTCATGGACGGATGGAGTCTTTGCTGAATGTGCTTCTGTGTCTGATCAGTGTGTAGTACAGTGGTTGAGAGGCATTGTCCATAATGACCATCAGCGAGTGCAGCTCCACACCCACGACATCACCGGCCTCATCACCAGATCTGCCAACACTGTCATTTTGCATTATGAGCCACTCTTCTGCTGTGCCATTGATTCTGAGTTATATCAATAATTTCCCACCGCAAATAAAAGCAGCCAGCAGTTTATAACTAATTGCCGCAGCCTTTTAGCGTCTCCTTCTCGTTTGCTTTCTTTAGAAAGCCAGCAGTCATGTTTAAATAGAAAATGCACTCACTGACAGCCATCGCTTACAAGCTGCAGGACATATGCCGAGGCGGGACTGTTAAAGAGCAAGCAAACACAATTTTGCGGCATGTTAAGCCTCTTGCAGCGTGACAGATTGCCCGTAGGATGCTCCCCATTACCCGCTCTCGCCCTCATGTACTGAATCTTACCCTTCCATGTGAGTCGTGGCATCATCACTTGGCGGACGATGCACATTTAGCTGACAACTTGTACTGTTGTGTGGTTAACTACGTAGTTGCTGAGTCGGCTCAAGGATTCCGCAGGCAGAAACATTTCGAATCCCAATCTGGGTGGAGTTTCCGTTCTAACAACTCCCCTGGTATTTAGAGTTGTTCATGCCCGAGTTGCTTATATTCGGTTACATTGCATTACGTTTGGTCATTTAACAGACGCTAATATTTATTTAGAAGTGAGTATAGGGTTGATACAGGACCCTGGAGTAATGAGGGTTATGGGTCTTGCTCATGGACACATATTGGTAACTTCACTGGACCTGAGATTTAAACCCACAACCTTCTGATTGTTAGACCAATACCTTAATCACTGAGCTACCACACCATACATTGCCATTAGAAAAAAAAGGCAATTGTGATAATGGAAATTGTAATAACAGTATGTTATTTTTGTGGGGATATAAGAGATTGAAACTGAGATTTGAACCCACAACCTTCTGATTGATAGACAAACACCTTAACCACCATACATTGCCATTAGAAAAATGAAGGCAATTGTCATCATGGAAATTGTAATAACAGTATGTCATTTTTGTGGTGATATAATAGCAGAAGGAGCTATTGAGCCCTGAGCATCTTCACTTCATCGAATTTTAGAAAGTTTAGACACCCCTATATATAATATACACTTGTGCAAATGTTTAGGAAATGTTTACAAGGTGCGTTAGTGCTTGGTAATGATATTTGTTTTAAAGTTCTTAATTGTGAATTAAGAATTGTGTATTTAGAGTTGTTGATGCCTGAGTTGCTTATATTCTGATACAGAACCCTGGATTAATAAGGGTTAAGGGTCTTGCTTAAAGACCCAGATTGGTAACTTCAGTGGACCTGGGATTTGAACCCACAACCTTATGATTGATAGACCAACACCTTAACCACCATACATTGCCATTAGACAAATGAAGGCATTTGTGACGATGGAAATTGTAATAACAGTATGCCATTTTTGTGAGGATATAATAGCAGAAGGAGCTATTGAGCCCTGGGCATCTTCACTTCATCGAATATTGGTCTTCAGCAAAAAAAAAAATAAAAATGTACAGTATATAATATACACATGTGCAGATGTTTTGGAAATGTATTCGAGGTGTGTTAATGCTTGGAATGGATAATGGATTTGAGGGATGAAATCTGATTCTTCTCATAAATCCATGTTTACTTTGGAGATTAAAGGTTGTTGCTGTTACTGGAACATGTTTTCTAACCCTCGGTGTCTGATCTCATACCACACTGTGTTCTAGATCCAGGATCTGGCCATCCGCTGTATCCAGAAGAACATAAAGAAGAACCACGGTGTGAAGGACTGGCCTTGGTGGAAGGTTTTTACCACAGTGCGACCGCTGATCCAAGTGCAGCTCAGTGAAGAGCAGATTCGGGCCAAAGATGTGAGTAATGTGTGCAGTTATTTTTCATTTATGGCTTAATAACACGTACTGACCACTGATATTATTGTTTTTTTAATGAAATCTACAGTCAGTGCATACACCTCCATTCTGTCTGTGATTAGTGACAGTTATATAATAAAGTAATAAGGTACATGGTGAGCACCGGGGTTTCAGGTTTGAATCCCAATCTGGGTGGAGTTTCCATGTTCTCCCCGTGTCCATGTGAGTTTCCTCCGGGTTCTCCGGTTTCCTCCCACAGCCCTGAAACATGGATCAAGGTCAATTGAATTTTACAAATTGCCCCATATAAAGTGTGTTCGTGTGTAACTGTGTAAGTGAGTGTTTGTATATGTGTGTGTATATATATATATATATATATATATATATATATATATATATATATATATATATATATATATATATATATATATACATACACACACACACACACACACACACACGTTTATTATGTAATAAAGCAATGAGGTAAATTATTGTGAGTAAATTTCAAGGCTACTGCCCCTTCTGGTGAGATGACATCTTTTAATGTGTATAATGGTTGTATTTATGGTGTGTGTGTGTGTGTGTGTGTGTGTGTGTGTGTGTGTGTGTGTGTGTGTGTGTGTGTGTGTGTGTGTGTGTGGGAGTTATGAGTTCTGCTACACATACGTAGTAAAGCAACAGGAGGTGACCCTCAGCAGGCCTTTGGTTTGTGTTGTTTGTTGTGTCCCTGTCTCATTATCATTCTGTGATTTCTCGTATTTCTCTGGGTCTCTGAATGACCTGCACTCTTTCCCTTTCATCTCGACTCTGAGGCTGCCCATCATCTCCAGACACTCCAAATCCATTACAATATGACACAGAGTTTTATAGTGGCAGCTTTGCACATAAACCCTCTGACATTTTTCTCAGTTGCCGTTGCTCCTGAATGGGAGACAACGCTCTCAGCAATTGTTCAGTCTCACCCTGAGCTCCTCAGAACGAGGCTCTGGTCTCTCAGTTCAGCTCAGCTGACGATAGAACAACCGTAAATATTGTTGCTATTTTAGATCTCTACTCTATTCTTCGGGGAAGCTCAGCGGGGCACGTGGGGGCGGGGGTTGCTCCGATCGAATTCCTTCTTTCTTCTCTAAGTATCTGCTCAAAAAAGAATCGTCTCATAGTTTCTCACAAACTGTCTCAGCTGACTGTTACTGACCTCAGTCTTTCAATGTCACACAACCTAGTATCATCTTCAAAGCATCTGTCACACAGCACTGACCGCTCTGTCCGCCCTGAGTTTCATCCATATCTCCTGGTTTTGTGCTGACTAATGTTTCTGTGTGGATGTGCTCTGGTTGTTCAGGAGGAAATTCAGCAACTGAAGCAGAAGCTGGAGAAAGTAGAGAAAGAGAGAAATGAGCTGCGACTCAACACAGACCGTTTGGAGAGCAGGGTGAGTGAGTGTAAATGAGAGTGTTTTTATTTATATATATATATATATATATATATATATATATATATATATATA
>JAFMOD010000155.1:1004303-1025702 GCA_019802435.1 Corydoras maculifer
CACAAGCTCATCGAAATTGGACAATAGAAGATTGGAAAAACATTGCCTGGTCTGATGAGTCTCGATTTCTGCTGCGACATTCGGATGGTAGGGTCAGAATTTGGCGTCAACAACATGAAAGCATGGATCCATCCTGCCTTGTATCAACGGTTCAGGCTGGTGGTGGTGGTGTCATGGTGTGGGGAATATTTTCTTGGCACTCTTTGGGCCCCTTGGTACCAATTGAGCATCGTTGCAACGCCACAGCCTACCGGAGTATTGTTGCTGACCATGTTCATCCCTTTATGACCACAATGTACCCAACATCTGATAGCTACTTTCAGCAGGATAATGCGCCATGTCATAAAGCTGGAATCATCTCAGACTGGTTTCTTGAACATGACAATGAGTTCACTTTACTCAAATGGCCTCCACAGTCACCAGATCTCAATCCAATAGAGCATTTTTGGGATGTGATGGAACGGGGGATTCGCATCATGGATGTGCAGCCGACAAATCTGCGGCAACTGTGTGATGCCATCATGTCAATATGGACCAAACTCTCTGAGGAATACTTCCAGCACCTTGTTGAATTTATGCCACGAAGAATTAAGGCAGTTCGGAAGGCAAAAGGGGGTCCAACCCGTTACTAGAATACCTTATAAAGTGGCCCGTGAGTGTATATATATATATATATATATATATATATAAAACATAATTCAACCTATAAATTCAACCTATAGATTCAGCTCTTTACAGCAGTCCAATGTTCTTATGTGTCCCCTCTCCATCTATTAATACTAACGTATACACACACACACACACACACACACACACACACACACATATATATATATATATATGTGTGTGTGTGTGTGTATATATATATATATATATATATATATATATATATATATATATATATATATAGTGTGCACTGCACTGACCGTCCCATGTGACATAGTTAAAGCACTAACGGCCCTGTGTGAGATATCTGAGGTGTTCAGTAATGATAGTTTAATGCCAGCTGAGTTCTCGTAAGGCTGGGCAAGTGTGAAATACTCTGCTTCTGCCTCTCTGTGTGTTTAGATCACAGAGCTGTCGTCTGAACTCACCGATGAAAGGAACACCGGCGAGTCGGCCTCTCAGCTGCTGGAGTCGGAGACCTCAGAGAGGCTTCGGTTAGAGAAAGACATGAAAGATCTGCAGGTAGTACAAGTACACATGCATCCGCATATTCACATTTCAGTTTAGAGGTGCTTTTGGTTGTGAAGTCTTATTTCTAATTACATTAGTGTTAGAGATTCAGTGTTTTGGTTCAAGGGCGGCACGGTGGCTTAGTGGTTAGCACGTTCGCCTCTCAGCGCTAGGGATTCCCGGTTCGAATCCCCATCTGGGTGGAGTTTCCATGTTCTCCCCGTGTCTGCGTGGGTTTCCTCCGGGTTCTCCGGTTTCCGGGTTCTCCCACAGTCCAAAAACATGGATCAAGTTAATTGAGTTCTCCAAAATTGCCCCATATAGAGTGTGTCTGTGTGAGTGAGTGAGTGCCCAGCGATAGATTGGCGCCCTGTCCTGGGTCTATCTGCCCAGCGCCCGAGACGTTCTCCCCTGGATGGGCATGGGGAACCCCACCGCGACCCTAATAGAGGATAAAGCGGGAGATAATGAATGAATGAATAAAAAAATGTTTTTCCTTTAATACAGATTGTATTTTTTAATGGATCAGAGTAGAGACCTCCACAATATAAGGATGGAGGTCATAATGCTTTGCCTGGTCAGTTCATTTACAGAAGTGGATGCCATCAGCATCTAGACTTTGATTAGTGCTCTTTACTAAAGCCTGTATACATTTTTTTGGTTGGCCCTGTATCTAAACACCAATGAGGAACTGATCTTCAGTTCTTAGCGAGCAGATGGTTTTTTAAAGCAGAGCTCTGTGTGTGTGTGTGTGTGTGTGTGTGTGTGTGTGTGTGTGTGTGTGTGTCAGGCCAAATTCGACTCCACGAAGAAGCAGATGGAGTCTATGGAGATGGAGGTGATGGAGTCTCGGCTCATAAACGCCTCCGAACTCAATGGAGAGATGGATGATGATGACACAGGCAAGTGACCTCATTTCCTCCCCTAAAAAATGACTCTCATTTTTCCCCCACGAGCTTTCTGTTTCCATCAAGTGTGGAGTTCAGGGCAGAATGGAATCTGATGGTTTGAGTCTGAATATCCAACTAAACACATTTATATTACTGCAAGTAAAATAAAGATTGGTATTTACTAACAAAGAAACATTTAACAGTAAATAATAACATGTAACCATGGTGGGTTAGTGTTTAACATGTTCTCCTCTCAGCACTAGGTATTCCTGGTTCAAATCCCTATCTGGGTGGAATTTCCATGTTCTCCCAAAAGTCCTAAAACATGGATCAAGTCAATTGAGTCTCCAAATTGCCCCATATAGAGTGTGTCTGTGTGTATGAGTGTGTGTCCAGCGATAGATTGGAGCCCTGTCCTGGGTGTATCTGCCCAGCGCCTGAAACGTTCTCTCCTGGATGGGCATGGGGAACACCCCCCCCCCTCCCCCGCGTCCCTAATAGAGGATAAAGCGAAAGATAACGGATGGATAGAATAACATGTAACAAATAGTTACGTTATAGTGTTTAACATTCGTTTTAAGGTGTTGCTGTGTGGTTTTTAGGGGGGGAGTGGAGACTGAAATGTGAGCGAGCCATGAGGGAGACAGAGTTCACCAAAAAGAGAATGCAGCAGGACTTCGATGACAAGCTGGAGGTGGAACATCAGAACAAGAGACAACTGGAGCGAAGGGTAAGTTTTTCACATCAGCACACACACACACACACACACACACACACACCCTCCTCCATCCATCTTCCACTTAATCATATACTAGGTTCTCATTGCCCATAGGGTAGAACGTTTCAGGAGTTGGGCAGATACACCCAGGACAGGGCACCAATTCATCTCTGGGCACACACACATACTATGTAGGGGCAATTTAAACAGCCAATTGACCTTGAACCCATGTTTTTGGACTGTGGAAGGAAACCGGAGAACCCGGAGGAAACCCACACAGACACGGGGGGAACATGGAAACTCCACCCAGATTGTGCTTAGAACCTGGATCCCCAGCACTGAGAGGCAAACGTTCTAACCACTCACAAACACACACACACACACACACACACACACACATACATCCTCCTCCTTATTTCTTCAACATCCATCTTCCACTTATTCCTATACTAGGTTCTCATTGCCCATCCAGGGGAGAACGTTTCAGGAGTTGGGCAGATACACCCAGGACAGGGTGTTAATCCATCGCTGGACACACACTCACACTATTTAGGGGCAATTTAAACAGCCACTTGCCTTTGAACCCATGGAAACCGGAGAACCCGGAGGAAACCCACGCAGACACAGGGAAACATGGAAACTCCACCCAAGCCGGGATTAGGACCTGGATCTCCAGCGCTGAGAGGAGAACATGCTAACCACTCAGCCACCGCCACCTTCCTTTAATTTGTGGGTGGTTTATATTCATGTCCTCCTTGGACCCCGTCTACCCACACGACTCCTTTGCACCTTCTGTTATAACAATCTGAGTTGAGTTCACAGACCTCCCTGCTCTGCTTTGATGCAGAACACATGTCTGCAGATTCACCTTTAGTCAGTGTCTCACTCTCTCTCACACACACACACACACACACACACACACACCCTCACCCTCACCCTCGTCCCTCCTCATTTCTCCAACATTCATACAGCCCTTATCTTCTACTTATTCCTATACTAGGTTCTCATTGCCCATCCAGGGGAGAACGTATTAGGAGCTGGGCAGATACACCCAGGACAGGGCGTTAATCCATCGCTGGACACACACCCATACTATATAGGGGCAATTTAAACAGCCAACTGAACAATTAACATCGATTCATCACTGGATGCACACTCACTCACAGACGTACACAGAGACACTATATAGGGGCAATTAAAAGCAGCCAGTTGACTTTGAATCCATGTTTTTGGACTGTGGGAGGAAACCGGAGAACCCGGAGGAAACCCACGCGGACACGGGTAGAACATGGAAACTCCACCCAGATCCATGTCCCCCTCGGACTCCATCTACCCACACGACTCCTATGCACCTTCTGTTATAACATCAGAGTTTGGTTCACAGACCTCCCTGCTCTGCTTTGATGCAGAACACATGTCTGCAGATTCACCTTCAGTCAGTGTCTCACACACACACACACACACACACAATGGTCACACGGCTGTCAGTTTGCTCAGGCTTCACTGTAAATGTGAAGATATAAGGTTGCTATAGGAGGAAGGAGAAGATATTCTGGAAAGTCTTTTCTATATGTCTCTGTGTGTGTGTGTGTGTGTGTGTGTGTGTGTGTGTGTGTGTGTGTGTGTGTGTGTGTGTGTGTGTGTGTGTGTGTGTGTGTGTGTGTGTGCCTGTCAGCTGGCGGATATGCAAGCAGACAATGAGGAAATACAGCGGGTGGCGCAGCAGCTGAAGAAGAAATGCCAGAAGCTGACAGCTGAGCTGCAGGACACCAAGCTGCACTTAGAAGGCCAACAGAGCCGCAACCACGAGCTGGAGAAGAAACAGAGGAAGTAAGTTGGCAGCCTCTGTGCTACGGTTCGATCAGTAGACATGAGACCGTTGCAGATTTCGATGGTACGATTATTGTGATTAAGAAATAATCACAATCATTATTAATAATTAACAATCACCAAAATGCAGCATGGTGGCTTAGTGGTTAGCAGGTTCTCCTCTCAGCGCTAGGGATTCCCGGTTCAAATCCCAATCTGGGTGGAGTTTCCATGTTCTCCCCGTGCCCGCGTGGGTTTCCTCCGGGTTCTCTGGTTTCCTCCCACAGTCCAAAAACATGGATCAAGTTAATTGAATTCTCAAAATTGCCCCAAATAGAGTGTGTATGTGTGTGTGAGTGTGTGCCCAGCGATGGATTGGCGCCCTGTCCTGGGTCTATCTGCCCAGCGCCCGAGACGTTCTCCCCTGGATGGGCATGGGGAACCCCACCGCGACCCTAATAGAGGATAAGCGGGAGATAATGAATGAATGAATGAATGATTATTGTGATTAAGAAATAATCACAATCATTATTAATAATAAACAATCACCAAAAGGCTTAGTGGTTAGCATGTTCTCCTCTCAGTGATAGGGATTCCCGGTTCAAATCCCAATCTGGGTGGAGTTTCCATGTTCCATGGGTTTCCTCCGGGTTCTCTGGTTTCCTCCCACTGTCCAAAAACATGGATCAAGGTCAATTGAATTCTCCAAATTGCCCCATATAGAGTGTGTTTGTGTGAGTGAGTGTGCACAGTGATAGATTGGCGCCCTTTCCTGGGTGTATCTGCCCAGCGCCCGAAACGTTGTCCCCTGGATGGGCATGTGGACCCCCCCACGACCCTAGTAGAGGATAAAGCAGAATATAATGGATGGGATGGAAAATGTGGCACGGTGGCTTAGTGTTCAGCATGTTCTCCTCTCTGCGCTAGGGATTCCCGGTTCGAATCCCAATCTGGGTGGAGTTTCCATGTTCTCCCCGTGTTCATGTGGGTTTCCTCCGGGTTCTCCGGTTTCTTCCCACAGTGCAAAAACATGGATCAAGGTTAATTGATTTCTCCAAATTGCCCCATATAGAGTATGTTTTGTGTGTCTGTGTGAGTGAGTGTGTGCCCAGTGATAGATTGTTGCCCTGTCCTGGGTGTATCTGCCCAGCGCCCGAAACATTCTCCCCTGGATGGGCATGGGGAAACCATCACCACCCTGCTCTAAATTGCCCCTATATACAGTAGTGTTTGTGTGTGAGTGAGTGTGTTGCCCAGTGATTGATTGACACCCTGTCCTGGGTGTATCTACCCAGTGCTGGAAACGATCTCCCCTGGATGGGCATGGGGAAATCATTTACCCACCCCCCCCCCATTAACATTTATATACCCCACAGATCCAGTGTTTTGTTAAAGAAATGTACATCACACTGTTCTGCTTCCAATTTCCTGATGATAGTTTTGCTGAATGGTGACCTGATGTCTGGCTGGCATCATCTCTGTGTTGATTTTATTTTGGGACTCTGGGTGTGTGTGTAGGGTGCATAGAATACATTTCCTGTGAGGAAACAGTGACGACTTCAGCGTGTTTGTGTGTGTGTTTCTGTTGCTGTCAGGTTTGACTCGGAGCAGAGCCTGGCTCAGGAGGAGGTGCAGAAAGAGAGGACTCAAAGAGAGAAGCTAAGCCGAGAGAAAGACATGCTGACTGGAGAAGTGTTCAGCATCCGACAGCAGCTGGAGGTTAGCAGCCTCCTGCTAATTATATAGAATATATCCATCCATCCATTATCTTCCACTTTATCCTCTACTAGGGTCACAGGGGGGTTCTCCATGCCCATCCAGCGGAGAACGTGTCGGGCGCTGGGCAGATACACCCAGGACAGGACACAGGACGCAATCTATCGCTGGGCACACACTCACACACACAAACACACTCTATATGGGGCAATTTGGGAAATTCAATGGACCTTGATTCATGTTTTTGGACTGTGGGAGGAAACCGGAGAACCCGGAGGAAACCCATGCGGACACGGGGAGAACATGGAAACTCCACCCAGATTGGGATTCGAACCGGGAATCTCTAGTGCTGAAAGGAGAACATGCTAACCACTAAACCACCGTGTCGCCCTATATAATATATGCATAATGTTATACCTGGTAAGAGTACCTGATTTGGGTGTGGGGAGAAGTTGGGGGGGTGCAGGGGCAGTCATGGGCTTGTGGTTAAGGAACCAGCCTTGTGACCTGAAGGTCCCCGGTTCGATTCCCGGTCCCAATATGTCCCATGGCTGAAGTCCCCTTGAGCAAGGCACCTAAATACAAATTGCTCCGTGGGGGCCGTATTGAAGGCGGTCCACCGCTATGCACGTGTGCTCACTTCACCAGTGTGTGTACATATGTGTGTGTGTTACTGCACGGATGGGTTAAATGTGGAGGACACATTCCTCTGTGTGTGAGTACAGTAGGCAAATAAATCACTTTCTCACTTTTTAGTGCACACCATGTAACCAAACCTGTTGCTTTCAGGACAAGGATGTGGAAATGTGTGCGCTCAATCTGAAACTGGAGCAGATGGAGGCCGAGCTGCAGGATCTGAACTCGCAGGAGTCAAAGGACGAAGCCTCGTTGGCCAAGGTCAAGAAGCAACTCCGTGACCTGGAAGCCAAGGTCAAGGACCAGGAGGAGGAGCTGGACGAGCAAGCGGGCACTATACAGATGCTAGAGCAGGTGTGTTTAATTCACACGGAGGCCGAGGGTTTGCACATAGAACTTATGATCACACCAGACGGTTTGAATGAACAGTAAACGTCAGCTCCGCTCAGAGATGACTTCCAGCTGTTTGATGCTTGCAGGCTAAGCTTCGCTTGGAGATGGAAATGGAGCGACTCAGACAGACGCACTCCAAAGAGATTGACAGCAAGGATGAAGAGGTGGAGGAAATTAGACAGTCTTGTAGTAAGAAGGTAAGATAATACGGGAAGAGCCGTGTAATCCTAATATCAATAGCTCACTGATCTGACAGCCTCTGCTGCTCATTAAACTCAAACCCAAAAGACTGAAGTGTGAGACAGACAGACAGACAGACAGACAGACAGACAGACAGACAGACAGACAGACAGACAGACAGACAGAGCTGCAGTTTAAAAATGACCCCAAAATAAACATTGACATTATGATTATAGACTTTATTATTTAAATAATATTTAAAACATGTATAAATGTTAGTTTGATTTTTGTGTTATTGCAACTATTAATATTTTTCACACACACATATATGTGTGTGTGTGTGTGTGTGTATATATATATATATATATATATATATATATATATATATATATATATATATATATCCCCCCCCCCCCCCCCCCCCCCCCCCCCCCCCCCCCCCCCCCCCCCCCCCCCCCCCCCCCCCCCCCCCCCCCCCCCCCCCCCCCCCCCCCCCCCCCCCCCTATTTATATATATATATATATATATATATAGTGCAGCGATGGATTGGCGCCCCGTCCTGGGTCTATCTGCCCAGCGCCCGAGACGTTCTGCCCTGGATGGGCATGGGGAACCCCACGCGACCCTAATAGAGGATAAGTGGGAGATAATGAATGAATATATATATAGTGCAGCACGGTGACTTAATGGTTAGCACGTTCGCCTCTCAGCATTAGGAATTCCCTGTTCGAATCCCCATCTGGTTGGAGTTTCCATGGTTCTCCCCGTGTCTGCGTGGGTTTCCTTCGGGTCTCCAGTTTCCTCCCACAGTCCAAAAACATGGAACAAGTCAATTGAATTCTCCAAATTGCCCCATATAGAGTGTGTTTGTGTGAGTGAGTGTGTGTCCAGCGATAGATTGGCGCCCTGTCCTGGATGTATCTGCCCAGCGCCTGAAACGTTCTCCCCTGGATGGGCATGGGGAACCCCCCCTCCCCCTCCCAGACCCTAGTAGAGGATAATGCGGAAGATAATGGATGGGATGGAAAATGCGGCACGGTGGCTTGGTGGTTAACATGTTCTCTTCTTATCACTAGGGATTCCTGGTTCGAATCCTCATCTGGGTGGAGTTTCCATGTTCTCCCCGTGTCCGCGTGGGTTTGCTCCGGGTTCTCCGGTTTCCTCCCACAGTCCAAAAACATGGATAAAGTCAATTGAGTTCTCTAAATTGCCCCATATAGAATGTGTCTGTGTGAGTGAGTATGCCCAGTGATGGATTGGCGTCCTGTCCTGGATGTATCTGCCCAGCGCCCGAAACGTTCCCCCCTGAATGGGCATGGGGAACCCCCCACGACCCTAATAGAGGGTAAAGCGGGAGATAATGGATGGATGGATAATCATCAGCTTGGCACACGCTGAAGGCTGCAGCACGGTCGAGGAGCCAGACGGACAGACCGACAAATGGATGTGGACGGGAAGGGCAGTCACACGCAGACAGACTAATAGGAGCAGGCAGACAGATAGAGCCTTGCAGCAAAGAGAAGTCCTGCAGACAGAGACGGGCAGACGGACTTTATTGATCCCCGCTGGGAAATCGGGGAATTGAATTGCATCCAAACTGCACATTACGAGAGCATGTTGGCTTCACGCTCAGCTCGCAATTGTACGTTTTTTTTTTTCTTTTTTTTTTTAACATGGTCCCAGACACAAAAGACTCCTCACACTCAGGCCCATGTGATTTCTATCTGCAAACGGCAAAATAAAAGTCAGGTTAAGAATAGTACTCAGCAACTGTGGTAAAACACTGCTCAGCCGGTTTTCGGAAATGCTACGAGCGGCATTTTTTAGTTTTGCTATTTATGCACATTGTGACTTTTTCCGTTCGATTTTATTGCCATGTGCAGCTGAAGCAGATGGAGGTTCAGTTGGAGGAAGAGTATGAAGATAAACAGAAAGTCCTGAGGGAGAAGAGGGAACTGGAGGCCAAGCTGCTGGCGGCTCAAGACCAGGTGCGACTAACACACACACACACACACACACACACACACTCTTCATATGTTAATTTTACATAAATTAATAATGTTTCTGTCCTCAAAAGAACCTAAAAGAATTAAAAAAAAAAAAAAAATTATAAAAAACTTTTGTTTTTTAAAACCACCCCCTATATCGTGTTAAATAAATTCTGCTTGTGTTTAAAGTTCAGTAGAAAATGGGTAATTTGTCCATAGAAAATAAAATTACTGTTATGGTGGCATGGTGGCTTAGTGGTTAGCATGTTCTCCTCTCAGCACTAGGGATTCCTGGTTCGAATCCCAATCAGGGTGGAGTTTCCATGTTCTCCCCGTGTCTGTGTGGGTTTCCTCCGGGTTCTCCAGTTTCCTCCCACAGTCTAAAAACATGGATCAAGGTCAATTGAATTCTCCAAATTGCCCCATATATAGTGTGTCTGTGTGAGTGAGTGTGTGCCCAGTGATAGATTGGCGCCCTGTCCTGGGTGTATCTGCCCAGCGCCTGAAACATTCTCCCCTGGATGGATATGAGGAACCTCACCGCGACCCTAGTAGAGGATAAAGCGGAAGATAATGGATGATGGATGGAACACTATATAGGGCGGCATGGTGGCTTAGTGGTTTAGCATGTTCTCCTTCCAGCACTAGGGATTCCTGGTTCGAATCTCAATCTTTAAACCGGGAATCCCTAAAGCTGAGAGGAGAACATGCTAACCACTAAGCCACTCCTAATTTACATGAATCTTTTATATTTATGTTTTTTAAAACAGTACTGTATATAAAATTACTTTGTTCTAGATTCGCTCTAAAAAATATTTTCTAGAGTTTCTAGATTGAATTATTTATAATTAATTAATTATATGTGCGGCACGGTGGCTTAGTGGTTAGCATGTTCTCCTCTGTGCGCTAGGGATTCCCAGTTCGAATCCCAATCTGGGTGGAGTTTCCATGTTCTCCCCGTGTCCGCATGGCTTTCCTCCGGGTTCTCCGGTTTCCTCTCACTGTCCAAAAACATGGATCAAGGTCAATTATATTCTCCAAATTGCCCCATATAGAGTGTGTGTGTGTGTGTGTGTGTGCCCAGTAATAGATTGTCGTCCTGTCCTGGATGTAACTGACCAGTGCCTGAAACGTTCTCCCCTGGATGGGCATGGGGAAGCCCCCCCATGACACTAATAGAGGATAAAGCAAGAGATAATGAAAGGATGGTTGGAATTACCACAAATTAGTTAATTAATTGCTATATATTTTAATTGATTAATGTGTTGTCATCAACAATGAACAGTTGTGTGAAATTTCTGCTTAATCAGATAACGGGAAGTGAGTGAACTTTTTACCAGACAAACAGATGAAGCTAATATGGGGGGGGGGGAGGGGTAATAAAAATAAAAATAGTTATTAATATCATTTTATGTCGTGTAAATCCTGCCTAATGTCTTAATTCAGTTCATCTAAACCTGACCTCTTGTTACAGGTAAGCCACAAGGATGTGGAGACCGAGAAGCGGCTGCGAAAAGACCTCAAGCGCACTAAGGCTTTGCTGGCCGATGCTCAAATCATGCTGGACCACTTTAAAAACAACGCGCCCAGCAAGAGAGAGATCGCCCAGCTCAAAAATCAGGTTCTTTTACCGCCTTTTAAGAGTTTTATCTGAAACTTAAGAGTCATAAACTGATCCTTTTATGGCCTGCGCTTCAGCTGGAGGAATCGGAGTTCACCTGTGCATCTGCTGTTAAAGCCCGTAAGTGCATGGAGGTGGAAATTGAAGACCTCCATGTTCAGATGGATGACATCTCGAAAGCCAAGCAGACAGTGAGTTTATCAACTGCACTGACTTTAACACACCACAACACTGCACTCAGGAAACACACAAAAGATGCATAAAGGTTACGAGGAATGAACTACGGTAGCTGCGCATGTAGAAATTCATTCATTCATTCATTCATTATCTCCCGCTTTATCCTCTATTAGGGTCGCGGTGGGGTTCCCCATGCCCATCCAGGGGAGAACGTCTCGGGCGCCGGGCAGATAGACCCAGGACAGGGCGCCAACCCATCGCTGGGCACACACTCACTTACACAAACGCACTCCATATGGGGCAATTTTCAGAATTCAATTGACTTGATCCATGTTTTTGGACTGTGGGAGGAAGCCGGAGAACCCGGAGGAAACCCACGCAGACACGGGGAAACATTGAAACTCCACCCAGATGGGGATTCGAACCGGGAATCCCTAGTGCTGAGAGGAGAACGTGCTAACCACTAAGCCACCGTGCCGCCCTGCATGTAGAAATATTACATATAATATGATCATATAATAATTTTACATATAATAAAAGGTCAACTTGATGTTTCTAAACGTACCGACTCGACATCAGTGAAATGTTAGAACACTCCTCCTCAGGGGCGTTTTTAGGGTTTAGAAACATCAGGGGCTTAAACCCAGATCCCTTATTCCCCCTCTGTCCTCTTTAAAAATCGCCCATTTATGAGGGTATTTATTCATTTTTCAAACTGTTGTTACAGTATATTTTATATTGGATCAAATTAAATTCCATATGAAATACGTCTGTCAGAAGTGGAGAGCACATTCAGGTCTAATAAATGATGGTTTTGGCTGAAAATTTGAATAAACGAACCTGAGCATCAGCAGAAAAACATGAATCTGTAACGAGTCGGTCGCGGATCAGAGTTTAAACAAGGGTTTGCTTAGAAATGCCGTAACTTTGCGACAATTTGTGCCTTCAGAAACATTCTGTTTCGTAAAGCTGAGAAGCTGCTCTTTAACATTAATGATTTCTCCAAATTGCCCCATATAGAGTGTGTTTGTGTGTGAGTGTGAGTTTGTGCCCAGTGATAGATTGGTGTCCTGTTCTGGGTGTATCTGCCCAACGCCCCAAACATTCTCCCCTGGATGGGCATGGGAAACCTCACCCCCACCCCCCACGACCCTAGTAGAGGATAAAGTGGAAGATAATGGATGGATGGACGGAAAAAAAGGAATTAACAGTCCCTGTTGACATAGTTACTCTGTAATCAATACATTCTCCCTGTTCTTTAAAAACGTTTTTAACACTGAATAAGTGCAGACCAAAGTTTTAACTCATTAACGTGTCATTTACAGAGAGACTAATTCCTATTTGACCAAACATTAACATATCCGCTGCTAGCATGTTGCACATATCTTTATGCACATCTCTGCACACCTTTTGCACACTTTAGCACATTATAAAAAACTGCCGCAATTACAAACTCTTGAAAATTTTTTCAATCAAGGACATTATTTTTTACATCACTAGGAGGCCACCAGCACGGTTACCTCTCCACTTAATGTTAACTGTTTACAATAACCAAACTCAGGGTTTACTTCATCATTACTTGAAGGTTTATTGTACTGTATATCGTCCTGTATTTATTGTGATCCTTGTGTTTGCACGCCTGCATTATTTGTTGTGTAGTAGTTATGTGTAGCACCTTGTTCCTGGGGTCTCGTTCCACATATACTGTACTGTACTTTATATTGTGGAATGACAAATAAAATACTTGAATATTTGAATAATTACATCCTGCAGTATTTTGTAGAAAAAGTCAGTTTTAATCCACTTTTTTTTTAGTAAACTAATAAATATGCATTCATTACTTCATTTATTATCTCTATCCTCTATTAGGGTCGCGGTTCCTCATACCCATCCAGGGGAGAACGTCTTGGGCGCTGGGCAGATACACTCAGGACAGGATGCCAATCTATCACTGGCCACACACTCAATCACTCAAACACACTCTATATGGGGCAATTTGGAGAACTCAATTGACTTGATCCATGTTTTTGGACTGTGGGAGGAAACCGGAGAACCCGGAGGAAACCCACGTGGACACGGGGAGAACATGGAAACTCCACACAGATTGGGATTCGAACCAGGAATCCCTAGTGCTTTGAGGAGAACATGCTAACCACTAAGCCACCGTGCCGCCCTAATAAATATTCAACTATTAAAACCTTTTTTTCAACAGTCGGTGTTCAGATGTGATCCGGTTTCTTGTTGGTGATCTTCTGCCCTGTTTTTCTGTGTGTCTTAGTTGGAGGAGCAGCTGAGTCGAGTGCAGCGGGAGAAGAATGACCTTCAGTCTCGCATGGAGGAGGATCAGGAGGACCTGAACGAGCTCATGAAGAAGCACAAAGCTGCTGTTGCCCAGGTAACGCGTTCGATATCCACCTGACACTCTCAACTGTGTCAACACGACAATGGGTTGTAGGTATTCTGACACTCCACCACTTCTCCGTTTCTAAATAAAACCTGCTAATGGCGCGGGTCTGCGGCTGCATGGCAGCTGCTGGTGATATCTAAAAGCTTGTCATTACAGTGGTGATTCTTGGAAATGGCACTTCTGGTAAATAAAGAGGAAAGAATCCAAGCTTGGCACTTTCAGTACTTTTTATACTTAAAATATATTTTCTTTTATTTATTTATTTTTTTTAATACATACACCGGCCATTACACTGAATTTTAATGGTTTGTAATGAAATTTTCATCCATCCATCCATCCATTATCTTCCGCTTTATCCTCTACTAGGGTCGTGGAGGGAATTCTCCATGCCCATCCAGGGGAGAACGTCTCGGGCGCTGGGCAGATACACCCAGGACAGGGCGCCAATCCATCACTGGCCACACACTCACATACACACACACACAAACACACTCTATATGGGGCAATTTGAAGAATTCAATTGACCTTGATTTATGTTTTTGGACTGTGGGAGGAAACCCACGTGGAGAACATGGAACCCCAGATTGGGATTCGAACCACATGTTCCATAAATGACAATAAAGTCTCCTTGAATCCTTGAACTATCACTGACACACTCACTGTATGGGGCAATTTAGAGTGTTTGATTTGCCTTCACTCCATGTTTCTGGACTGTGGGAGGAAACCAGAGAACTTAGACACGGGGAGAACATGGAAACTCCACCCAGATTGGGATTTAAACTGGGAATCCCTAAAGCTGAGAGGAGAACATGCTAACCACTAAGCCACTCCTAATTTACATGAATCTTTTATATTTATGTTTTTTAAAACAGTACTGTATATAAAATTACTTTGTTCTAGATTCGCTCTAAAAAATATTTTCTAGAGTTTCTAGATTGAATTATTTATAATTAATTAATTATATGTGCGGCACGGTGGCTTAGTGGTTAGCATGTTCTCCTCTCAGCACTAGGGATTCCCAGTTCGAATCACAATCTGGGTGGAGTTTCCATGTTCTCCCCGTGTCCACGTGGGTTACCTCCGGGTTCTCCTGTTTCCTCCCACAGTCTACAAACATGGATCAAGGTCAATTGAGTTCTCCAAATTGCCCCATATAGAGTGTGTCTGTGTGAGTGAGTGTGTGCCCAGCGATAGATTGGCGCACTGTCCTGGGTGTATCTGCCCAGCACCCAAAACATTCTCCCCTGGATGGGCACCCCCCCCCCCCCAAGAGTTAAAGTTTGATTTTATATATATAATTAAACTTTCAAAATAAAAGGCTCCTTAGTCTCCATTGTCTTGTTACTAAAGTTTCAGGTTTTTAAAGATGAGCCAGTTTGCTGAAGTTTCTCATTTCCTTTTCTTCTCTCTTTATAGTCTTCTCAGAGTTTGGCACAGGTCAGTGAGCTCCAGGGTCAGCTGGAGGAAATAATGAAAGAGAAACAGGAAATCCAGGAGAAGGTAAGTGCACACACTCAAAGCACTGGTCATTATTTCATGATAAAGATGGAAATGAGAATCCGGGCTTCACGAGTTAAAGGTTTATCCTGATGCTCTCTAAAACCTCGACTTATTAAAACTTCACCTCCTGTGTGTGATAAGTTGTACATAAGTAACAGGTGGGCTTTGTCTCGACGTTTTCCAGCAAATAAGGTCAAGACTTAAGCGATTAGGATCGTGTTCGACGATAAAAACACTCCGACCCCGAGATAAGGATCAGATTCTGCCGCTCGGAAATAATCCCGACCGTTGCACTTCGCTAAGCCGGTTCTTACTTCTGACTATCCATCGGTTCTATAGATCTGTGCCTTAGAATCGCAAGTAGGACCAATTACGTCATATTTTTTTTTGTCGCAAAGCACATCAAGAACAAAGAACATGAGAACCTGGGGTGCTTTCATCTTAAAGCCTTCAGCTCGCAAGGTCACTTAAAACCCAGAAACCAACGTCTGGCTCAACAGTCTGTATGACACCAGTTATGATTCTCATCTGGGAAATGGAAAACAGATATTCAGTGTCAGGAAAACTCCTGAATAATGGACTGGGGGTCGGTGGGGGGGGGGGGGCAATTAGGGATCCAGTGTGGTGTGCTGGTTCAGTGGACAGCAGTGGGACACTTTTAATAGAGTCTGCGGTTCAGACATCCTGTGGCTTTTACAAAACGATTTTTGGAGGAGCTTTGCAGCAGTTCAGTAGCACTAACATGTAGCTTTTAAACCCTGCAGACACTCACACTGTGAAATACAGATAGATATCAGAAGTTCCATCCATTATTTCCCGCTTTATCCTCTATCAGGGTCGCGGTGGGGTTCCCCATGCCCATCCTGGAAAGAACGTTTCGGGCGCTGGACAGATACACCCAGGACAGGGCGCCAATCTGTCGCTGGACACACACTCACTCACACAAACACACTCTATATGGGGCAATTTGGAGAACTCAGTTGACTTGTTCCATGTTTTTGGACTGTGGGAGAAAACCGGAGAACCCGGAGGAAACCCACACGGACACGGGGAGAACATGGAAACTCCACCCAGAGGGGAATCGAACCAGGAATCCCTAGTGCTGAGAGGAGAACATGCTAACCACTAAACCAACGTGTCGCCCCTAGCAGAAGATCATGTGTTTGTTAGTGTGATTTAGACTGATTTAAAACTCTGCAGCCAGTGCATGTGTTCAACCAGCCCAAGTGAACTCATCACTCCATTACTCCTCTCTCTCCATTGGCTCTCTGTAGCTGCTGCATTCAGTACTTCACCCGGTGATTCAACCTCACCATGGTGCTAAGGAAATAGGAGTCATTTCCAAAAGGAGTCATTTAGTATCTTCAAGAAACAACACTAACATCTCTTCCAGAAACATTTTATATAAAACAAGCTTTATATATATATATATATATATATATATATATATATATATATATATATATATATATATATACAGTATATATGCCCATCCAGGGAAGAACGTTTTGAGCGCTGGGCAGATACACCCAGGACTGGACAGGGCGCCAAACACTCACTCACATAAACACACTCTATATGGGGCAATTTGGAGAACTCGATTGACTTGATCCATGTTTTTGGACTGTTGGAGGAAACCGGAGAACCCGGAGGAAACCCACTCAGACATGGGAAAAACATGGAAACTCCACCCAGATGAGGATTCGAACCAGGAATCCCTAGAGCTGAGAGGCGAACGTGCTAACCACTAAGCCACCGTGCCGCCCACATAGAAAAGAAATTAAGTAATTACCACTAATTAGTTAATAAATTGTAAAATATTTGTATTGATGTTTTGTCATTGACTATGAACAATTGTGCAAAGCTTAAGTTTAAACAGATAACAGGAAGTGGGTGAAATAGCATTTGCAAACTTTTTACCCAATTCAAAGACAAACTGTGCGAAGCTAATTGTCAAAATGAAGCTAATATGGGGGGGGGGGGGTAGATGTTGATCAGATAATGATCAGGTTTAATAATTCTACAGAGTTGCAAGTTTTTAGTTAAATCCTGACTTGTTATTCTCTCATTTGTAAGTCGCTTTTGATAATAGCATCTGCTAAATGTAAATGTCTTAGCATCTCAGTGTATGTATGTTTTGTGTTCTGTCAGTTCGCTGCTCTGCAGAGTCAGCTGGAGTTTCAGGAACAGTCCATGGTGGACAAGTCTCTGGTCAGCAGACAAGAAGCCAAATTCCGTGAGATGGAGACAAAGCTAGAGTTTGAGAAGACGCAGGTGAAGCGTCTGGAGGTGAGTTCTGCATAGAACTGTCTTTAAATGACTATATACTGCCGTCGAACTTAAGTGGACTTGGAATTGAAACCTCCGACCTTCAGATCAGTTTGTAGTTATACAATGACACTTTGTTTGGTGAGCTCTCAGTGAGACCAGCAGCAACAATAATATAAAATTACAAATATAAAAAAATCTATTAACAAGTCCGAAAAAAGAAATAACGACATGTAAAAGACAAAAATTAGTACAGCACAATAAAGAAACGTGTCTAAAAGAGGTTGTTATGCCCATCCAGGGGAGAACTGGGCAGATACACCCAGGACAGAGTGCCAATCTATCACTGGGCAAACATACACACTCTATATGGGGCAATTTGGAGAATTAAATTGACCTTGATCCATGTCTTTGGACTGTGGAAGGAAACCGGAAAACCTAGAGGAAACCCATGTGGACAAGGGGAGAACATGGAAACTCCACCCAGGAATCCGTAGCACTGAGAGGAGAACATGCTAAGCCCCTGTGCCGCCCCATATATATATATGTGTGTGTGTGTGTGTGTGTGTGTGTGTGTGTGTGTGTGTATATATATATATATATATATATAGTCAGAAATTTTTAATTTCTTAAACATAATGAGAGTCCCACATAATGGCCGACTAACAAAGGACCTTTAATTTTGCCGCCACTGGAAAATACAGGGCTGGGATTGGCTGATTCAAAACCTAGGGGGGTAATCTGCAATTGGCTTAGTCATTTAAGGGGCGGGAACTAGACGTAACAATATATACAGGTAACCCTTGAGTGTGCTGGCTCTCTCTCACTCGGACCTGAAGGCGTACTTAGCACCTGAAGCTGAATGGGCAGACCGCTGGCCAGTGTAAGTTACTGACGGTGTCCCTGAAGTGTTCTTTGTCCTCAATAAATGAGTTGAGGCGACCTTTTTTGCATCAGCTCGTTCTTTCTGCCTTTTTTAAAATCAAAAGATCCTAACCATATATATATATATATATAGGCGGCATGGTGGCTTAGTGGTTAGCACGTTCGCCTCTCAGCGCTAGGGATTCCCGGTTCGAATCCCCATCTGGGTGGAGTTTCCATGTTCTTCCCGTGTCTGCATGGGTTTCCTCCGGGTTCTCCGGTTTCCTTCCACAGTCCAAAAACATGGATCAAGTTAATTGAATTCTCCAAATTGCCCCGTTTAGAGTATGTCTGTGTGAGTGAGTGTGTGCCCAGCGATGGATTGGCGCCCTGTCCTGGGTCTGTCTGCCCAGCGCCCAAGATGTTCTCCCCTGGATGGGCATGGGGAACCCCAACGCGACCCTAATAGAGGATAAGCGCAAGATAATGAATGAATATATATATATATATATATACACACAAAGTAAACGGACAAGTGTGCTGCAAAAAAATTTTTTATACAAAGCGAGCACAGGGTTTGGCCACAACCTCCCTGAAGAAATGAGGGTTAAGGGTTTTGCTCAAGAACCCACATTGGTAAATTCGAACCCACAACTTTTAGATTGATAGCCCAACACCCTAATTTGGTATTTAAAGAATTGATCAGACAATTTGTTTATGCTACAAACGTGTAAATTTCTGTTCTAGAGTTTGGTATCCCGACTGAAGGAGAACGTAGAAAAGCTGATGGAGGAGCGTGATCTCCGCAGTGCCAGCGAGAATCGGGAGAGGGAGCAGAACAAGCGGCTGCAGCGCCAAATCCGTGACCTTAAGGAGGAGATGGTCGAAGTGGCCAAAAAAGAGTCTGAAGCCAGTCGTAAGAAGCATGAGCTGGTGAGACGCAAACATGGACTACTGAAGGCGTGATGTCATTGTGTGCTCGGCGTCATGTTTATTATATCATAATAACTTTTCGGCACGATTTTGAAATCTTATGATGTTTAAAACAAAATAGCAAGGTGATTGGTCCAGCAACCCTCAAAACAAACTGCATAAAATATCTCCTGATATCAACATTAAACACAACCGGGATTTGTGATCAGACAATAATAATCAAGTAACGAATCAGTAATACTGCCCTTACCCATCTTCTGATTGGTAAACAATCACCAATCCTTACATCCATCCATCAATTATATTCCGCTTTATCCTCTACTAGGGGGGGGTTCCCAATGCCCATCCAGGGGCATGGAGAGGGCGCCAATCTATCACTGGGTACACACTCACTCACAAACAAGAATTCAACTGACCTTATTCCATGTTTTTGGACTGTGGAAGGAAACCGGAGAACCTGAAGGAAACCCACGTGGACACAGGGAGAACATGGAAACTCCACCCAGATGGGGATTCGAATCGGGAATCCCTAGCGCTGAGAGGAGAATGTCCTCCATGCCGCCCTATATATATATTTATTTATTTACTGTATTATTATTATGAATATTATTTATTTCTTAAATGATTTGCTTTCTGTAGGAAATGGATAATGAGAGCTTGGAGGCTGCTAACCAGAGTCTGCAGGCAGACCTCAAGCTGGCCTTTAAGAGGATTGGAGACCTACAGGCCGCCATCGAGGACGAGATGGAGAGCGACGACAACGAGGATCTGATCAACAGGTTAACTGCGTTCCTCTTCCTTCCTTTATCATCGGGCTGATCAGTCAGACCGTTAGCACACAGTGGAGGCTCATGTCTGATCATTCTTAATTAAAACAGGCCCCTAACTCCCCTCCCACTTTATTATTTTACACGGCCTGAAATAAAATATTCATTCTACAAAAAGTGCCATGCATAATTTAATTAGCAGATAATTCAGGGTCACATTTCCATTGACTGGATTTGCAGGGAATTAAATAAAACCGTCTTTAAAAATGTACATAAATTCTGGCTTTTTATCATCAGCTTCTGTTTAAAACTGCTAATGAAAATTTGCTTGTTAAAAGATAACTGATGATATTGCACTTTTATAAAAATGGTTTCCAGTCTGGTGGCGGCACGGTGGCTTAGTGGTTAGCATGTTCTCCTCTCAGCGCTAGGGATTTCCGGTTTGAATCCCCATCTGGGTGGAGTTTCCATGTTCTCCCCGTGTCCATGTGGGTTTCCTCTGGGTTCTCCGGTTTCCTCCCACAGTCCAAAAACATGGATCAAGTTAATTGAATTCTCCAAATTGCCCCATATAGAGTGTGTTTGTGTGTGTTAGTGATAGATTGGCACCCTATCCTGAGTGTATCTGCCCAGCACCCGAAACATTTTTCCCTGGATAAGTATGGGGAAGGGCGGCACGGCGACTTAGTGGTTAGCATGTTCTCCTCTCAGTGCTAGGGATTGCCGGTTTGAATCCCAATCTGGGTGGAGTTTCCATGTTCTCCCCGTGTCAATGTGGGTTTCCTCCAGGTTCTCCGGTTTCCTCCCACAGTCCAAAAACATGGATCAAGGTCAATTGAATTCTCCAAATTGCCCCATATAGAGTGTGTTTGTGTGTGTTTGTGAGAGTGTGTACCCAGGGATAGAGTGGCCTCCTGTCCTGGGTGTATCACCCAGGGTGTATGCCCCGCACCCAAAACGTTCTCCCCTGGATGGGTATGGGGAACCCCCACACCACCACCACCACCCAAGTAAAGTATAAAGCAGAAGATAATGGATGGATGGACTACAAGATGAAAAATTAAATAATATATAAAATAATATTACACTCTACCGTGATTGCAGTATGGGCGGCACGGTGGCTTAGAGTTTACCACATTCACCTGTCAACGCTTGGGATTTGAGGTTCGAATCCCGATCTGGGTGGATTTACCTTGTTCCCCCATGTCTGCTTAACTTTCCTTCAGGTTCTCTGGTTTCCTCCCACAGTCTAAAAATCTGGATTCAAGATAAATCGAATGCTCCAAATTGCCCCATGTAGAGTGTTTATGTGTGAGTGAGTAAGTGTGTGCCCAGCGATAGATTGGCACCCTATC
>JAFMOD010000155.1:1026185-1038685 GCA_019802435.1 Corydoras maculifer
CATTCACCTGTCAACGCTTGGGATTTGAGGTTCGAATCCCGATCTGGGTGGATTTACCTTGTTCCCCCATGTCTGCTTAACTTTCCTTCAGGTTCTCTGGTTTCCTCCCACAGTCTAAAAATCTGGATTCAAGATAAATCGAATGCTCCAAATTGCCCCATGTAGAGTGTTTATGTGTGAGTGAGTAAGTGTGTGCCCAGCGATAGATTGGCACCCTATCTTTAGTGTATCAGCCCAGTATCCAAAACGTTCTCCCCTGGATGGGCATTGGGGAACCCCCCCCCCCCCCAGTACAGAATTAAGCTGAAAATGAATGACACTTGATCATCCCAACCTGACACAAAACACACACCCACGTCCTTCCTTTTGATTCTGTTCATCTCATGGTTTCATTTGTTTTGTGATTGTCTTCTTTTTTTTTCTTTTCTCTTTCTCATATCGTTTCAATCTCCAGTTTACAAGACATGGTGGCTAAGTATAAGAAACGAAAGAACAGAACGTGAGGAGCCTGAGCAGTCTTTTAAAATTCTTCTAACCGGTTTGGGATTGTCTCCTCATTGGATGTGATCCTGCAGTATCTTTGGTTTTCTCTGAATGAAACCTCTATAGTGTTATATAGTATCCATTGTTTCATTGAAGTTCTCCTGTAGTGTATATCCTCAGACCTCAGTGATACTGCAGTTCACTCCTCTGACCTGACAGTTAACACTCATTCAGAAATTGTCTCCCCACCTCTTAATGTGCATGGAATCACATCTTTATTGCATGTGTGCCACTGACTGATCCACTGACTAAATACTTATTCAGTCAGCCATGTTTTTGGTTTTATATCACTGTATATGTTCTGTGTCATGTTCTTACCCATTCCTGAATAGGAACTCTTCTTTGACAGGTAGGTGTCATTATAATGTATGAGGATTATAGAACCCACAATCAATCTGTCCATAGGCTGCGTTTGGACAGATTAGGTACTACCAGAAGACAGAACTCTGTCGTTAGTTCAAGTTCCAGTTTATTTATTTATAAAGGTTTTTTTATAATAGTACATTGTCTCAAAGCATCTTCATTTGGTCATTTTTTTTGGTCATTTATTGGACGCTTTTATCCAAAGCGACTTACAAGGTGAGCGCAGGGTTAATCACAACATGCCTGGAGCAATGAGGGTTAAGGGTCTTGCTCAAGGACCCACACTGGTAACTTCAGTGGACCTGGGATTTGAACCGCCAACTTTCAGATTGATAACCCAATGCCCTAACCACCGAGCTACCATGCCCTCACGGTAGCTCTACACAGAATTCCGAGCATGAAAACCGAAACCAAAAACCAAGCCAAAGTGACTGGCAAGAAAAACTCTTACGTTGTTTTTTAAGGAAGGAAACTTGAGAGGACCGATTCTCCTTGAGCAGAAGTATGTCCAGATTTTACATCATTATTGAGCAGTATTTACTAGATTGGGCGACACGGTGGCTTAGTGGTTAGCATGTTCTCCTCTCAGCACTAGGAATTCCCGATTCGAATCCCCATCTGGGTGGAGTTTCCATGTTCGCCCCATGTCTGCGTGGGTTTCTTCCGGGTTTTCCGGTTTCCTCCCACAGTCCAAAAAACATGGATCAAGTCAATTGAGTTCTACAAATTGCCCCATATAGAGTGTTTGTGTGAGTGAGTGTGTGCCCAGTGATAGATTAGCGCCCTGTCCTGGGTGTATCTGCCCAGCGCCTGAAACGTTCTCCCCTGGATGGGTATGAGGACCCCCCGCGACCCTAATAGAGGATAAAGCGGAAGATAATGGATGGATAGATGTACTAGATTAAAAAAAAAATTATGAATTAATTAAAAAAAACTATAGAGGAAAGAAGGAATGCAATTTTTGAGTGACGAGAGTGATAAAAAAAAGTAAACGGAAAGTGCAATCAGTTGGTGGTTTTAAAGTGGGGGTGTATCTACAAATCACTCTCAATGTGACTGGTTTCGTGTTTGTAGCTCAAGAGCCACGTTATGCCATTTTGAAAATTGGATATTTCACATAGGAAATGAATGAAGCCAACTTTGAAGAGTGATCAGGAATAAACGGAGAGTGCGCTCACCCTGTGATTTCACAGTATCTCAGGAACGGTTCAACCCATTCCTTAGCGGAATACAAGCAGTGATGTCAGCAATGGGCCAGGTGTGTCCTGTGAAAAACCATGTGGATAGCTCAAAAATTGCGGGAGAGGAAAGCCAGTAAAACATCAGGTGGAATAAGAATAATCAAATAATAAGACTAATAATTAAGAAAAAAAAATTAAATTATAATAATCCCAGTTTCCGTGTTCTCCCCATGTCCGCGTGGGTTTCCTCCGGGTTCTCCGTTTTCCTCTCTCCACAGTCCAAAAACATGGATCAAGTCAACTGAGTTCTCCAAATTGCCCCATATAGAGTGTGTCTGTGTGAGTGAGTGTGTGCCCAGTGATAGATTGGCGCCCTGTCCTGGGTGTATCTGCCCAGCGCCCGAAATGTTCTCCCCTGGATGGGCATGGGGAACCCCACCGCGACCCTAATAGAAGATAAAGCGGAAGATAATGGATGGATGGATAATAATCAGATGACAATTATTTTATATTATAGTCTACAGCAAAAAAACAACAACTCAGTCCAACTCACTTGTTAGAAAAGTGAAACAGATTTCAGATCAGTCTCTGTGGAGGTGGCTTTCACTTAGAAACGGTTGTTTTTCCTCATACGTTGTATGAGACAACCTCGTTTATTGAGATTTCACTCGGACCACTCAGTTGGGTCTAAGACTGAACAAATTGGCAAAACAATTCAACCATTCGAACCAAAACCTTTCGTTTACCTTTAAAATAACTAACCAGCGGTTTGTTGGTTTCTTGATGCGTAGCTCACTACTCTTCTGGGGACTGTCTGGATTTTCTGCTTTTATTTACTGCACCACTGCTCGTCCTTGATCGTTGGCAGTGTGTGGTGGTGTCGGTATGAATTAGCTATTACCAGTGTGCAGTGAACAGAGACTGAGGAGTGGCATTTCTCTTTCTATATTTTATTTATTTAGTTATTTATTCAAACAAAAGTAACACAGCGGGTCTTTATAAACTCTAGACTTATAAACCTTACAATTTTATAAACCCAGAACACTGGATTGCAAATAAAAATAATTCAATTCATCTAGTACACATAATAAAAATGGACTTGTTAAATTTAGGCAACATTGTTTGTACAGTATGTATATACATATGTTCACTCACCGGCCATTTTATTAGGTACAGCTCATTGTTTCTCCCCTTACCTTATAGACTGACTTTGTAGTTCTACAATTTCATTCTGTAGTCCATCTGTTTCTTTACATACTCTTTTAGTCCTCTTTACTCTGTTCTCTGATCAGAACCCTCACAGAGCAGGTATTATTGGGGTGGTGGGTGATGGTACGAGTGGATCAGACGCCTGTATGTTGTGATTGGTGTACCTACACCTTAATACCCAATCTGTGAAGGTCCTGATCATCGGAAAAACGAACTAAAGTGGATTAACAAAGTGTATATAGAAACAGATGGCCTACAGAATGTGATTGTAGAACTACAAAGTCCATCTATATGATCAGTGGAACTGAAAACAGTTGGACGTAGTAAAATAGCCAGTGAGTGTAGCATATATACATCTGTATATATGTGTAATATATAACAGGGTTTGGAGTTTCGATGTTCTCCCCGTGTCCGCTTGGGTTTCCTCCGGGTTCTCCGGTTTCCTCCCACAGTCCAAAAACATGGATCAAGTGCATTGAATTCTCCAAATTGCCCCATATAGAGTGTTTGTGTGTATGAATGTGTGCCCAGTGATAGATTGGAGTCCTGTTCTGGGTGTATCTGCCCAGCGTCCAAAATGTTCTCCCCTGGATGGGCATGGGGAACCCCACCCCACAACGCTAGTAGAGGATAAAGCGGAAGATAATAAATAAATTAATATAACAAGGTTTCTGAAATAGTGGGTCGCGACCCAAAAGTGGATGAGTTGAGAGAACCCCTTATATGTAAAATTTATTTCTCCGTATGGGGTGGCACGGTGGATTAGTGGTTTGCATGTTCTCCTCTTAGCGCTAGGGATTCCAAGTTCGAATCCTAAACTGGGTGGAGTCTCCATGTTCTCCCCGTGTCCGCATGGGTTTCCTCCGGGTTCTCCTCTTTCCTCCCACAGTCCAAAAACATGGATCAAGGTCAATTGAATTCTCCAAATTGCCCCATATAGAGTGTATCTGTGTGGGTGAGTGTGTGGCCAGTGATAGATTGGCGCCCTGTCATGGGTGTATCTGACCAGCGCCTGAAAAGTTCTCCGCTGGATGGGCATGGGGAACCCCTCCACAACCCTACTAAAGGATAAAGCTGAAGATAATGGATGAAGGCTTCTCCGTTTCTCACTATCCTTTACCTTTTGTCCCGTCTGGCTTACAAACTGATCCCAGAGCAGCTAACCGATTTCATTATGAACCCTGACTAACTCAAAGAATGGCATCCAGTGCATGTCGCAGTGTTCACTGTGTTGCTGCTCTGTTTACTATAAAGCCATGTGTTGCTTCTTCTTTGCCAAACCTACGTCTCAGAGAAGCCTTCGCTTGTTGCATTTACAGAACGCTTCTCAACTTTTCATCTCCATTCACAGTGAGGGCGACTCCGAGTCCGGCTCTGACACTGAGGACCGCATCGACGGCATGAAGTCTCGCCTCTCCAAACACAAGGGCTCGGCCAAAAATTTATCAGACGACGGGAGTCTGAAGGGTTCAAGGTCAGTATTTCCATGTCTGCTTCAGTCTTCCACAGAACAATGGGGGCAAATGGAATGTTGTGCTCATATAAAGCAGCGTAGCACACATTAGCTTAGCAGTCGTTTAATAATGGAGGCAGCGCTCTGTCCGGCAGATTTATTGACGTGTCTGTCGGCCAGCTGGCGTCTCTTCACCTGCTTCCCTCACGCAGAGATTAATGGATCGAGGCTGCTGGCTGACGCTTTCGATTGCTCTACATTTCATTCCTTTTTTTTTTTTTTTTAAAGATTAGAGCTTCTCTGTTGAGCGTCTCAGTACTGTTTTTATTCTCAAGTCTGCAGCTTTAAATTTGCTTTCATTATGTTCCCTCTGGTGCTTTCGACCTAAAAGCCAACCTTTCTTTTTAATGACTGCACATTAAAGACATCCAAAATGGGAAATTATTGTGCTTCACCAGACATTAGCATTTCATTTGAAGTGTTTAAGAGGAGCTGGGTCAGATAGATCACTGAATAAAACATTATTCCTGTTTCTGTTTGGATTTCTTATTATGTCTGATTCCAAATGAAAGCTCCACATTTTATGAAGGGTCATTTAACCAATAATTTCGATTCCCTCTTTTTTTCTATCTTCACCCCTGGTGTGAGACTTAATATAGAGGATAGTTAGCTACAATGTTCTCCTAACAGGACTGTGATAATGCATAGAAATTAATATTAATATCATTTAAGGAACGTTTATCATGAAATGTATAAGCGTGAACAAAAATATACAACTCTAAACTAAATTTTTAGTGATTCTATTTAAAATAGCAGACTTTTCTTTTCATAAATATGTCTTTGAACATAAATATAAACAGGAAAATGTAGAGTACCAGTGACGTTCTTGCTCCATATTTACCATATTTTCGTTTCCCAGTGGCGGGCATTGTGTGTCACACATAGGTTTTCAGTAATGCTCCATCTGAATCAATCCACCTGTCAATAACCGTTTTATGGCTATAAGACCCATCTTATTATACAGAAATGCAGTAAAAATGCATCATCAACAATGCTCTCAGAAAATTGCAATATTATTTAGGAAAATAACACCCCAAAAATCCCTTAGTGGTTAGCATGTTCTCCTCTCAGCGCTAGGGATTCCCGATTCAAATTCCAATGTCCGCGTGGGTTCTCCGTTTTCCTCCCACAGTCCAAAAACATGGATCAAGGTCAATTGAATTCTCCAAATTGCCCCATATAGAGTGTGTCTGTGTAAATGTGTGCCCAGCAATAGATTGTCGCACTGTCCTTGGTGTATCTGCCCAGTGTATCTTCTGCTTAGAGCACTAAGCAGAAGATAATGGATTGATGGACACACACTGATTAAATGCTGACGATTTTTCCTAAATCTTTCCTCCTTTTTTTCTCAAAAATACTTTAATAAGTTTCATTAAGACGTTCTTTTCTATTGCTATCCAAGCTGAAAGTCAGGTCATAATTCTCACTATCCAATTAGAGGTCGTGACACAAGCCTGCTGGAGGGACTTGGTGTCGCCAACTCAAATTTGGTTGAAGCAACAGTTTGAGTGACTTATTTCATTCTACAGGGCTGCAGAACTGAGAGTGAAGGCCTTAGGCAGATTATCTGAACCTGGCAACAAATGATGCTTTAATATGAGAATACACTTCTGGAAGTGGCGCAACCGGAGAGATGCTATGAAATACTCCATGTGGATGGAGTATTAGGGATTATTAAATAACTGTTCATGGACAAAATATAATCAACATTAATCTGTGATTTAGATGTTTTTAGGCCTGCAGAGAAAGCCCTGACAGCTCGCCACTCAATTTCACAAATAATTTTGCACATTGAATTTAATATTCATCCATTATCTTCCGCTTTATCCTCTATTAGGGTCGCAGGGGGGTTCCCCATGCCCACCCAGAGGAGAACATTTTGGGCGCTGGGCAGATACACCCAGGTCAGGATGCCAATCTATCACTGGGCACACACTCTCAAACACACACACAAACACACTCTATATGGGGCAATTTGGAGAATTCAATTGACCTTGATCCATGTTTTTGGACTTTGGGAGGAAGCCAGAGAACCCGGAGGAAACCCACGCGGACACGGGGAGAACATGGAAACTCCACCAAGATTTGGATTCGAACCGGGAATGCCCAGTGCTGAACGGAGAACATGCTAATCCCTATGCCACCATGCAACCCTTGAATTTAATATGCAGTTAATTATGTTGACCACAGTTTTATGCATCACTATTATTATTATTTCTTCAAGTTCACATATAGACAAAAGCAGGATCCTTTAAATGATTGATTGGATTGATTTCCGTACCAGATGTGTAGCAGGATGATGTGGTGAACAGAGTTCGGGGTTTTTGTTTTCCATTTTATCTGAAATATAATGTAGTACATTTGAAGATGCATCATTCTAAATGTGCTTTCATGCTTTTCCTAAGTTTCTAACTCGTATTTTATTTCCAACCTCTATACCCTTTCCCCTCTACCCTGTTTTTATTTCCTTGTCTGTCATGCTCTTTTGCCTGTTGACTGCCCCCTTTATCTAGATACGCTGTTAACAGTGATGCCAAAGAGGAAAAAGAGTGGAAGGAAAATGTCAAAGAAGGTAAAGAGTTAGAGCAGAGCAGGTCAGTGTCTGTGATGAGTTCACTCAGCTATAGGAAACGCTCCAATTTGAAGGATTCCCTTGGAGGAAAGGGAGATGAGAGTTCGCTTTTCGGCAATCTCAAAGAGCAGGAGGACTCTCCGGACTTCTCGTCTTTCCGCAAAAACAACTCCAGCTCGGTGAGCTTATGGAAGAAGGATAATCTTGATATGGATGACAGGAGCTCGGTTATCTCTGAGGCTTACTCGGAGGCTGCCGGCAGAGCCAGAAAGGGAATGGAGAGCCGCTGGTCGGAAGTGGACAAGGAGTCAGTTGTGTCTTCTGTGAGCAATAAACGAGCGTCTTGGTTGGACGATGATGCCAAGTCCACTGTCAGCACCGTGAGCATGTTGAGCCGACATCGGAGCATGTCCCGTCTGGATGAGCACCAGAGTCCGACGCTGAGCCGAAGGAGTCCCGGGAGTGTCAGCTGTAGAAGTCCTGGGACTGTGAGCCGTGCCGACTCCCGTCTGTCATTGGCTCGCAGCTGCCGCCTTAGTGAGTTTGATCTGGATGATGACGCAATGAGTATGGCCTACAGTGATATGCGCTCTGACTCCCGCAGTCTCCACCACTCGGCCAGCGGCCGCAGCATGTCGGTCCCTCCTCGTCCACGCACCGAGAACTCTGATCTTCTCGATAACTCGGACCTCAAGCCCGTCAGCCACCGCAACTACCTGGATCCATCTTTGGAGGCAGCCATCAATGAGGTGCTGAACTTCAAACCCATCACCTTCAAACGCAGCAGTTTGGAAGACTCCGAGGCGGAAGGGTCCAAACCCCGCAAAGTGCAAGACGAGGAGGAGGAAGACGACAGGAAGAGCGTGAGGTCCGGCAGAGACAGCAGCCGCAGTTCCTCCAGCCTGAGGCGCTCTGCGTCAGCCGTGGACTTCAGACGCTCCAGCAGCAGCCTGAGCAACCACAGCAGAAAGAAGAGCAAGAGCAGGAGCAGGAGGAGAAGCCATAGCTCGGACTCTTCGGAGAACGAGCGGAAGAAGAAGAGCTCGAAGAAGAAGAAGAAGGGGAAGAAAAAGAAGTCGAAGAAGCAATCGTCTTCGTCTTCCTCCTCGTCGTCCTCCGATTCCGAGTCGAGTTCAGAATCCGACTCCAGCTCAGGATCCTCCACCATTTCCTATCGAAGCACCAATAGTGTGAAGAAAGCTCCTGGTAAACATGATGCAGAGTCTGAAGAGGAGGAGGAGGAGGAGCATGAAGGTCGTTCTGAAGCATCTCCTCCACTCAGCAAGAAGGATCAGAAGAAAAGGAAGAAGAGAGTGGACAGCGTGATGATGAAATATCTTTACAGGCCTGACAGTGACTAAAGACGGCAGTAGGTGTTGCCTGGTTTGGGGTGTGCAAGCATGATAGCAGACTAACTTTGAGAGCAGAGGACGTGTTAACAGAGTGTTTAATGTGAATCCGTGTTTTAACATCATTACAATTCACAAACGCACAGTGAAACCTCTGTTTTCACTGCTAATCTGTCCGCAAACAATCAGTGAAATTAGAATAGATGAAAACTGAGGCACCAATTTCTACTTAAATCAATTTAAATCCAAAAAATGTATTCTTGAGACTCAAATACAAAAAAAATTTTTTTATAGGGAATAAATGTGTGTGTGTGTGTGTGTGTGTGTGTGTGTGTGTGTGTGTGTGTGTGTGTGTAATATATATATATATATATATATATATATATATATATATATATATATATATATATACACACATCCATCCATCCATTATCTTCTGCTTTAGCCTCTATTAGGGTCACAGGGGAGAACGTTTCGGGCGCTGGGCAGATAGACCCAGGACAGGGCATCAATCTATCGCTGGGCACACACTCACTCACACAGACACTCTCTATATGGGGCAATTTGGGGAGTTCAATTGACCTTGATCCATGTTTTGGACTGTGGGAGGAAACCGGAGAACCCGGAGGAAACCTACACAGACATGGGGAGAACATAGAAAGTCCACCCAGATTGGGATTCAAACCGGGAATCCTGGAATATATATATAAATTGATCCCCAAAATTCGATTTTGACTTAGCAAGTCTTACATTCAGAGGCAAAGATTTCCACAACCTTAGCGCATTAAAATAAAACACACAAACTGAGATCAGAAATGTAATCTGGACCCTCACCATGCACTGCCTGATATGTTACTACCAAAACCTTAAACTGGCAGCCTGTGCTGAGAGGCCAGTACCGCAGTAATATGGATAAAAAAGATAAATAAATATAATTTAAAAAAAATATTGCAAGTTAATATTTAGAAGAACAGCATTTAAAATTCTCATCATCCCTCATCTTCACATCATCTATCTCTGTTTTTTTTTAAGCCTATTTTGCGACATTAGCTTCTTCATCGCTTCCTTTTTCGCCACAACGGAACTTATTGTGGACGTCGACTTTCTTACGTGCGGCCGATTCTATTTTTTAAAAGATTCAATTCTCCAACTGGTTACTGTTTCTGCTCTTTTCTTTGATGAGCTTTGCCTCTTTCTCTGGTCCCATGATGGAGCTGAAAGTAAAGCGTTAACATCACTTTTATTTAAAAGGGAAACACTTAACCGGGACAATGAGATTTGTGCACACGTCACGCCGATTAACTCCGAACCAACAGACGAAAACCGAGACAATCGATGAGCCCGACTCCAGTGATATCTGAAGTCAGTGAAAACAGAAGTGTTCCGCTGTACTCAAAACACACAACTAACAAATGGTTCTCATCAGTCTGGAGGTTGAATTGCACTCATTTCAATTTGGAGTCAGTCTGTAAAAAGGTCTGCTGCATCATCTGTTGAACTCTCACTGTGATTTATGACCCAGTATGAAATTAAGATACAGCAGGGGTTACTATAGATCTCCCTCACGATTTCTCCACTTGGAAACAGACCATCGATCTGCACGGCATATTAAAAATGATGGTAGCTGTTAGCCCTGAGCATGTTGTGTGGTTTGTTTTGAGTTTTTATTTTTTTATAAAGTAAAAATTCTGCTTAATGGCACGAGAAACATCACCTCTCACTGATGTGTACCTCATGCGGAATTCTAATTGTAGTCTGTTTCACCTCCAGATCCGCTTCCAGAAAACATCTCTGTCTCAATGGATCGGACGAGGAGGAAGAGGAGGAGGAGAAAGAAGAAAGGAGTGCAGCTCGAAGATCCTACCGCTCCTGATAAGACCAGCACCATCACCTTAATCCCAGAAAGGGCAACCCAGTAGAGCCGGTGTCGGGCTTCTCCACAGCCAGTATTTTGCCTCTCGATACTGGAGTCCTGGAGCAACTGGAGGATCTCTGTGGGAGAACGTGGTGGAACGACCATCCATCTCTTTCCTGCACTGTCTGCACAGATACCGCCTTTAAATCACTTACTATTTCACTTAGTGCTGATATTATAAATTCTGCTTGTTGTATTATGGATCTTACACCATCCAAACTAGTTTTTAGAGCCGCTGCGTCTCCTTCATCTAGATCCTCCTGTGAGTCAGTGCCGTTTTCACTTTAATCGTTGTCCTCCCTCTGCACTCAGAACGCTCTGTTTGGATCGGTCTTAATGGTCCCCCGTTAGTGTAACCACCCATTTTCAGTCCTTTTCACGAATATTAGCGCTCCTGGGGAACAAAACGGTTCGTACGAAGCCTCATTATTTGCTCATGCTTCGGATATTTTATTATTAGTGACATTATAGAATATGAACAAATAAACAAAGTGTCCCATTTTTAGAAATACAGTGAAAGTTTAATTTAAGATGTTTTTCTCAAACCCTGGTTGACAGCCCTTTATTTTTTGAAGCGGTTTCTCTTGCAAAGAAAATGATGAAGATTTTACTAACTGTTGTCTGATGAGAGTGAAGAATCTCTTTAGGTACTGATTGGACTACACTTCAGCACTCTGCTCTTTAATTTAACACTGTCGAGTTCAATCACTTGAGTGGTGATTTGTGGTGCCATGGCGTAGTGAATTATGGTCCTCCAAACATGCCTGACCCAGGGCATTAGATACTATTTTCCCAAGAAACTTTCTGCCCAGCTCTGAAATGAGTGGCCCAGTAATGCAGAAGTTACAGCATGAACATCCCAGGTTCCTACTGTGTGGAGTCTATGAGTGGGTTTAGGTACTCCAGCAACCCCCCTTCCATATGTATATAGAGTGTGTCTGTGTGAGTGTGTGCCCAGTTATAGATTGGCGTCCTGTCCTGGGTGTATCTGCCCAGCGCCCAAAACGTTCTCCCCTGGATGGGCATGGAGAACACCCCCCCCCACCCCACGACCCTAGTAGAGGATGAAGTGGAAGATAATGGATGGATGGATATTTGGCTTGTGATGACATTTCCTGTTAGTTGTGAATTTACACGTAATTGTTTGCGCTGCATATCAGACCACGCACGGGTTTAAAGGGACTAGCAACTCGCACGCTGATTGGTTCATTGCATGTCACGCCCAGAACACACCCCCGTGTCAGTTTGTATGCTTCTTTTTTATGCTTTTTTTTCTATTTTGGATTTTATGATTTTTCACAGCAGACCTAATTACAGATTTAATAGTAGCGTAGTAAATCACGCCCCCCCCCTGATAAATTTGCCCACAATTATATTGTCCAAACCTTGCTGTGGTGTCAACTGGTTATTTATTTACTCCCTTTAAACCAGCTGTCCATGATTAGGATCACTGGGTTGCTAAATCTTATCCCAGTGGAAGACCAAGAAACACCCTGCCAGGTCAATCAGTCCATCGCAGGACAGAAGCACCGCACACATTTCCAACTGAGCGTCTTCCGTTCATCTGACATTTTGGCTTTGCTCGTATAGAAAATTCACACAGACGTGGAAAGAACATGCCAACTCATGCCACATGAACAGGAGCCTGGAATCTGCCATGAAATTTCCCCTAAAAACCAATGTAGAGTAACTCTGCAGTTCTAGATTTAACAAATGTTTAGTTTTCTCAGTCATTATATGTCTAGTGGATTACTGTTGACCCTGTTGTTACAACAAAGATCAGAACGCTCGAGCTAAAGATGAGCTGTGTTTTAAAAAGATGATGATATTTGTTTTAATTAACAGATTTGGGGTT
>JAFMOD010000155.1:1043685-1053685 GCA_019802435.1 Corydoras maculifer
TATATATATATATATATATATAAATAATGTGTATATATATATATATACATACATGTGTGTATACTGTATATATGTATACACACACATATATATATAGATATAGATAGATAAATAGATAGATACCTGTGTGTGTGTTATTTTGTGCAATATCTATTTAAAACATAGTGTAGTAAATATTTATTTTTATGTTGTGTGTGTGTGTGTTATTTTGTACAATAACTAAAAATTTAAGACATAATGTAATAAGTATTTATTTCTATATTAATTCTATACCTTGTAGGCAGAAGTACTTAAACATTTAGTTATATATATTTTAAAGTTTATTTATTATTATACAGCTTTTTACAGTAGTTTTTTTTCTCTCTCTCCCTTCCTCTCTCACTCCCCCCCCCCCTCTCTCTTTCTCTTTTCTGACTGTCTGTGACATTAACTTTCTTCCTCTGTAACTCAATGCTGTCTCTAATGTCTTTGCTCGTGTCAGTAACCCCCTCCATCACCGCTGCCTTTCTTGTCACAGTTTTCTTATTCATCAGGCACTTGATGTTCCCTGTTCTATTCTAAAATACGATCTGGAGATGAATAAATGTGTTCTCGATTGTGCACTTGCATTTGTAAAACAATTCTCTGGTGTGTTAAAAGCAAACAGTCTATTCATTCTGTGGATGTCAATCAAGTGTCATTTTTAATTGTACAAACACTTCCCTCCCTTTCCATTTGCATGTGAATGCCAGATCTGAACTAAAATCAATCAGGTGCTAGATTTAATGAAATTCATTGATTTAATGAAGTGATGCCTCTGACATGCTAAAGCACAACACGAGGCCACCTTTACAAACTAAAATAATCCAGTTATTTTACAGCAGGCGTGACCTCAGTATTAAACAAAATAGTCCAGTGATATGAATTAATGAAACGAGAGATGCTTCTCGACATGAATTAAATGAAAACGCATCATGAGCCGTAATTTAAGAGTTCTGTCTGTGTTCCTGCTCATGCCTTGCAGCTCTCAAAAACAACTGAAATCTTTATTCAGCCTGATTCAGCCTGCCAGATGTTCAACCAGCTCAATCGATCGAGTTACCCCTCTAAACCTCTCTCTCTCGCTCTCTCTCTATTTCCATCCATCCATCCATTATCTTCCGCTTTATCCTCTAGTAGGGTTGGGGGGGGGGGTTCTCCATGCCTATCCAGGGGAGAACATTTCGGGAGCTGGGCAGATACACCCAGGACAGGGACACAATCTATTGCTGGGCACACACTCACTCACACAAACACACTCTATATGGGGCAATCTGGAGAATTCAATCAACCTTGAATCCATGTTTTTGGACCGTGATAGGAGAACCCGGAGGAAATGCGCAGACATGGGGAGAATTTCCAGATTTCCAGTTCGAATCCCAATCTGGGTGGAGTTTCCATGTTCTCCCCGTGTCCGTGTGGGTTTCCTCCGGGTTCTCCACTTTCCTCCCACAGTCCAAAAACATGGATCAAGGTCAACTGAATTTCCCAAATTGCCCCATATAGAGTGTGTGTGAGTGAGTGAGTGTGTGCCCAGTGATAGATTGGCGCCCTGTCCTGGGTGTATCTGCCCAGCGCCCGAAATGTTCTTCCCTGGATGGGCATGGAGAACCCCCCCGCGACCCTAATATAGGATGAAGCAGAAGATAACGGATGGATGGGTGAATATATATATATATATATATATATATACTGCTGGACCTGCGGGCAGCACAGTGGCATAGAGGTTAACATGTTAGCGCTGGGGATCCAGGTTCAAATCCTTTTCTGGTTGGCTTTTCCATCTTCTCCCCATGACTGTGTGGGTACTGTCCAGGTTTTCCAGTTTTCTCCCACAGGATATAAGGGACCATATTAACAAATGAAGATTAATAATACTTAGCTGCTTACTTCACTTTCTGTCTTGTTCTTATAAGGTTTTGGTTTTGGAGATGTCTGCAGATGTGATTCCCTGTCTTTTTTATTCTATCAATTGCAACAAAAATAGCAGACAACTGTGACATGCTGATCTCAGATCTGCTCTATTCCGTGCTGAAGACAACAGCCTGCTCCTGGATCAGATAAGAATCTTTAAATATTTAATAAGCTTAAATCTTACTTTTTTTTCCCCCTCAATTTCTTTATTTTCTACAATTTGGGACATTCGGACAATTTGAAGTTTTGTGTCATGTTACACACACACATACATACATACATACACACATACATACATACATACACACACACACACATATATATATCCATCAACTTCCACTTATCCTATACTAGGGTCAGGGGGAAGTCCCCTATGCCCATCCAGGGGAGAACATTTCTGGTGCTGGGCAGATACACCCAGGACAGTGCGCCAGTCTATCGCTGAGACATACAATATATATATATTATACAGATATACATATATACAGTATATATATATATATATATATATATATATATATATATATATATATATAATAAAATGTGTTTCATTTTAAGCCCTTTCTTTATGTAGCTATACATATAAATATATATATGCATAGCTACATAAAGAAAGGGCTTAAAATAAAACACATTTCATAGGCTTACACACACACACACACACAAGTCACCCTGAAAACTGACAGCATTGGTAATGCAATTTCCTTTAAACAATCAGACTTTCTTGTGGAAGTGATTTTTCTCTCCAGTGATGTGTGCAGCTTCCAAACTGTCATTATTCCCAGAGATGAGTGCTGGAGGTCCATCAGGTACGATTCCGAGTCATCAATGCCCATCCATTAAACTGACAAGGCCAGGTCTTTCACATTGAGTTGTCCATATGTATGAGAAGAAAAGATTCATGTCTGTGGAATTCTCGGGATAAATCTGACACGTTGTCATGTCAATATGGAAATGAGAGCGCTGGTGACTGAATGAGCAGCAGGAATCTTTAAGTTCAGGAAATCGTAGCTCACACTTGATGTCTGACAAATCATGTCCAGCACAAATCATAGTCAGTTTGTTCAGTAAATCCATTCTTATCGATGTGGTATTGATAATAATTTATGGCTCTTATTTGAAATGCATATTTAGTGTCTTGTGCATGGTACTTTAAGGTGTCAGATTTTCATCATTAACTTATAGAACATTAGCAACGATCTGATGAATACAGTAGACACCCAAAGACTCAGGGACTCAGTACTGCTTTTTGAGGTTATACGTTTACATTTAGTCATTTAGCAGACACTTTTATCCAAAGCCACTTACAAATATCCCAACTTGATATTTGGGGTCAGAACACAGGGTTAATACAGCGCCCCTGGAGCATCGAGGGTAAAGCGTCTTGCTCGAGGACCCACATTGGTATCATCAGTGGTCATTGGCTTTGAACCCTCAACCATCAGATTGATAGCCCAACACCCAAACCACTGATCTACCACACACTGCACAGTTATGGCCAAGATTATAAGCTTGAAGACAGAAATATTAAAGTACATATCTACAGTTTAACTATACACCATATGGGCACAAGTATTGGGACACCTTCAGTCTCTTCGGCTTGCTTAATAGGGCTTCTGCATTTGAACACTGTATAGCTGCTTTGAGCTTGAACATTAAGTTGGAAGATGTTCTACAAAATGGATTGTGTTTGTGGAATTCTAATCCATCCTGAAGGTGTTGATGGTGTTAAGGTCATTGCTCGTTGCACATTCCACAGCAATCTCAGCCATCCATGTCTTTACATGAGAACATTTTGCAGACACTTTTAATCGAAGTGGTTTAAATGGTATGCAAATGTGATGAATCCAATGGACACCTGATCACTGAGCAATCTGGAAATGGCTTGCTGATGCTGATGCTGATGCTGATGCTGATGCGTCCTCAAGGAGTATGGGTCCCCCACTAAACCTGTGTCCTCAGCCTGTTTCTTCCTTAAAAAGCAACATCACCAGAAGTTTTTATTGTGTTGCTTGTTGCTCTTTTGGGGTTCGGGTTTGGAATACTGTAAAACTGCTTTGGGACTATTACTTAAAAGCGTTTACATTTACATTACATTTGGTCATTTAGCAGATGCTTTTATCCAAAGCGACTTACAAGGTGAGCACAGGGTTAATCACAACATCCCTGGAGCAATAAGGGTTAAGGGCCTTGCTCAAGGACCCACACTGGTAACTTTAGTGGACCTGGGATTTGAACCCACAACCTTCAGATTGATATTTTTCAACATCCTAACCACTGAGCTACCACGCCCGCTTTAAAGTACTATTCTTAAAAGCGCTATAAAAATGAACTTGAGCATCATGTCATAGTAGGACTAAGTGTTACTGCACCGCAATATTTCGGTTTCTTGAAGTCAACTGCCAGGTAGCGATGTTACAGTAAAGTCACATCATCAGTGATGTACCTCAGCATCACAGGGTGTTTCAGTGAGGTTACCCAAGCAGCCACATGACAACTTTTGCTTAACTTGAGGTTTAAACCTCCCCACTCCCGAGCACCCTCACCACTGAGCTACCACCTTACTTCATCCTCAGCCAAAAAAGCGTCTTCCCCCAACTATTATTTACGCTACAGGTTTACTCTAACCTGACTCTCTGGAATGAGCCAGTTTTTTAGGTTCCTCAGACATGGACCACATGTTAAAGTGCAATTTGTCAGCCACCCACCTCTCTGCTTATGATCAAACCCTCATCTACTGAGGTAAATATTAGTTATCGCATGCTAAATGGTAATTTAATACAGTCATTAATAACCAATCACAATCAATATCCTCTCACTCCTTGCTCCACAAATAAATGAGGCCTAATGCTGATGTTGTCATGCTGCATAATTTTCTCATTCTCACTGATGGCAGTGAACGACTTCAGTAAAAGGTTGACTGATTAACGATTAAATTGTTTACGGCCTCAAACATTTTCTTACCAGCAACAAGAGGATTAAGACCAAATGCACATACACTCATTTTCAACCAAATGATGATAAAACTATACCAGTGACTTTTGTTTATGAAGTTGGAGACCGGTATTTGGGCAGCGTTTCCATCCATCCATCCATTATCTTCCGCTTTATCCTCTACTAGGGTCGTGGGGGGGTTCCTCATGCCCATCCAGGGGAGAACATCTCGGGCGCTGGGCAGATACATCCAGGACAGGACAGGATGCCAATCTATCACTGGGCACACACTCACTCACACACACACTCTTTATGGGGCAATTTGGAGAATCCAATTGACTTGATCCATGTTTTTGGACTGTGGGAGGAAACCAGAGAACACTGAGGAAACTTACGCGGACACGGGGAGAACATGGAAACTCCACCCAGATGGGGATTCGAACTGGGAATCCCTAGTGCTAAGAGGAGAACATGCCAATTTATTCCGATTTATTAATTCAATTTTACAGTCCAATTGGTTAAGAAAACAGCCTTGTGACCTGAAGGTCCCCGGTTCAATCCCCAGTTCCCCGAAGTACTATGACTGAAATGCCCTTGGGCAAGGCACCTAAACCCAATTGCTCCCCAGGTGCAGTGTACAGGGCTGCCCACCCCCCAAGCAGAGTGCTCACCTCACACAGTTGACTGGGGTGTCATTGCACGGATGGGGTAAATGTGGAGAACTCTGTGTGTAAGCACTGTAGAAGAGATGGATGGATGGGTGGGTGGATGGGTGGATGGGTGGATAGTTATGTAGGTAGGTGGAGACCTAAGTGATACTTTGCAAAATAGAATAGACAGTTTTTAAATGTCCTGTTGTTTTATTTGTTCTTCCAGACCAAATCAGTAGTATTATAGAGCCTGATGGCCCTCGGAACTAAAGATCTCCTCAGTCTGTCTGCAGAGCAGCTCAGTGACCGCAGCCTGCCACTGAACGTGCTCCTTTGGTCCATAATGATGGTGTGCAGTGAGTGACCATCGTCCATGATCACTTTTATTACAGGTGGATCAGAGGAATACCGTATCGAATGCTGAAAACCCACCAGGATTATGTAGGGAACGCTGGTGAACGATTCCAACAACACTGCTTTTATCTCTGAACATATACAAAGTTGTCTTAGTGAGTCAGAGGAAGTCCCCGAGGTTTAAACTTCCCTCTCTCACTGATATCAGGGCTTATCTGTAAAATCGGAAACATTAATGCTGAAATACAAAGGCTTTTTAACCATCTTTAAGTTGCTCGACTGAGCTTACGTTGGATGATTGGTATCAAAGGAACATCCTTCAGTTTTAGGAAAAGGAGCTTTTGTGTGTGAAAGACTGACGCTGTAGCTGTTGCCCTCCTGCAGTGGACACAGATGGATTTTAAATGCTGGATGCTTGGAATCCACATTTAAGCATTTTTTTTTCCTCTGGCAGGGCAGCAGGGTGGTGTAGTGGTTATCACATGCCCCTCTCAGCGTTGGAGATTTAGGTTTGTATACCGATCTGGGTGGAGTTACATGCTGTCCTCTGTTAAACAATCAGACTGAATTACAGTGCTTATCACCTTTAACTGAGTTTCTTATGCGTTTTCTTTGTGGTATCATTAGCTCTTCATCCATAACACTGCCGGAGCACCACGGCAACCACAATTACTGGACGGAACCTGGATTTTTGTTGGATCCGTGTTACTGTCCTACAAGAAAGTCCCCACAATTGATCTAGTTTTTTTTATTTTAAATAATGGACAGAGGCGGAATAGAGCGAAACGGTGGCTTAGTGGTTGTTAGCACATTCACCTCTCAGCACTAGGGATTCCCGGTTCAAATCCCCATCTGGGTGGAGTTTCCATGTTCTCCCCCTGTCCACGTGAGTTTCCTCCGGGTTCTCTGGTTTCCTCCCACAGTTCAAAAACATGGATCAAGTCAACTGAGTTCTCCAAATTGCCCCATCTAGAGTTTGTTTGTGTGTGTGAGTGTGCCCAGTGATTGATTGGCGCCCTGTCCTGGGTGTATCTGCCCAGCGCCCGAAACGGTCTCCCCTGGATGGGCATGGGGGACCCCCACACGACCCTAGTAGAGGATAAAGCGTAAGATAATGAATGGATGGAATAATGGTCACCTGATCACTGCACAACCTGAACATAGGTGTACGGCACTGTTAATGCTGCCCGGCCCCTCTAGGAGGATGCCTCCCACCATTGAGTCTTGGTCCTCACAAGGTTTCTTCCTTGAAAAACAACTTAACAGGGAATTTTTTATTGCCGCAGTTGTTTTAGCTTTGCCTTTGGGGGTTAAAGTTTTCTTGTACTTTGGGTTACTACAGTTTCTTCGGCTTTCTCCCACAATCCAAAAACAGGGGTTTAAGGTGAATTGGCTCTAAATTAGAATTAAACCCTATATAGTTTGTGGGGGAAGTCACGGGCTTGAACCAGCCTTGTGACCTGAAGGTCTCCGGTTCGATTCCCGATCGCACCAAGTACTACAGGCAAGGCACCCAACCCCAATTGCTTCCCGGGCGTCATATTCAAGGCTTACCACCGCTCCGGGTATGTGTGCTCACTTCCCCAGTGTGTGTGTGTGTGTGTGTGTGTGTGTGTGTGTGTGTGTGTGTGTGTGTGTGTGTGTGTGTGTGTGTGTGTCTTCCACAGCACGGATGGTTAAATGTGGAGGACAAATTGTCTGTGTGTAAGTACAGTAGGCAAATAAATCACTTTTGTGTGTGTGTGTGTGAATAAATAAGTGTATGCCTGTAAAATGTTGGCACCCTGTCCTGAGTGTATCTGCCCAGTGCCTGAAACGCCCCCTCTCCAAGGATTAAGCGGTCAAGATGATGAGGAGACTAGATTTCTTCTTGTGTATGTCAAGGACACTTAAGCGCTGTACCAGACCTCTTTAAATGTCACTAGTCGTCACATGTCTCATGTTTATGGATCAGAACATACATGTGATGAAGAAAATGCTAATGGAAATGACCACAGCAGACTTTATGACCCGGACAAACTGATCATGGATTCATTTATTCATTTATGTTCTGTGCTGCTCTTTCAGATATGGACACTGATGCAATCCCAGATTTTAAAAAATGACACAACGTCCAGTTACATTCACAGCATTTAGAAGAAGTCCTTATCTACACTGACTGACAGTATTTTGGACATATAAAAATCTAACTTTGTGGTTAAAGCATTTTCTTTGTTTCAGAATGACCATACAGGGTGGCTCCGTATTTTAGGAAGGAATCCGGTGGTCTAGGAGTTTGCCTCTCAGCGCTGGGAATCTAGGTTCGAATCCCAATCTAGATGGAGAAGCCTGAAAACAGGGATTCAAGATGAATTTCCATTATGTAAATGCATCCATGCAAATTGCCCCATATAGTGTGTTTGTGAGAGTGTCTCTGTGTGTGTGTGTGTGCCCAGTGATAGATTGACACACTGTCCTGGGTGAATCTGCTCAGCACCCGTAACGTTTTCTCCTGGATGGGGAACCACGCCCTCACCCCCACCCACACACCCAAGCAGAGAAATAAGTTAAATAAGATAATCAGAGGAAAACTCCCAAAGCACATTCCAAAATCTAGTGGATTCCTGAAGATTTCCAGAATAGTACAAGTTGTCATCGCTGCAAAAACTGATTCAGAATGTGATGACATCAAAGGTCCTGTAGGTTTAATGTCTGGTTGGAACAATATGTTTGTCTATGTATATAATATGTGGAGTAGTCCTTCTTCAGTAGAACAGAAGACTGTATTCTGGTATTAGTGCTTTCTTACATATACGGCAGAGTTCTCAGGAAAATAGTGTACCAGTTTTAATCTATTTGAATATTTGGACAGCATTTTTGTTGTTATTATTATTATTATTATTATTATTATTATTATTATTATTATTATTATCCATCCATCCATTATCTTCAACTTTATCCTCTACTAGAGTCGCGGTGGGGTTCCCCGTGCCCATCCAGAGGAGAACGTTTCGGGCACTAGGCAGATACACCCAGGACAGAGCACCAATCTATTACTCACTCACTGACCTTGATCCATGTTTTTGGATTGTGGGAGAAAACCAGAGAACCCGAAGGAGGTGTAGGCTTTGTAGAATTCCAAAAATAGAGGTTTCCCATGCCCATCCAGGGGAGAATGTTTCGGGCGCTGGGCAGATACACCCAGGACAGGGCGCCAATCTATCACTGGGCACACACTCACTCACACAAACACACTCTATAGGGGGCAATTTGGAGAATTAAATTAACCTTGTTCCATGTTTTTGGACTGAGGGAGGAAACCGGAGAACCCGGAGGAAACCTTTATCAGTCGCAATTACTAATCAGACTCCATCCAACGATGTCATCAGGAGTGGTGTTTTGCTTGGATTGCAGTATCCGTGATGAGTATCCGTCCATTTACCAAATCTTTGCTATGATGATAAGGAAGCATCATCTGCAAGATCTGAATTTAATAAATTACACCGCCAGCTTTTACAGTCGGGGGAAATAAAAATCTATTTTATATTCAGTCCTTGTACTTGGTGCTCCTAAGACCTGACCCATTTCTCAGAAACATGTCTTGCTTAATAATGCAAATTCAATTATGATGTCAATTCTGAGCTCCGACAGTGGAGTAGTTTTCAGTCACCTTTCTTTGGAGAATAGAGTGCGAGTCTCTGTGGGTCAGATGGGTAGTTCTTCAAAGTGGGGTAAAAAAAAATCTCCTGGCTTGTTTATTCTGCACAGTGTCTGACTTTTCCGGCTGACCTGAGTTGAAACCAGTCAAACTCTGAAGGGCAGTATGTAATTCCCTTGCTCTGACCTCACTGCTGCACTTTGCTGGAAATGATTTCCCCTCAGATAATAAGTTATGACCTAGCATTTGGAAGTTTTTCTGTGCTGTAGTAAGGGCAGGATGACATTTTAAATAACACTGAGTCCGGAAAGGAGGCAAGTTGGTAAATTTTAATGGCTTTGAGTACAAACAACCTGATAAAACCCTTATGTTTTGTCATCTGTGTGAATATTACATTGTCATGTAGCACCTTAAACACTGCTGCAAATCAAGTTCTCTTCTTCATAGCAATGATATTCCCCATTGACTGCGGAACATGACACAGTTCAAGGTG
>JAFMOD010000155.1:1056185-1074915 GCA_019802435.1 Corydoras maculifer
CACACTCACTCACACATACACACTCTAAATTGGGCAATTTTGAGAATTCAATTAACTTGATCCATGTTTTTGGACTGTGGGAAGAAACCAGAGAACCCGGAGGAAACCCACGCAGACACGGGGAGAACATGGAAACTCCACCCAGATGGGGATTCGAACCGGGAATCCCTAGCGCTGAGAGGCGAATGTGCTAACCACTAAGCCACCGTGCCGCCTATATATATATATAATTAAACAATTTCATTTATTTATGCAATATGATAATTAAGTTATTAGAACCTGAGGATCCCTGTACTCTTGTGTCTCTGCGGGTTTCTCCGGGTTCTCCAGTTTCCTCCCACAGTCCAAAAACATGGATTCAAGGTAAATTGGTCGCTCCAAATGGCCCCTATATATGTGGGAGTGAATGTGTGCCCAGCGATGGCTTAAGCTGAAGGTAATTAGATGAGATAATATTAAATGTAGTGATTGAGTTATCAAGCATTTTTCTTAGTGTCGTGCCTCCAAAAATATCTGGTCTATTACATAGTACGCAAAATCTGTTGACAAAAATAGATAGTAGCCTAAGAACGTCTGAATATGCAGAAGGCATCGAGTGGTAGGTAAAAATGACCCTGATGGGCTGCTGAACTGGATCCATTTTGAAGTAGACATCTGCAACACGATTTGATATCCCATGATTCAACTCGAACAAAATCAAACAATTAAGCTGGGAATAAAAAAATAGCAGAGAATTGAAAATGTGTCTATTTAGCATTTCTTCACCTTTGTTTAATCCTCTGTTCAATGATTTTGTGTGATTTTGAGTGTTTCAGTTATTGCTGTAACAGGTACATCTCAATTCTTATGATTTAGATTGCGAGTGCTTACTTTAATGATGTCACATGATGTAAACAATCTCATATATTGGAGCTATTGTAGTAACTGTGACACTGACTTTGTGGCGGGGTATGAAATTGTGTGCCAAAGGAAATTGCTGGGCTCCAGAGCTTTGGTCTGTAAATCAGGAGGCTGATGAGAGTTCAGTGAGGCTCCTGTGGCAGCTGGAAAGCTTTGAAGACTTTGTGGAAAGGCTATTTGTTGCGAGCGACCGGATCTGTTTTCTCTTGAAGCAGAAGTGATGTAGCTGTTAATACAGCTATTAAAATAACTTTAGGATGTTTTTTTTGAATGAGGCTTTGAAATGCACTGCCCTCATTTATATCTGTGGTCGTCATGCGCTTGGTATTTTGTACATGTGTAATGTGCTTGGGCGGCACGGTGCCTTAGTGGTTAGCACGTTCGTCTCTCAGCGCTAGGGATTCCCAGTTCGAATCCCCATCTAGGTGGAGTTTCCATGTTCTCCCCGTGTCCGCGTGGGTTTCCTCCGGGTTCTCCGGTTTCCTCCCACAGTCCAAAAACATGGATCAAGTCAATTGAATTCTCCAAATTGCCCCATATAGAGTGTGTCTGTGTGAGTGAGTGTGTGCCCAGCGATGGATTGGTGCCCTGTCCTGGGTCTATCTGCCCAGCGCCCGAGACGTTCTCCCCTGGATCGGCATGGGGAACCCCACCGCGACCCTAATAGAGGATAAAGCGGGAGATAATGAATGAATGAATGAATGAATGAATGTACTGTGCTTTAAAATGATTATGATTAAATATTATGATAAGTGGATTTTTCTGATTCCTGAAACATTCATACTTGTTTTTAGATTAAATAAGTATTGATGTCAAATATCCCACTGTGGCTTTCTTGGTTTCAAGAAGCTAGAAATATGTTCAGAACCAGTCAAAGGTTTGGACACACCCACTTCTTCGTCCATTTACCATAGAGATAGTTTGAATCCCAAACTGGGTGGAGTTTCCATGTTCTCCCCGTGTCCACGTCCAAAAACATGCATCAAGGTCAATAAAATTTTCAAAATTGCCCCATATAGAGTGTGTCTGTGTGAGTGAGTGTGTGACCAGCGGTATATTGGCGCCCTGTCCTGGGTCTATCTGCTCAGCGCCCGAAACATTCTCCCCTGGATGGGCATGGGGAACCCCACCGCGACCCTAGTAGAGGATAAAGCGGAAGGTAATGGATGGATGGATGCACTTTATAGTTTTGTAATCATAGACTGTAGTCCATATTGTTTAAGTGCATTAATGCCTTTTATGCTTTTTTTATTTACTTAATCACACTTAAATACAGGGCAGCAAGGTGGCGGTTCGAATCCCAATCTGGGTGGAGTTTCCATGTTCTCCCCATGTCCGCGTGGGTTTCCTCCGGGTTCTCCGGTTTCCTCCCACAGTCTAAAAACATGGATCAAGTCAATTGAATTCTCCAAATTGCCCCATATAGAGTATGTTTGTATGTGTGTCTATGTGAGTGAGTGTGTGCCCAGCGATAGATTGGTGCCCTGTCCTGAGTGTATCTGCCCAGCGCCTGAAATGTTCTCCCCTGGATGGGCATGACCCTAGTAGAGGATAAAGCAGAAGATGGAAGGACACTTAAATACAGTACATTTACATTTAGTCATTTAGCAGACGCTGGTATCCAAAGCGACATCACAATTCAGTAGTTATGATGAAATAAGATGTAAGATGTTTAGGATAAGTATGCATGGTGCATTAGTGCTACAGGATATTGTAGGTATCATAATAAATAAGTGTAGAATGTCACATGAGATCCAACCATTAATTAAATTTTTGTTAATGGCACTACAGTGATGCACAGGGTTTCAAAACTCAAAAAAAGGTAGAAAAGTGCACATTGCATTTGCATCATCTAGCAGATGCCCAATTCAGGAGCAACTTCCAATAATATTCTCAAACAATACTCCTCATGAAACAGGCCATGTGGTTGCTGAAGGAATCACCATTCCTCTTCCCTTCATGCTCCATCTGTCGTCTGCTGATAATTTCGTTTTCATCCTCTATCAGCATTTTGGGTTGGAGAACAGTTTGGGTTTAGCACTGAAAATCAGTGAATTAAATCATAGAGTACGTTTATCATGCTCTGCAAAGCTTTAGGGTCCGATGCAGATAAATAAATAAAGCAATGCACTCCTAAATAATACTGCACTGTTCTGCACTGATGGTGTAGTAAACACTAAATCATCGTGAGCATCGTCTTCTGCTTTAAAAATATTTTCAGTTTGCTGGTGTGCAGTTTTTAAAGAAGAAAGAAAGAAGAGAGAAGTAAGTGAATGCCCCTGCAACCCTAATATAGGAATAATGGGAGGATAATGAATAATTATTATTATTTTTTTTTTTTGGGTCATTTAGCAGATGCTTTTATCCAAAGCGACTTACAAGGTGAACACAGGGTTAATCACAACATCCCTGGAGCAATGAGGGTTAAGGGTCTTGCTCAAGGACCCACACTGGTAACTTCAGTGGACCTGGGATTTGAACCACCAACCTTCAGATTGATAGCCCAACGACATAACCACTGAGCTACTGCGATCCTTATAAGCTGTGACAAGTAAGAAGTAAGATAGAAACCGGAGAACCCGGAGGAAACCCACGCGGACACGGGGAGACCATGGCAACTCCACCCAGTTTGGGATTTGAACCGGGAATCATAGCGCTGAGAGGAGAACATGCTGACCACTAAGACACCGTGCCACACTTTTAAATTGACGTTTTTGTTTATTAAGTTAAATGTCTGGGTTTTAAAATATTATCAGAATTTTTTTTTGTCGTGCTTGAGTGATCATATGCCCTTAAAATACTCAAACCTGATCCGGGTTCATGGGCAAATTGCTTTCTTCAGTCAGAGCCCGTCGTTGTGACGTTCTCCATGTTGTGCTTGTATATATGCTTCCCTTCATTTTCCCGTTGAAGAGCCTGGCTGATGCACTGAACATCTGTGGCACACCCAAGCACCTGTACACACTTTTATCTTATAAGCTGTGACAAGCGCCCCCATTTCATTTGGCTCCTCTGGCTGCGCCATGCATCTAAACTCTTATTGAACTGACAGTTCATCACCTGGGTATCTCGCTGCAGCTGAGCTTCAGCTGGATTCTTTGTTCTAAAAGCTTGAATATGTTTAGAATCAGGTTGCTGTGTCCCATCTAGGAGACACGGGCAGCTTTTACTGTGTGAAATAAAAAAAAACATTAATGAACCAACCGATTCGGTCCGGAACCTTGATTGCACAATAGACTCCCACCTTAAACTCTTTGATCATGTTATAAAAACCGCCCATTCCTGCAGATTCATTCTTTACAACATTAGGAAGATCAGACCTTTCTTGATGAAACATGCCACCCAGCTGTACGTTCAAGCCCTCATCCTATCCCGGCTTGATTATTGTAATGTGTTGCTTGCCAGTCTCCCAGCTCCCACATTCAGACCTCAACAACTAATTCAGGACTCTGCAGCCTGACTTGTGTTTAACCAGCCCAAGCGCTCATGTCACTGCACTACTCATTTCTCTCCATTGGCTCCCTGTAGCTGCTGCATTCAGTACAAGTCACTGACTCTGACCTACAGGACGATCTCTGGATCTGTCCCCTCTTACCTTCACTCTATCTTTTCAAAATACACTCCGACTCGTTCACTTCGCTCCAGTGATGATTGTCTCCTGGTGGTTCCACCTCACCGAGGAGCTCATTCTCACTCCGTGGTGTTCACCACTGCAAAATGGTGGAACCATCTTCCCAACTCTGGCCGTAAGGCAGAATCACTAGACATTTTTTAGAAACTACTGCAGACGCATCTTTTTAACAAATACCTGCTGTAAAAAAAAGGGATTCCCAGTTGGAATCCCCATCTGGGTGGAGTCTCCATGTTCTCTTCGTGTCCGCTTGGGTTTCCTCCGGGTTCTCTGGTTTCCTCCCACAGTTTAAAAACATGGATTAAGGTCAGTTGAATTCTCCAAATTATATATCATATAGAGTGTGTCTGTGTGAGTGAGTGGATTGGTGCCGTGTCCTTGGTCTATCTGCTCAGCGCCCGAAACGTTCTCCCTGGATGGGCATGGGGACTCCCCCGCGACCCTAGCAGAGCATAAAGCAGGAGATAATGGATGGATGGATAAATAAAAAAAAAGGTGGGGGTGCAGGATCAGATAACGATCAGGTTTGATAATTCTACAGTGTAGCTGGTTTTCTTCATAACTACTGACTTGTTATTCTCTCATTTGTAATTTGCTTTGGATAAAAGCGTCTTCTAAATGACTAAATGTAAATGTAATGTAATGTAAATTTAGATGATGGTGCTGCTTTATTATGAAACATCTTCTCGCAGCTGCTGTCTTTAACCGACTATTCTTTTGGCTCATAAATCCAACAGACCTTTTATTCCCAGTTCAGGACTTTCTGTCATCCGTAAAGAAAAGAGGGGCTTTATATCTCGCTTCAGTGGGTATGTTATGTTGAATTTCTAATGTGCCAAGTGTATCCACTTCATCCCTCCCCCCCTTCTCTTTCTCACCACCAATCGTTTTGACAGCAATGAACCTTTAGACCGAGGATTTTTTATTTTTTTTTGAAAAAATGGTACGTAAAAACAAAAACACAAACAAAACTGCCCAACAGCAGAACATCATGTGTGGGTTTAGACACCTGAAAGGGTAAAATATTCTTTAAAACACTGCTTATGCAGAGTGGACTTCATAGTCTTTAGGTATTTAGCCTTGGACCTTATGATGATAATGTCTTCCTCTCAGTAGCAAAATAATACGGAAAAGCCAGCCCTCACCTCCCCCAGACTGACAGACTCTACACCTGACTAATTGGGTCTGACGGCCAGCACAATGGTGAAATCTAAGCTTTGTGCACTGATTAATTATTGGACAGCTTCTTGTATTCTTGCTGTTTAAAGTGCCAGCTTTCATCTAGAAACCACTTAATCTTAAAGACCACTCTGGTCTGGTTCAGAACTAAGATCGACAGCGGATAATCACATTAGGTACATATTTGATTTGCGCGGCTAAATTTGTAAAGGTATTTATAAACATATATGCAGCAGGCTGCTTCTTTAGAAATAAACTGCAAATAGTGTTTTTGCACCCTTCTGGTGCAAATTTCCTCCTTAGGATAATGCAACGTTATCTGATTTTAAAAGACTGTTAGTGATAAAGGCAGAATTTGTTGTATACAGTGTTTCAACATTACATAGACCCATTCATTTTAGTGACTTAAACAAATCCCAACATTAACCTTACCTAGATCATAACCTAACCATAAATATATATATATATATATATATATATATATATATATATATATATATATATATAGCAGCACGGTGGCTTAGTGGTTAGCATGTTTGCCTCTCAGCACTAGGGTTCGAATCCCAATCTGGGTGGAGTTTCCATGTTCTCCCTGTGTCTGCGTGAGTTTCCTCTGCGTTTTCTGGTTTCCTCCCACAGTCCAAAAACATGGATCAAGGTCAATTGAATTCTCAAAATTGCCCCATATAGAGTGTGTCTGTGTGTGTGTGTGTGCCCCCAGTGATAGATTGGTGTCCTGTCCTGGGTGTATCTGCCAAGTGTCTGAAACGTTCTCCCCCGGATAGGCACCCCCTCGCGACCCTAGTAGAGGATAAAGCAGAAGATAATGAATGGACATATGAATAAATATATTCATTCATTCATTCATTCATTATCTCCCGCTTATCCTCTATTAGGGTCACGGTGGGGTTCCCCATGCCCATCCAGGGGAGAACACCTCGGGCGCTGGGCAGATAGACCCAGGACAGGGCGCCAATCCATCGCTGGGCACACACTCACTCACACAGACACACTCTAAACAGGGCAATTTGGAGAATTCAATTAACTTGATCCATGTTTTTGGACTGTGGGAGGAAACCGGAGAACCCGGAGGAAACCCACGCAGACACGGGGAGAACATGGAAACTCCACCCAGATGGGGATTCGAACCGGGAATCCCTAAATCCCTAGCGCTGGGAGGCGAACGTGCTAACCACTAAGCCACCGTGCCGCCCTGAATAAATATTCATTCATTCATTATCTTCCGCTTATCCTCTATTAGGGTCGCGGTGGGGTTCCCCATGCCCATCCAGGGGAGAACGTCTCGGGCGCTGGGCAGATAGACTCAGGACAGGGCGCCAATCCATCGCTGGGCACACACTCACTTACACAGACACACTCTATATGGGGCAATTTTTGAGAATTCAATTAAATTGATCCATGTTTTTGGACTGTGGGAGGAAACCGGAGAACCCGGAGGAAACCCACGCAGACACGGGGAGAACATGGAAACTCCACCCAGATGGGGATTCGAACCGGGAATCCCTAGCGCTGGGAGGCGAACGTGCTAACCACTAAACCACCGTGCCGCCCTGAATAAATATATACATACATAAATATATGTGGTTTTGGTACATCTGGTACAGGTTGTTGCTAAATGTCAAAACATCTGTTCGTAAGCTGCATTTGGAGAGAATGTTGGTCATACAGCATGACAATGGCCCTAAGCATACAAGTCGTTCTATCAAAGAATGGTTAAACAGGAATAAAGATAATGTTTTGGGATGGCAACGTCCTGACCTTATAAAAGAAATTTCGGCGAAGGATGTTTGGCAAACAGTTTATGTGAGGAAACCCACAAACACAACAGAAGAATAAGGGGGTCACACCAGGTCCTGCAAGTAATCCTTTAGAGGTTCCCAGTTCATCTCAGGAGAAAAACAGACAATTACACTTCAGCAGTTTGGGCATCGTAAAAATCTCCAATTCACTTGTCTTTAAACTGAGAATGAGACATGGGAAGATCATGCAAACCCTGCACAGAAAGGACCCCGGCTGCAGGCCCGGCAATCAAACCCAGAGCTTGCTGTGAGGTGAAAGCGCTCCCTACCGTGTGTTGCTAATTTTACATTTCAAAGAAACTACTTGATGATTCTCTTCTGCAGAAAATGCGGATGGAATCTAGTTTAACAGACGTAAACATTTTAGTCCCTTATCTATTAATAAAGCAACATTTCAGCAGCAGGTTTTGATACACGATATTCTTCATTAACATTTATTTTATTTCCAATTTCATTTACTTTCTTTTCAAACAGCCGGCATATTATGCTTTAATTTCATGTGGGAGCTGTGATATACATGACCTTTTTAATAATCTGTCTCAATGCTGATGAAGAACATCAGTTATATTGTTATTTAAGCTTGTTGATTTCCATCACACTGCATTAGCATTTTCCTTTCCTCTCAGGGTTTTAAATTATTTACTATTGAGCACCGAAGCTCAAAAGGGAAAATATAATTTATGTGTTGGCAAGGAGAATTGACCAGCTAGGCTGCTGTTGACGGATCCAATGCAGTCCCAGAGAAAAAAGCCAGGGCCCTACATGCCCTGAAGGTCCTGAGCCATATTTCCACTCAGTGCTCAGTAGTGCCATCTTCATATTCTGACAAGACTTGCTTCAGGTTTTATTCTATGTCTTGCACTGCAGCATTTGGCAAAGGGATCCATTACACCAATCATGTTTATTACAGCGTTCTGACTTTAATTTTAATTATGTAATGTCAACATAGTCTGTTTGCTTGTTATCTTGTTATTAGATTATTTGATTTGATCATTTTAATTTATTGCATGGACTTTTCTGGTGCTAAAATTATGAGTAAGTCAATAATAATGGACCACAGAAGTTGAATCAATGAAGAGCAACTAGAGTGAGATTACTGGAATGCATGGCAATTTAATGGACAATGGCCTTAAATGGTGTTCAAAAACATCAAAAATAATATGAATAAATTTATTAAATACCTGTGTAATCACAACTACGCAACAAAATTGTTGCCGAGGTTTGGTTTTGGTTTATTTATTCAAACGTTGAGGCAGCAGCACTAGCTATTGGTTACAAGCAGTATAATCATAGGGGTATAGGGTCTTTGGCATATGGTTGGAAATCATAGTAACTAAAGAAAACGCACTGAGACACAGGGAGAACGTGCACATTCCACACAGACGTTTGCTGACCTGTACTGGGAATCAAACCCAGGTTCTTCTTGTTGTGAGGAAAAGGTTCTAACTGCTGAACAGAGCTTGCCATTAACTATAACATAGATTATACAGATTATTGTTCTCACTGTATTAAGGCTAAGAAATTTAAGACCTGTATTTTTGGATCATGACTATTCTGCAGTTTTGGTTGTTGGCAAATGTTATTTCAGCACCGTTGACAACACACAGTAATGTTTATGGATGTAGTTAATGTTAGTAATACATTTTTTCATTCATTATCTTTTGCTTTATCCTATATTAGGGTTGCAGGGGGAGGGTGTCCCATGCCCATTCAGGAAAAACTGTTTTGGGCAATGGCAGATACACCCAGGACATGGTACCAATCTATCACTGGGTGGGCACACACACACACACACACACACACACACACACACACAATATTTAACATGTAATTTACCTTGAATCCATGTTTTTGGACTGTCTAAGGAAACTGGAGAACCCAGAGGAAACTCATGTGGACACAAGGAGAACATAAAAAACTCCACCTAGATTCCATGTCCTTCCTGTGTCCGCGTGGGTTTCCTCCGGGTTCTCCAGTTTCTTCCCACAGTTTAAAAACATGGATCAAGGTCAATTGAATTCTCCACCCATATAGAGTGTGTCTGTGTGAGTGAGTGTGTGCCCAGTGATTGATTGGCGCCCTGTCCTGGGTGTATCTGCCCAGCGCCCGAAACGTTCTCCCCTGGATGGGCATGGGGAACCCCCCGTGTCCCTAGTAGAGGACAAAACTGAAGATAATGGATGGATGGATATAATCTTTTGCAATTTTTAAACTCCTCTTAACCTCAACTAACAAAACTTAAAGAAAACTGATTTGATTTTAGCAAACATGGTGGCTGGGTATTCACCTCGAAGATATACACACTCCTGAGAAAGTAAAAGCTTGATGATACTATCCGAGCAGTATTTTTGTAAAAGAAAATCCAGGGTTTTATCTAATAGACCTTTTTGAAAGCAATGCAGGGTTAAAATTGTCATTTAATGATTTGACTCATCGATAGTTATAGCTAATATGCACTAAATTGCACATTTGTGGCTTTGTGTAGTACTTTGGAGGAATTTTTAATCTGATGTACTCTGATTTGCTCTCAGATCAGATTTTTATATGGTTTTGATGAAGCAGATTTCTTTGCAGATTGAGCGACGCTTAATCTAATTGCAAAGTCATATAAGTAGAGCCAAATCTTAATAGCAATCTTGTGCCTTATATCCCTGTTTAAGCTGACTGAGTTTGTTCTACCCAAAGAGCAGCAGATGATGTGAGGATGATGAAGAAAAAATCACTGGCTGATTAAAGATTTGGGGGATTTAGCCTAACCATAGGAAACATGAACGGGCTATATGACTTTATACATATAAAAAGTTTAAACCAAAAGTTTGGACACGCCTCCTTATTGCTCCACTTATTGTCTATTTTCTCAGTTCCACTTCCTGTAAAGATGGACTTTGTAGTTCTACAATTCCAGACTGTAGTCCATCTGGTTGTGTTCTACAGTACATACTGTGTACATCCTCTTTACTCTGTTCTAATGATCAGGACCCCAATAGAACCACCACAGAGCAGGAATTATTCGGTTGGTGCATTATTCCTATCCCAGCAGTTTTAAATGAGTCTACCACAGCACTAAAACCCCCTCACCACATCAGTGTCACTGCAGAACTGACAATAAACAATACACCACCCAAATGATACCTGTTCTGAGAGGTTCCTGATCAATAGAGAACAGAGAACCAGCAGGGGACTAATAAAAACAAAGAACACAGATGGACTACAGACTGTAATTGTAAAACTACAAAGTCCATCTATATGGTAAGTGGATAGAACAGATAATGAAGCACTCATTGGGTGAAAGGTGATGGAATCCCATGAACATGTTGGCATTATTGCAGAGCAGACATACAGACAACCAAATTCAGCACATTCAGATGTATTTAATTATAATAATAATAATAATAATAATAGTAATAATAATAATAATAATAATACGGCACGGTGGCTTAGTGGTTAGCATGTTCTCCTCTCAGCGTTAGGGATTCCTGGTTTGAATCCCAATCTGGGTGGAGTTTCCATGTTCTCCCCGTGTCTACCGGTTTCCTCCGGGTTCTCCGGTTTGCTCCCACAGTCCAAAAACATGGATCAAGTCAATAGAATTCTCCAAATTGCCCCATATAGAGTGTTTTTGTGTGAGTGAGTGTGTGCCCAGTGATTGGCGCCCTGTCATGAGTGTATCTGCCCAGCACCCGAAACGTTCTCCCCTGGATGGGCATGGGGAACCCCCCGCCAAACCTAATATAGGATAAAGCGGAAGATAATGGATGGATGGATGGGTAAATCATCAGAAAGCTGACTTCATTAATGTTCGTACAGTTTAAAGGTTTATGCCGGTTCAGTTTTTATAACATACTGTATACAGTTTCATCATTTCATCGGCAGTTACTGCACCGGGGACAAAATGGATATTTAATGTGTATTTAAATGTAAAATTTATCTTGTAGACAGAATTAATAAATCGAAATAGAGAAGCTAACACATCCTACGTATTTAGAAGAAGTCAAATCCTGTGACAAAAGCTCTGTTTCCAGAGATGCATGAGCTGTTACACCATCCCCCAACTCTATATACACTGCCTGTGCTGGGAGGTCCTTTCTCCCCTTATGTTATTACAAATGTTATTACAAGAGGTGACCATCGAGGCAAAAAAGACTAACTAGTTATATATGTGAGTGCATTCAGAAAAATATATACCAACGAAGGATATTTTAGGATTGCAAGGAGCCAAAGTGACAAAGACAGCAGTTTTATGGCTCTGTTGGGATTTACTTTTCTCTTTAAATACTATAATCTATATTTAGGTGGTTCAGTAATGCGAACTTTAATAACATCACGATCGAAGAAAACGCTTTGAAAGTCAGCAGGAGTTAAAAAATCAGTGAGTGAGGGGTGGTGGCATCTCACCAGTGGTGGTGGTGTGTGTTTGTGTCTGTTTGGGGGTAGGGGGTAAAGGTAGATGATGAGCCAGACTGATTTAAAATGTGCTCCATGGCTTACCTCTAGCAAGGAAGGGGGAAAAAAAATCACATTTAAAGAGCATGTAGCCCCAGCTCATGCCCCTGGGAAAGAATATATTTGGCGGAGTGCCATGGAGGGTGGCATTGGCTGAGGAAGTGGCTCATTGAAATGTCAGAAGGATTAGGATGCTGAGAAACAGAGTCCCCCAGTTTGGAGCACCTCTGTGTAATTCCAATTTGAAGACTAAATGTCAGTATCTGTGGTCCGCATTGAATAAGAAATAGCTGTGGTGGGTTATGGAATTCATGTTTCCACATAAACACCAATAAAAATGCATTAGCTTCAGCAGGCTGACACTTAAAGCTCAAAGCAGCATATCTACCAACTCATGTCCTGTAGCACTTTGAATAATGTGAGATGACACTCCACTGGAGCATTTCTGAAGTCAATAATTAGTATAACCAAGCAAAAAATCACAGGAACACTTTAAAAGAGAGAAATAATATCTTGGGCATGTTTATATCTTGTACCTTGTTCTCTTTGTATTGAATGTGGAAACAATTAATTACTCCTTGGTAAATTAATAAGGAACTAAATATCTCATCTTATCTGATTATCTTCTGCTTAATCCTCTAATGGGGGCATTCACATGGAGGGGGTGTTGTGTGGTGGGAGATACGCCTAGGACAGAGTAACAATCTGTCGCTTGGCACACATTTACTCACATAAAAACACACAATACTGTATATAGGTGCATTTTAGATAGGGCAATTTAGAGCACCCAATTTACTTTGAATCCATGTTTTTGGACTGTGGGAGGAAGCCGGAGAACCCGGAGGAAACCCACGCGGACACGGGGAGAACATGGAAACTTCACCCAGATTGGGATTCGAACCTGGAATCCCTAGCGCTGAGAGGCGAACATGCTGACCACTAAGCCACGGTGTTGCCCTTTACTAAATATCATTATTATTTTTATTGTTGATAAAAGTAAAATCTGGGTGGAGTTTCCATGTTCTCCCCGTGTCCACGTGGGTTTCATCCGGGTTCTCCGGTTTCCTCCCACAGTCCAAAAACATGGATCTGAGGACTGAATCAGTTTATCTATTTTTAATTTGATATGTTTTTACATAGACACATTCATATAGACATAATATGCACAGTATTATTGTCCTACACTGTTTACATTGTCTGGTCACCTAAGGTGGAAGAATCTCTCATCGAGCCTTGGTCCTCACAAGGTTTCTACCTTTTTAAAACAAATTAAATGTAAAGGTGCTTTGAACATCCCTCCATCCATTATCTTCCACTTTATCCTGTACTAGGGTCGCAGTGGGATTCCCCATGCCCATCCAGGGGACAACGTTTGGGCGCTGAGCAGATACACCCAGGACAGGGTGCCAATCTATCTCTGGGCAGACACTCATTCACACGGACATACACACAAACACTCTATATGGGGCAATTTGGAGAATTCAATTGACCCTGATCTATGTTTTTGGACTGTGGGAGGAAATGGAAATTCCACCCAGATTGGGATTCGAACTGGGAATCCCAAGCAATGAGAAGCGAATGTTCTAACCATTAAGTTGCTTTGAACGTACTACTGTAAAAATCTATATAGAGATAAACAAACATATTTTTACCATAATTACCAACGAAAGCTTTTCAGTAGAAAGTGTGTATGCATTTGTAATGGGGTTGGACCCAATGAGGACCGGACAGCATTTTTTTTTATACTGAAATGAGCTTTATTAGTCTTTAAATATACTTTTGAACTTATAGATGTTTGGCCGTTGTTATTGTTCCATGGACGTCTCTTTTGGCGAGGCATGTGACATTTTAGCTCATTAGGGCTGCACACGTTCATCAGGCAGAACCGTTAGGGTGAGCTAATTACTTCCAATCAAAGTCCATTGCCGACATCATGAGGCGGCACGGTGGCTTAGTGGTTAGCACGTTCGCCTCTCAGCACTAGGGATTCCTGGTTCGAATCCCCATCTGGGTGGAGTTTCCATGTTCTTCCCGTGTCTGCGTGGGTTTCCTCCGGGTTCTCCGGTTTCCTCCCACAGTCCAAAAACATGGATCAAGTCAATTGAGTTCTCCAAATTGCCCCATATAGAGTGTGTCTGTGTGAGTAAGTGTGTGCCCAGCGATGGATTGGCGCCCTGTCCTGGGTGTATCTGCTCAGCGCCTGAGATGTTCTCCCCTGGATGGGCAAGGGGAACCCCACCGCGACCCTAATAGAGGATAAAGCGGAAGATAATGAATGAATGAATTAACTTCACATGAACTTTCAAACAAGTGTTTAAATTATGATCATCAGATCACATAACAAACACTGTTCACAGAATACCAATACCAAATCACGTGTAGAAAAGCTAAAGATTCTGCCAATCGATTTAATGACACTAATTGGAAAATCCCCAAAGAACAGTCTTCTCACAATTGTGGACATGACTTTGATTTTTCAACAATATCCAGTGGAGTCAGACTGGTCATAAATCAGACACCCCTGCTGATATCACACCAGCAGATACATGTGCACCAGAGCATTATTCATCATTAATTTTGATGCCTGGAACCAAGACAGCACTGTACAATAATAAAGAAATGGGAGCAGAATTATGGAAACAAAGGAAATTAGTCTTACTGGGGTAGTTCTTTTGAGGATATTATCAAAATAAATGATCTATTGGCTGATAAACAACAGTTCAGAATACCTGCTGCTGGAATCACAGTGTGGCTTCTATAAAAATAAAGATACTGCAGGGTGGGAAGTATCTTCATCACTCTGCAGCTTAGGAAAGAATGTTAGTAATAGCAGCAGAATTTCTACGTGACCTTTGTGAATATATTAAAACCATAACATCCGAGTTTGTCTTTTTGGCAGTTAACAGTTCTCTTTTTGCTCTGCAACTTCAATTTAAATTTTTCCTGCACATGACATGCATATTATACCACGTGTAAACTGTATGGGCATGGAAGCTTAGTGTTTAAGGTGTTGGACGATATATAGAGTGATCAAATTTTTGAAAATGAACACCTGTTCAGGACGGCACGGTGGTTTAGTGGTTAGCACAATTTGAATTCTCCAAATTGCCCCATATAGAGTGTATGTGTATGAGTGAGTGTGTGTACCCAGTGTTAGATTGGTGCCCTGTCCTGGGTCCGCCCGAAATGTTCTCGCTGGATGGGCATGGTGAACCCCCCCCCTGACCCTAGTAGAGGATAAAGTGAAGATAATGAATGGATGGACACATGATCATTGTACAATACATTGGTGTCCTGCACAGTTGTAGATGCCCCCCCCCCCCGCTTCAGTACAATGAGTCTCCCACTGAGTCTTGGTCCTCCCAATGTTTCTTACTTAATAATAACAAAACAGGGTGATTTTTTTTCCCCCTGTCGCTGTGGCTTGATCTTTGGGGGTTTAGGCCCGGAACTCCCAGGACTGGGCGCCACCCAGATTGGGATTCGAACCGGGAATCTCTAGTGCTGAGAGGAGAACATGCTAACCACTAAACCACCACAGATATATCCCTTTAATCCAGCTCTTAAAAATAAATTCAGATGAACCTGTCCTCCTGTGTTTTAAAAACCACTCAGGTGCTAATGTAAGAACATTGTCTCCGACCTCCGTAAATAATCTAAGTGCTTTAATTAGTCTCTCTAGGATGTACATATTTTCTGATGTTAATCACAGATTAATTAACTTATTCAGGCGTTTAATAGTAAATCTAATTACTGTTACCTGGGTTGTATATAATGACTCAGATGAGTCTCGGGAAGGGCGGCACAGGGGTTTAGTGGTTAGCACGTTCGCCTCTCAGCACTAGGAATTTCTGGTTTGAATCCCCATCTGGGTGGAGTTTCCATGTTCTTCCCGTGTCCGTGTGGGTTTCCTCCGGGTTCTCCGGTTTCCTCCCACAGTCCAAAAACATAGATCAAGTCAATTGAGTTCTCCAAATTGCCCCATATAGAGTGTCTGTGTGAATGAGTGTGTGCACAGTGATAGAATGGTGTCCTGTCCTGGGTGTATCTGCCCAGCGCCCGAAACGTTCTCCCCTGAATGGGCATGAGGAACCCCCCCCGACCCTAATATAGGATAAAGTGGAAGATAAGGGATGGATGGAGTCTCAGAAAGTGATGGAGCCAAAGTTTTATTTAAGATGAGATAGCTACATGTATGTATATATGACACCAACAATATTTTAATGTGGAGGCTTTCATCATGATCCTGCTGTGTGTGTTTTATGAACAAAAGCTTGGATCTGGTTTAAGAGTTGAGTTGAGACCAGGACTCTGTTGTCTCTGTAATATCCTCCTTCTACTCCGATATCTTGAAATTTCTATCAGGAAGCAGCAGAGGGAGGCTACAGGGATGGCACAGGGGACTGCAGATGATGTTTGTTATTTTGTTGTGGGGAAGTGATTTCCGTTCCCTGCTGCTTCTGGAAAGTAAAATAATCACGTAACCGTCAGGTCCACAGAACTCCCCACCCCACAACATCACTATTACCTTTCTTTTCTTTATCGTATCCTCCCCTCACTTTTTATTTTCCACATCCAGTCACAAATGCTTTACCAATCCATTCTAAATTGCTTTCCACCATATTATTTTTGTTTGTAGGTGTCCAATCCATTACGGTATTGGAACAGTAGAGGGGCTGTTAATGTAATACTGAACCTCAAGTTCCTCACCTTCATTCAATTAAAGCTTACATCAATATGCGCTGTACAGTAAAAAGGTTATCCAAGTTACCTTAGAAATTCTGCCTGTTTTTGACCTTTAAATGTTTACTTACATTTGGGTTTCATTGGTAGTGTCCACTTATGAATCTATATTTACATTTACATTTACATTGGGTCATTTAGCAGACGCTTTACTCTAAAGCTACTTACAAGTATCCAACTTGATGGCTGGATTCAGAACACAGGGACAGCACCTCTGAAGCTATGAGGGTTAAGGGCCTTGCTCAAGGTGTCCACATTGGTAACTTCAGTGAACATGGGATTTAAACCTTTGGATTGGAAGCCTGAAACACCCTAACCACCGGGCTACCACATCCCACCTATATATATATATATATATATATATATATATATATATATATATATATATATATATATATATTTATATAAATTGGGTCATTTAGCAGACGCTTTTATCCAAAGCGACTTACAAGGTGAACACAGGGTTCATCACAACATCCCTGGAGCAATGAGGGTTAAGGGTCTTGCTCAAGGACCCACACTGGTAACTTCAGTGGACCTGGGATTTAAACCCCCAACCTTCAGATTGATAGCCCAACACCCTAACCACTGACCTAACCCGCCCCCAAGACATATATATATTCATTCATTCATTCATGCATTCAATCGTTCATTATCTTCGGCTTTATCCTCTATAAGGGTCGCGGGGGGGTTCCCCATGCCCATCAAGGATAGAACGTTTCGGGCGCTGGGCAGATACACCCAAGACAGGGCACCTATCCATAGTTGGACACACACTTACTCACACAGACACACTCTATATGGGGCAATTTGGAGAATTCAATTGACCTTGATTCATGTTTTTGGACTGTGGGAGGAAACTGGAGGACCCGGAGGAAACCCACGCGGACACAGGGAGAACGTGGATCCCAGATTGGGATTCAAACCGGGAAACCCCAGCGCTGAGAGGTGAACGTGTTAACCACTAAGCCACCGTGCCTCCACACGTATATATACTGTATGTATATATATATATATATATATATATATATATATATATATATATATATATATATATAAATAAAATATTGATATTTAAAATCATTTCATCTATATATATATAGATGATGAATATATAATATAATATTGATATGTAAAATCATCTCATCATCTTTTACTTAATCCTCTACAGGGGTCATGGGCTGGGGGGTTCTCCTTGCCCATCCATTCTGGGCAGATACACCCAGGGCATTTATATAGGAGAAATTTAGAGCAGCCAGTTCCATGTTTTCAGACTGTGGAAGGAAAGTGAAGAACCTGGAGAAAATCCGCATGGATATGGGGAGGACATGGAAACCCAGAATGAGATTTTGGCGCTGGGCAGGTACACCCAGGACAGGGCGCCTATTTATTGCTGCACACACATTTTCTCACACACACACACTCTATGTGGGGAAATTTATGGCATTCAATTTATCTTGAATCCATGTTTCTAATCCGTGGGAGGAAACCCCAGAGGAATCCGATGCGGACACGGGGGGAACATAGAAATCCCAGCTTGGGATTTAAACCTGGAGCTCCAGCTCTGAGAAGCCAACGTGCTTCTAAGCCCCCAGGATTGTCTTTGTTTATCCCAAATATTTATGGTAGTAAAAATTTCGACACTGATGATCATTTGAATGAGCTGCATGAAAGACAGCAACTTATTCTACACTACCAAACCAATTCAGACGTCTTAAAAAAGGGGTTTGTGACGAGACATGCTATATAGGAAGGAAATTGGAGTGTTTTCTGCTGCTTTGCCTCTGAGTAAAAAGATAATGATGGTTGAAAATTGAATGTCATTTGTAGCAGTTCTTGTGTGTTTCCTAAAGAGCAAGCTAATTAGGCTGATTTCCATGCGAAATGCTTCTGAACTAATGATAAATTAGCGGTGTATTTTTTAAACCTGCTGTGCTGTGATTGTTACATTTTATTTAGTTTATTCCTCGTTTTAATGAATTAACTACAGGAGCTGAATCTCTAATAGAAATTG
>JAFMOD010000155.1:1075218-1139316 GCA_019802435.1 Corydoras maculifer
AGATAATGATGGTTGAAAATTGAATGTCATTTGTAGCAGTTCTTGTGTGTTTCCTAAAGAGCAAGCTAATTAGGCTGATTTCCATGCGAAATGCTTCTGAACTAATGATAAATTAGCGGTGTATTTTTTAAACCTGCTGTGCTGTGATTGTTACATTTTATTTAGTTTATTCCTCGTTTTAATGAATTAACTACAGGAGCTGAATCTCTAATAGAAATTGTGTAAAATGAAACGTGCATGACTGATGAATATCAGTGGAAGTTTTATCATAGATATTATATAACGTGTCAAAAAATGCACTCCTGACTGAATTGCCCGTTTTGTTGGTTAAACAGCTGGTTGTCACGTGGTACAATACACGCGAATACAATGAGAACTAGACATGTGATTATTTAAGCACAGGTATGAATTTTATTAATAGCATTTATGGATGAAGATTAGATATAGATAGGCTTAGTGGTTAGCACGTTCGCCTCTTAGCACTAGGGATTCCCGGTTTTTAATTCCAATCTGGGTGGAGTTTCCATGTTCTGCCCGTGTCTGCGTGGGTTTCCTTCGGGTTCTCCGGTTTCCTCCCACAGTCCAAAAACATGGAACAAGTCAATTGAGTTCTCCAAATTGCCCCATATAGAGTGTGTATGCGTGCGTGTCTGTGTGAGAGAGTGTGTACCCGGCGATAGGTTTGCGCCCTGTCCAGGGTGTATCTGCCCAGGGGAGAACCCAGGACAGGGCGCCAATCCATCGCTGGGCACACACTCACTCACACAGACACACTCTATATGAGGCAATTTGGAGAATTCAATTAACTTGATCCATGTTTTTGGACTGTGGGAGGAAACCAGAGAACCCGGAGGAAACCCACACAGACACGGAGAGAACATGGAAACTCCACCCAGATGGGGATTCGAACCGGGAATCCCTAGCGCTGAGAGGCGAACGTGCTAACCACTAAGCCACCGTGCCCCTATATATATATATATATAATATTTGATTTTCTTAATACAAGAGATTATTTTAATTTAATCTGTATCTAGACGAAGCCATTTTGTAATTTTTTCTACTGGTTCTACCTATGCTTTTTTTTTTTTTTTTTTAATAATTCATGGAGTTTTAAATTTGGCACAATTTTAAACGAAGATTACAGGTGAGCAGTACCGTGAACACGGGAAATTGGTTGACCAATGATAAATACTGCTTTCACGCTTATTTGGTTATTTGTTTAATTGGAAGCCTCTTTTCGGCACTTTCTGCGTTTTTAGTCCGACTGACTTATTCCAGTTCACTGAAGCATAATGTCCAGGTGAGGTCTTTATTTTTAATGCATTATATGAATACTAATTTGCTCTGGGAGTTAAGCTAGGAACGCTATATAATACGATAAGGAGATGAGCTACACATCTGTTTTATTAATACACTGTTGCAAACTCTGTGACTTTTAAATCTGATTTTTCAGCTCTGCCCACCTGTTTTTTAATGAATGCTAGTTCAGTGATTTGACTCATCATTCTACAGATTATTAAGTACATTTTAAATGTATCTGCAGGCGGCACGCTGGCTTAGTGGTTAGCATGTTCTCCTCTCAGCGCTAAGGATTCCCAGTTCGAATCCCAATCTGGGTGGAGTTTCCATGTTCTCCCCGTGTCCGTGTGGGTTTCCTCCGGGTTCTCCGGTTTCCTCCCACAGTCCAAAAACATGAATCAAGGTAAATTGAATTCTCTAAATTGCCCCATATAGCGTGTGTTTGTGTGTGTGTGTGTGTGTGTGTGTGTGTGTATGAGTGAGTGTGTTCCCAGTGGTAGATCAGAGCCCTGTTTTGGGTGCTGCACTGCGACCGAAACATTCCTCCATGGATGGGAATTGGTAACCCCATGCAACCCTACTACCTTATATGGAATTAAGGGGAAGATAATAAAATGAAATTTAATTATGCTTTTCAACTGTGGGAACAATCCAGAGGAAACGCACGTGGACACACTCACTCACTCACTCACTCACCCACTCACTTGCTCACACACACACACACACACACACAGACACACACAAACACACTCTATATGAGGCAATTTGGAGAATACAATTGATCTTGATTCAGATTCAAACTAAACTGGATCAAGATCAATTGAATTGTCCAAATTGCCCCATATAGAGTGTGTTTGTGTGTGTCTGTGTGTGCCCAGCCATAGATTGCCACCCTGTCCTGGGTGTATTTGCCCAGCACCCAAAATGTGTTCCCCTGGATGGGCATGGTGAACCCCCCCGCGACCCTAATAGAGGATAAAGTGGAAGATGATGGATGGATGAAAATGTATCTGCATGGACATAGAAAACAGCAAAGCTGAGGCTGCTGATTAGTGGAGCATGTTTTAAATATATTTAATCAATAATTTAATCAATGTCTTACTTTCTGACTGAACTGGTAACTGGGGTATTAGCGTTTAGCTGGGTAATCAATATAAGTCCTACCATTGATCACTCTTTTCTTTGCTGCTGGTCATTATGGAGATGTGAATGTGACCTTTACACAGAAGTTTGTGAGACTCATGTGGGACCTGCATTTTTATGGCCCTCACATCTTCAGTTCTGGTGCGGCTGTGACATTTCGAAATACTATTAATTACGCTGGAGCAAGTATTGTAAAAACATCGGAAGCCAAAGCCTGAGGCAGGGACATTGTGAGGCTAGATTAAGCTGTAAAGGGGTCAGCTAATTAAACTAGCCTATTTCATTGCTGTTCTCATTTTTTTTAACATTCATTCATTCATTCATTATCTCCCGCTTATCCTCTATTAGGGTCGCGGTGGGGTTCCCCATGCCCATCCAGGGGAGAACGTGTCGGGCGCTGGGCAGATAAACTCAGGACAGGGCGCCAATCCATCGCTGGGCACACACTCACTCACACAGACACACTCTATATGGGGCAATTTTTTTTGAGAATTCAATTGACTTGATCCATGTTTTTGGACTGTGGGAGGAAACCGGAGAACCCGGAGGAAACCCACGCAGACACGGGGAGAACATGGAAACTCCACCCAGATGGGGATTCGAACCGGGAATCCCTAGTGCTGAGAGGCGAACGTGCTAACCACTAAGCCACCGTGCCGCCTTTTTTTAACATAGTGATATAAAAAAACGTTTAATGAGAATTTTAATATATCCACTATACCTGATTCTCGGGATGTTTTAAGTAATTTGAAGTAAACAGCGGGCAGCACGGTGGCTTAATGGTTAGCATGTTAGCGCCTCTCAGCACTAGGGATTCCTGGTTCGGAATCCCAATCTGGGTGGAGTTTCCATGTTCTCCCCGTGTCCGCGTGGGTTTCCTTCGGGCGCTGGGCAGATACACCCAGGGGTGTATATTATCAATATCAATAATTCTATAAAAAGTAGGTAAGCAACGCAGAGCATTCATCAAAGCGTGCCATCTATCTCCATTGTTCTATGGTCCAGTTCTAATGCTCAGGTCCCCATTGTTGTAGTCAAGGGTCAGCATGGACATTCTGACTGGTCTGTGGCTATGCAGCTTTGTATAACGAATTGTGATGCACTGTATGTTCTGACACCTTTCTGTCAGAACCAGGATTATTTTCTTAATCAAACTGAGCTACAGTAGCTCATCTGGTGGATCGGACCACACTGCCCAGCTTTCACTCCCTACATGCATCAATGAGCCTTTTGCTGCCCATGACCCTCTTACCAGTTTACCGCTGTTCCCTCTTGAAACTTTTTTTTAATAAATACTGACCTAACAGACTAGGATACTCCACAAGAACCTCAGTTGAGATGTTCTGAGCCACGATTTCTAGCAGCCAGTTCTTGAATCCATGTTTTTGGACTTGAAAGGAAACTGGAGAACCCAGAGGAAACCCTGATGGAAAGAACATGAAAACCACACAGATTGGGATTCGAGCCTGGATCCCCAGCGCTGAGAGGTGAACATGCTAACTCCTAAACCACCCTGCCGTCCAGTATATACATATATTGTTTTGACTCAGTAATATAGGTATAAACCAGTATTTTAAATTCACCTTGTTTCTGATTTTTACTCAGGTTTCTACACTGATTTCACAACATGAAGTCAGATCCACAGCAGGCTGAATGAAGGAAATGAGGGAGATGTTGTGAGTCAGGCTTTAATGAACAATGGCACTAGAGAAGACATTTAAAAACAAACAGTCAGTTTCAATAAAACGTAGAGATAAGCGATGCACAGAAAAAGGCTTGCTGGCAGTGCGCATCTCCAGGGGTATGGAAGTGATCAACTAGAGGTTGTAGTTCATAGAGTAGGAAACAGACTCTAGCAAATGGGGTCAGACAGTGTTGTGATAAAGTCGTAAGTGAAGATCAATTGATTGTTTAGAGGCAGAGTAAAGGTGTTCCAATTCATTTTCATTATATATATATAGGCGTCACGGTGGCTTAGTGGTTAGCACGTTTGCCTCTCAGCGCTAGGTATTCCAGGTTCGAATCCCAATCTGGATGACGTTTCCATGTTCTCCCCGTGTCCACGTGGGTTTCCTCCGGGTTCTCCGGTTTCCTCCCACAATCCAAAGACATGGATCAAGTCAACTGAGTTCTCCAAATTGCCCCATATAGGGTGTGTCTGTGTGAGTGAGTGTGTGCCCAGCCAAAGATTGGCGCCCTGTCCTGGGTTGTCTGCCCAGCACCCGAAACGTTCTCCCCTGGATGGGCATGGGGGAACCCCCCTCCCCGCGGCCCTAATAGAGGATAAAGCGGAAGATGAATGAATGAATGAAAACTCATCTGTTGCTGCACATTTAATGTTAGTCTTCTTCAACTTCAAAAAAACTTCAACAATGTTTACAGGATGCTGCCTACGCGATGCTGTTGTAGCACATTTGTGGTTAGTGGCCTATTCTTAGTCAAGCAGTGATACTGATGAGTCTGAGTGTGCTGATGTAGTGATGTGTGTGTGTGTATTGAGGCATTAACTGTTTATCTACCACATGACCAGCTTTTTAACCTCTTATTCCAGCTCCTGATGGTGCAGAGCTGCTTCCCTGAGGGTAACCACTAAAGTGGATTGTGATTTGGGTGGCAAATGTCCTTAATGATCTGATTTGCTGATGGTCTACACAGCCTGGAGTAAATGTCCTTTATTTTGGGCAGTGCTGTTCTGGTGATAAGCTCCACACATCACTATAATCACTGGGTTCAGAGTGCTGTTGTCCTAAAAGCTGCAGTTGCAATACCATGTCTCAAAAAAGTACATACTTATCCGTCACTGCAGTAAAGCTTTACTACATTTTTATTTATATTTATATGCTAAATCTAGGGCGGCTCAATGGCTTAGTGGTTACCATGTTCACCTCTCAGCACTGGGGTTCCAGGTTTGAATCCTGGAGTTTCCATGTGTTCCATGATTTAAAGATTATTTTATTTTATTCATATCCATCCATCCATTATCTTCTGATTTATCCTTTATTACGGTCGTGGGGGGGGGGGGGGTTTCCCCATGCCCATCCAGGGGAGAACGTTTCGGGCACTGGGCAGCCAATGGCGCCAATCCATCACTGGGCACACACTCACTCACACACAGACTCTATATGGGGCAATTCAGATGGGGCAACTTAGAACAGCAAGTGGACTTTCATGTACACTTAAATCCATTCTTTTTTGGACTGTGAAAGGAAACCAGAGAACCCCCAAGGAAACCTACGCGGACACGGGGAGAACATGGATCCCCAGCGCTGAGTGAGTGTCCTGGATATATCTGCCCAGGACCCGAAAAGTTCCCTCATGAGTATCATGGTAAACAGGCCCTCCCCGAGCCTTCCCACCCTGCCCCAAATCTTAACTCTTGCCTAAGCTTATAGAAACACTAACATGTGGTCAATGTCCGATCATCAGAACTGGGTTCAGTTGCTACATCGGAGTGTATTGGATGTATCATTCTTTACTCCTTGACCATATACAAGTATGCATGCCCCAATCTGTGGGTAAATATTAATGTTTACCACATAATTTTACAGCATCATTATGTTACTATCACACTTAGTTTTAAAGGCTGGAGGAGTTGTGTTAATCTCTATTTTACTGCCACCCACTCAATATTCAGGGAAAACAGATCCAGCCTGAGATGTTCTGTGTAAATTTTTCATATTCTACTAATAAATACTGAATCTGTGGTAATAAATAATAAAATGATGAGATCCTGATCATTTAGTGCATGATTAGAATGTTTTCGCACTGTTATATATATAAATAACAGTGCAAGATCCAGTACAGACCAGATGGCATGCGGCGGATAATAAACATCTCAGTAAGTCTGTATGAAACCTGAGATTTGATTGGGTTTTTAAAACCAAAGACAGAAGACTTTGCTCAGAATTAAAAAAAAAAGTCTTGTATCTCTGATGCACATACCTCATAAGTTATTCAAGACCTTGTACTTCATCAATGTCAGCACTGTCCTTGTCCTGTGTTGCTTTGTGTCGCACCATATTCCCAGGAAATCTCTGTTTTGTTTTCACTGTATACTTTACTGCAGTGTGTACTCCATCCATCCAGCCATTATCTTCTGCTTTATCCTCTACTATGGTCACGGGGGGGTGGGGGGGCCCATCCAGGGGAGAACATTTCGGCTGCGGACAGATACACCCAGGACAAGGTGCCAATCTATGGCTGAGCACACATTCACTCACACAAACACACTTTATATGGGGCAATTTGGAGAATTCAATTGACCTTGATCCATGTTTTTGTTCTGTGGGAGGAAACCGGAGAACCCAGAGGAAACTCATGTGGACACGGGGAGAACATGAAAACTCCACCCAGATTGGGATTCGAACTGGGAATCCCTAGTGCTGAGAGGAGAACATGCTAACCACCAATCCACCGTGCCACCCTTTACAGTGTGCACTAAACAAAAAAAAAAACAAAAAAAAAAAAACAAAACAAAAAAAAAATATATATATTTATATATATATATATGATATTTGATGGGGGTGGTAGCTCAGTGTTGAGGATGGATGTTGGTTTATCAATCTGAAATCCTTGTGTCCGCATGGGCTATCTTTGGGTTCGCGGGTTTACTCACACAATCCAAAAACGGTGATTCAAGGTCAATTTAATGCTCTACATTGCCCCTATATAGTGCGTATTCTGCGTTAAGCAGAAGATAAAGACATGTCATTTCAAGATGACTGATTACAGGTACAGGGCGGCACGGTGGCTTAGTGGTTAGCATCCCCATCTGGTTTGAATCCCCATCTGGGTGAAGTTTCCATATTCTCCCTGTGTCTGCGTGGGTTTCCTCCGGGTTCTCCGATTTCCTTCCACAGTCCATAAACATGGATGAAGTGAATTGAATTCTCCAAATTGCCCCATATAGACAGTGTTTGTGTGTCTTTGTGAGTGAGTGTGTGTCTTTGTGAGTGAGTGTGTGCCCAGCGATAGATTGGTGCCCTGTTCTGGGTGTATCTGCTCAGTGCCCGAAACGTTCTCCCCTAGATGGGCATGGGGAACCCCCCCCCCCCACGACCCTAATAGAGGATAAAGCAGAAGATAATGAATGGATGGATGATTATAGGCAAGTGCATATGTCAGTCAGATTGGTAAAGCTTTTTCTACAAGTGCTTTTAAGGTAATGATGTTGATTACATGCACATGCACATGCTCATACACACACACACACACACACACACACACACACACACACTCATGTGTGCCAATCATTGCAAGCATCTGCTGAGTAATGTTAAATGCATTTTAAACTAAAGTAAGCACATTCACATTCAAATTCAATTCTCTCGGGATTTTCTCTTTTGCCAGCAGCTATTTTCCTTGTCTTCAGTAGCGTTCAGGGAGTTTTTTTATTCCCTTTTTAAGACATGTCTTTTCATGACAGAATAAGGCTAGGAAATAGAACTTTATGAGCTACATTTAAAATACCAGATGATAGAAAAAGAACAAATATTCATACAAATAGTGTGTGGATATCATAATCCTGATGTTATTTATGCTGACAAATGAGATTACTATTGTATATCCATCCATTATCTCCCGCTTTATCCTCTATTAGGGTCGCGGTGGGGTTCCCCATGCCCATCCAGGGGGGAACGTTTCGGGCACTCACACAAACACACTCTATATGGAGCAATTTAGAGCATTTAATTCACCTTGAATCCTTGACTGTTGGGATTCCTGGTTCATATCCCAATCTGGGTGGAGTTCTCATGTTCTCCCAGTGTCTGTGTGGGTTTCCTCTGGGTTCTCCGGTTTTCTCCCACAGTCCAAAAACATTGATCAAGTCAATTGAATTCTCCAAATTGCCCCACTTATAGTGTGTCTGTGTGAGTGCGCGTGTTCCCAGCGATAGATTGGCGTCCTGTTCTGGGTGTATCTGCCCAGCGCCCGAAACGTTCTCCCCTGTATGGGCATGGGGAACCCCCACACGACCCTGGTAGAGGATCAAGCGGAAGATGATGGATGGATGGATGTTACATTTCAACTAATTTGCATCAATCTTGCATCCTGTTTAAATGGCCATGTATAATGTTTTTTTTTTTTAACTATAACAATGGGCGGCACGGTGGCTTAGTGGTTAGCACGTTCGCCTCTCAGCGCTAGGGATTCCCGGTTCGAATCCCCATCTGGATGGAGTTTCCATGTTCTCCCTGTGTCTGTGTGGGTTTTCTCCGGGTTCTCCGGTTTCCTCCCACAGTCCAAAAACATGGATCAAGTTAATTGAGTTCTCCGAAATTTCCTCATGTAGAGTGCGTTTGAGTGAGTGAGTGTGTGCCCAGCGATGGATTGGCGCCCTGTCCTGGGTCTGTCTGCCCAGCGCCCGAGACGTTCTCCCCTGGATGGGCATGGGGAACCCCACCGCGATCCTAATAGAGGATAAAGCGGGTGATAATGAAGGAATGAATTATAACAATTAAAAGTCATCAGTTTACTTGTAACCACAGGGAAGCAATGACATTATTTACATTTAAAAAACATCAGGCGTAAGGTTGTAAGCTTTTTACGTTATAATTCCTTGATTTGTTATGATGCTTATATATAACCACTGTCACTTTTATTTAAGACTGTCTTATAAAGATTAATAATATAAAGATTCCTGGTAATGTATTTTACTCCATGCAGCGCTAGCAGAGCGTGAATCGTCTGTCAGTTCTGTTTTCTCTGAGAGATTACCTTTTCGCCTCCTCTACGTTCTGCCCAACATGACAACAATTTGCAGCGCAGACTGCGAAAGTTGCTTATTCAAACCTGTCGCTCATTTTGTAAAAGCTTTGTTGTAAAGTAAATGTTAGTGTTAATGTCATGATGGACTCTGGACGGTGCTTAATTATACCTTACCAGATAAAAGTAAAGAAAACGTACTCACCATGTAATTAGCACAAAAATGAATGTTCATTTAAATTTATTTACAAGACTTTGTAAACATAAAGGGGTGGTCTGGTGGCTTAGTGGTTAGCACGTTCTTCTCCGCTTTCCTCCCACAGTCCAAAAACATAGATCAAGATCAACTGAATTCTCCAAATTGCCCCATATAGAGTGTGTTTGTGTGAGTGAGTGTGTGCCCAGTGATAGATTGGTGCCATGTTCTGGGTGTATCTGCCCAGTGCCCGAAACATACTCCCCTGGATGGGCATGGGGAACCCGTCCCGCGACCCTAATAGAGGACAAAGCGGAAGATAATAAATGGATGAATGTAAATATCCATTAACCCATTAGCTTCTATTTAACCCTTCACTAGGGACTAGGGTCACGGGGAGTTCTGTATGCCCATCTGGGGAGAACGTTCCAGCACTGGGCAGATACACCCAGTACAGGGTGCCAATTTATCACTGGAAACACATTTACTCACTCACACACAGAAAGACACACACTTCATATGGGACAATGTTTAGAGCACCCAATTCACCTTGAATTAATGAAAGATTCAGTGTTTACCTCCTAAAGCCAGAGGGTAAGATAATTCCTGTGCTTATTTATCCTTGATAGGTTCTTCAAGTTCTAACAAGAAGCCAGTTTCTTATGGATGGGGTTGGCTGGATTCCGACAGATTGACCAGCAACCCAACTCCAGAAAAAGACTCGGGCTTGTTCACTACATCTCCGACTTTGACTGACCTCAACCACCACCTTTTATTTAAAACAGTTCATCATGCTGACTCTGCTCATCTGAACCACCAGCATCTAAAAGCATCTCCACTAGATTCTCATGAAGATACAAGAACATTGAAAGATGTGAGGACCAGCAGCCCGGGTTCAACCCTCAACACAAATGCTGCTACAGCAAGTGCTGGGTTACTACCTTCTGATAACCTGGACCAGAATGACATCACTGAAAATGGACGAAGAAAGAGATCTACTGCCACACAGTCACTGACTACCGCCTTCTTAACCACCTCTGATCGCTCGCCTTGCCATGAGGGTATGAACCCATGTCATGCTCAAGTGTCTTGGACGCAAGGTCCCAAGGAGGTAGTAAAGCTGAGGAAAAAAGCAACTAAGGCCACAGAAGGACCAGATGGCGCTGTCTCTGGGTCACGTTCATTTGAGTCGGAACGCACTGATGAAAATACCACTACGAGTATTACCACGCTGCAGACTCCAGGTAACTACATTTACATTACATTTACATTTCCTTTTTGTTATTTAGCAGATGCTTTTATCCAATGCTACTTACAAGTATCCCAATTTGGTTGAGATTAGAGCTCAGGGTTGATACAGCCCCCCTGGAGCAATGAGGGTTAAGGGTCTTGCTCAAGAAACCACATTGGTAGGGTCAGTGGAACTAGGATTTGAACCCACAACCAAACAGTCGTGTAAAGTCTTTAACTAGTAAAATTTCCACCCAAAACAGCATACTATCCATCTATCCATTATCTTCCTCTTTAACCTCTACTAGGGTCACGGGGGGTTCCCCATGCCCATCCAGGGGAGAACATTTCGGGCGCTGGGCAGATACACCCAGGACAGGGCTCCAATCTATTGCTGGGCACACACTCACTCACACAAACACACTCTTTATGGGGCAATTTTGGAGAACCCAATTGACTTGATCCATGTTTTGGACTGTGGGAGGAAACCGGAGAACCCGGAGGAAACCCATGCTGACACGGAGAGAACATGGAAACTCCACCCAGATTGGCATTTGAACTGGGAATCCCTAGCGCTGAGAGGAGCTAACCAGTAAGCCACTGTGCCGCACCAACAGCATTCTAATAAATTTTTAAAAATCGATAATATACTGTTTACGTCTTATTCCTGTGACATAAACAGATTTACTGTTTAAAACATGTCTGGTTATCTATAAAATACTATTGTAAAAATTAGGATGCAATAATTGTATATTTTGATAGTCCAGCAGCCTAACCACCGAGCTAACCACACCCTTACACTTACACCCTTAACTCCATCATAATTAGAAACAGCAATAAAATAATTGTTAAAAGTTCTGATTTTTGCAGTTTAGAGGGAAATAATCAGGTGAAAAGCAAACGTAATGAATGAGATTTTAAAATCCTGCTGACTAAACCCCTCCTTTTGGGTTTCATGCATATTGTTATGCATATGTGACTCACAATCTCACAGCCTCACACTCGGCAACCACATTTGGGAAAGTGGTGTATACAGTGTCTTACTACTAAAAGAATTTCTCATCAAAATGTCTCCCCCCCAAATACAGCATTCGAAAAAATAAACTGGTAAAATGCATCATTGCAGATCTCGTATCTGTGACGCAGGCAGATTTACTGCCTGAATTTACTGTCAGATTTACTTTAGATGTCTGATAAACTAAAAAACATTTTTTAATATAACTTTATAATGCAAATATAAAATTTTTCTAGTGTAGATTAATTTTGGATAGATATGTGAATATCTATTCATCCATTATCTTCCGCTTTATCCTGTACTAGGGGCGGTGGGGGGGGGGGGCATCCAGGGGAGAACGTTTCAGGTGCTGGGCAGATACACCCAGGACAGGGTGCCAATCTATCTGGGCACACACTCACTTACTCACACACACACTCTATATGGGGCAATTTGGAGAATTCAGTTGACCTTGATTCATGTTTTTGGACTGTGGGATGAAACCGGAGAACCCGGATGAAACTCACACAGACACGGGGAGAACATTGAAACTCCAGCCAAATATGGATTCGAACCGGAAATCCCTAGCGCTGAGAGGTGAACGTGCTAACCACTAATTCCCGGTTCGAATCCCCATCTGGAGTTTCCATGTTCTCCCCATGTCTGCGTGGGTTTTCTCCGTGTTTTCCAGTTTCCTCCCACAGTCCAAAAACATGGATCAAGTCAATTGAGTTCTCCAAATTGCCCTATTTAGAGTGTGTTTGTGTGAGTGAGTGAGTGTGTGCCCAGTGATAGATTGGTGCCCTGTCCTGGGTTTATCTGCCCGTCGCCAGAGACTTTCTCCCCTGGATGGGCATGGGAAACCCCACTGCGACCCTAATAGAGGATAAAGCGGAAGATAATGAATGAATTAATTAATTTTAAATAATTTGAAAGCTAAGCGCAGGCGTGGGCATTGAGCGCATTGTTTCTCGTTTTCTTACATAAAAAACCGTCAAAGTGCAATCAAAATAATAATCAAAAGGTAATTTCAGTGACAATTGTATAATGAAAAAGATATACAAAAAGTTTATTCTATATAAATATATAAGTTAGTTATTACCATTAGATATAACATTTATTTTATTGTCTGTAGTCATTGCTAGGGTGTTGCGAGCAAAATGTATTTTTAGGTGTCTAGCAAAGTGCCAGAGACCATTTAACTCCACTCATCCTGACAGAAGCCAGGTGGTACTCGCTTGCAGTGAGGCCAGAGCTACTGACTTAATTGGTGTGAGTACAGCATGAGGCTAGACGATGCAGTTGTGGCTCCTGAGAGAATCTCTTACCCATGACACCTCTTAGCTGGAGCGGGAGAGAGAGCGAGCGAGAGAGATGTGAAAATGAAGTGAAGCAGAAATACCAGAAGGTGACTGAAAAATGTTATTTCACCAGTCACTTCACCCGGCACACAAATCTACCCTGCTAAACAAACAGCTTCTCCACAGCCCGGTGAGAATGAAAAGCAAGCACAGTGAGGTGAATGTGAGGAAGCGTAGGCATGGAATGGAGACATCTCTAACTCTCACCAAGTGCTCACTGGTGTTCCTCAGGGCTCTGTACTTGGTCCTCTCCTCTTTTTATATTACCTGACATCACTGATAGATAGACAGACAGAATACTTTATTAATCCCGAAGAAAATTTAGCAGCCAGTAGCAGTATCAGTACAATGAAAAATAGACAGTATTTTAATAGAGGGAATGAATTTAAATTATATATATATATATATATATATATATATATATATATATATATATAGACAATTTACCGTTATAAAGTGTCAAGTGTGTAATATAGTAGCAAAAACTAAGAATAAATAAAGTGTCCAGTATGGATGGAGACCTAATTAATACTGTGCAAAATACAATAGACAGTTTTACAATAGAGGCGGCACAGTGTCTTAGGGGTTAGCATGTTCTCTTCTCAGCACTAGGGATTCCCGGTTCGAATCCCAATCTGGGTGGAGTCTCCATGTTCTCCCTGTGTCCGCGTGGGTTTCCTCCGGGTTCTCCGGTTTCCTCCCACAGTCCAAAAACATAAATCAAGTCAATTAAATTCTCCGATAGATTGGCGCCCTGTCCTGGGTGTATCTGCCCAGCCCCCGTAATGTTCTCCGCTGGATGGGCATGGGGAACCCCCCCCCCCCACAACCCTAGTAGAGGATAAAGCGGAAGATAATGGATGAATCAATGAATGAATGACATCACTGGGCTCAGTCATTCAGGCGGAGGATTTCTCTTACCACTGCTATGCTGATGACATTTAGCTTCATTTATCTTTTGCCCCTGACGATTTGGTCTATACCCTTGGTTTCACAATAGACTCCCACCTTAACCTCATCTGATCAACCACTTATCAAAACTGCCCGTTTCTGCAGATTCCTTCCTTACAACATCAGGAAGTTCAGACCTGAAGAAGCACCTTTTTAACAAACACCTGTTGTGTAAAAAAACTACCACAGGGGGTGCAGGATCAGAAAACAATCAGGTTTGATGATTTTACAGTGTAGTTGGTTTTCTTCATAACTACTGACTTGTTCTCATTTGTAAGTCGCTTTGGATAAAATTGGCTAAATGTCTAAATGTAAGTCTGATTTTTATTATCTTCATTTTTTTCTGTCTTATGTATTTCCCACAGCTTTGTGCAAAGTAAATTTCACAGCAGCAACCGGCTACATCGAGACACCACCACTAGGCACCTGGTACTCCTCGAAGGTTGAGTGCACCTACAATGTTAAAGTCTACATGGGCTATGGTGTAGAGATTCAGGTTGGTACAGTTGTGCTTTTCTGCTGGTTCTCATTATCAAAAAAGGTTTTGCTCAAACCAACATTTTAAACCTTTTGGGTTCATGTTATCATTTATTTCAAAACAGTAACACAGAAGATATAGGATGAGACATTCATTTATTTATTATCATCCATTTAATACTCTAGTAAGGTTGCTGGGGAGTCTAATGGCCAATTTATGGCTGGATACACTCTCTCACACAGACAGACAAAAATACACACTTATATGGGGCAATTTAGATCATTCAATTCACCTTAAACCTTAATTTTTGGAATGTGGGATGAAACTGGAGAACCCGGAGGAAACCCAGATGGACAAATGGAACATGGAAACTCAACCCATATTGGGATTCGAACCTGGATGCATACAGAGCAACATATTAAACATTTTGGGTTCATTTTATTATTTATTTCTAAACAATAACACAGAAGATGTAGGATGAGACATTAATTTATATATTATCTTCCATTTAATCCTCTAATAGGGTTGCTGAGGGGTTCCCCATGCCAATTCATGGCTGGCTATGCTCTCTCACACAGACACGCAAAAATACACAGTTATGTGGGGCAAGTTAGGTAATTTAATTCCCCTTAAACCTTCATTTTTGAAATGTGGGATGAAACTGGAGAACCCGGAGGAAACCCTGATGAGCAAATGGAACATGGAAACTCAACCCAGATTGGGATTCGAACCTGGATGCATTAAAACCAACTTATTAAACCTTATTAAATATTCATTTTTGGACTGTGGGACGAATCCAAAGAAACCGGAGGAAACTTAGATGAACACATGGAACATGGAAACTCAACCCATATTGGGATTCGAACCTGGATGCCCATCACTGAGAGGCGAATGTGCTAACGACTAAGCTGCTTTAATAATATCCATCCATCCATCTATTATCTTGTGCTTTATCCTCTATTAGGGTCGCAGGGGGGTTCCCCATGCCCATTCAAGGGAGTTCCTCTCGGGCGCTGGGCAGATACACCCAGGACAGGGCGCCAATCTATCACTGTACACACACTCACTCACACACACACACACAAGCACACTCTATATGGGGCAATTTGGAAAATCCAATTGATCTTGATCCATGTTTTGGGACTGTGGGAGGAAACCGGAGAACCTGGAGGAAACCCACGCAGACACAGGCAGTACATGGAAACTCCAATCCCTAGCGCTGAGAGGCGGCACGTGGCTTAGTGGTTAGCCCGTCTGCCTCTCAGCACTAGAGGTTCCCGGTTCGAATCCCAATCTGGGTGGCGTTTCCATGTTCTCCCCGTGTCTGCGTGGGTTTCCTCCGGGTTCTCTAGTGTACATTTTATTTCTGTTATTTTTTCCAAGGCGGCATGGTGGAGTAGTGGTTAGCACGTCTGCCTCTCAGTGCCGATCCAGGTTTGAATTCCAATCTGGGTGGAGTGTGCATGTTGTCAGTGTGGGTTTTCAGCAGGTTCTCCTGTTTCCTCGCACATTCCAAAAACAGGAATTTAAGGTCAAAAGACTGCTCTAAATTGCCCCTATATAGTGTCCACAAACCTAGTAGAGAATTGTAATGGAGGATAATGAGATGAGTTGAGATCACTAAATACAATTAAATTATTTGCATTCATTTTATATGCTATTTTCAAATCTGTGCTTAAAATTTAGGGGGTGTCAGTAATTTTGTCTACGTTGTATTTGTATATGAACCATATAGATGATCTGTCTTGTTCTTTGTTTGGTTTGGTTTCGTTAATTGCTTTGTCATTAATCTGTCTCTCAAGTGGTCTTTACTTTAATTAAAACGGCCACAGTCCTCTTCTGATAGACAAAGATGATTAAAGAAGGGTATTGGGTGGAAGTTTGGTTCTGCTTTGCAATCACCTAATTAATTTGATTGATTTGTGTGTTGAAGACATAGTTAAACAGTCATTCGGTTCTCCTGTCCTCGAAACCACTTTAAAGTCTAACAAGGCACCTTCCTGAAACAGGGAGCTTTTCTTTGGGACAAAGTTTCCAAAGTGATCTTAAAAATAAGTTTTATTCATTATGTTTACACTGATTGCTTCTTATTTACACAAGTTACTCAGTGCATCTGCTAATGTTTAGAATCTTATCTCTGATGTTACTATCCATCGGGGGAGGAAACCCACGCGGACATGGGGAGAACATGGAAACTCCACCCAGATTGGGATTCGAACCAGGATCCCCAGTGTTGTCACCTTAAGCCCTCTACACCACCTGACTATGGTGTTTATTAATCGTATATTAATAGTCTCAGCCATTAGGTTTTCTTTAAATATTATCTCAAAAGGAGTAAGAAATATTATTTATAATTGTTCTGCCAAAGGTGGCACGGCGGCTTGGTGGTTAGCATGTTCTCCTCACAGCGCTAGGGATTCCCAGTTCGAATCCCAATCTGGGTGGAGTTTCCATGTTCTCCCCGTGTCCGCGTGGGTTTCCTCCGGGTTCTCCGGTTTCCTCCCACAGTCCAAAAATATGGATCAAGGTCAATTGAATTCTCCAAATTGCCCCATATAGAGTGTGTCTGTGTGAGTGAGTTTCCAGTGATAGATTGGTGCCCTGTCCTGGGTGTATCTGCCCAGCGCCCGAAACGTTCTTCCTAGGATCGGCATGGGGAACCCCCCCTACGACCCTAATAGAGGATAAAGCTGAAGGTAATGGATGGATGGAATGTTATGCCATGTGTTAGACTTGTGTTATGCCATGTGTTTCCTCATCTACAGTCAATATCAAAACCAAACACTAAATAAATCTGTCACGCTGCCATGTTTTAAAGGCTTGTGGTCCCATCCAGCAGCAGTAGTTAATGTTTCTGCTTTAAGACATCAGATATCACACATAAGCTATAACCACCTTTAGCTGATGTACATTTCCAGCTTAGATTTACCTAAAGTTTGTACTTGAAGCTTACCGAGATAACGCAACCAGGGGCTAACATTTTAGCCGAATCTCTGTTTGGACACCTGATTGGATTAGTAGCTAAGTCCAACTTAAAAAAAGTCAACAGTGAATAATTCTCAGGGGTTGGACTCAACAGCTCAGCAACTTTTTTATCCTTAACCCACAGCTAGAGGCCATGATTGTTCCGGGTCAGAAGCTGAACACCTTGAATGTTAAGAAGGCTTAAGCATACAGGGGATTGATAAGGTGGAAAGGACACCAAAGGCAGAAAACAAAGTCAAAAGAAGAAGCTTTACTGAGGTTGAATGAGAGAACAGAAGATGAGTAGCAAGTGTGTAGAACATTTGAATTAAAATACAGATTTAATAGGTTACAACATGTTTTAAAATTAATTTATCCTAATATACAGTATATCCTTATCGGGCAGCACGGTGGTTTAGTGGTTAGCATGTTCTCCTCTCAGCACTAGGGATTTCCAGTTCGAATCCCAATCTGGGTGGAGTTTCCATGTTCTCCCCGTGTCCGTGTGGGTTTCCTCCGGGCTCTCCGGTTTCCTCCCACAGTCCAAAAACATGGATCAAGTCAATTAAATTCTCCAAATTGCCCCATATATAGTGTGTTTGTGTGAGTGAGTGTGTGCCCAGTGATGGATTGGCGCCCTGGGGTGGGAACCCCACCGCGAACCTAATAGAGGATAAAGCAGAAGATGATGGATGGATGGATATTTGGCCTGTTTTTGCTTGGTTGAATTAGTTCAAACCATAAAACGGCCGACGACCTTTCAGTGGAGTAGTTTTTAACATGGCTGCCTCTCAGTGCTGGGAATCCAGGTTCAAATCCCAATCTTGGTGGAGTTTCCATGTTCTAACCTTTTCCACGTAGGTTTCCTATGGGTTCTCCGCTTTCCTCCCACAATCCAAAAACATGAATTAAAGTCAACTGAATTCTCCAAATTGCCCCATATAGAGTGTGTTTGAGTGTGTGCCCAGCGATAGATTGGCGCTCTGTCCTGGGTGTATCTGCCCAGCGCCAGAAACGTTTTCCCCTGAATAGGCATGTGGACCTGGACCTGGACCTGGGATTTGAACCGCCAGCCTTCAGATTGATAGCCCAACACCTTAACTACTTTTTTAAATTACTTCTTCTTATTCTACAAACTCAACCATTTTCCATCTCTGGTGCTGAGATGACCTTGAGAAGAACATCGATATTCACGCCACGTGCTCACTGTGGATTATTCAAAGTCTGAAATAAAAGATAGAATAATAACAGTGGCATTGTATGAGGTGAAATGTTTTGAAACCTCTCTTTTGAGAGTTAATCTCGGCAGTTCTCTTTATTATATGGCTGGCTCCAGGCCACATAGAGCTTTTGTGGGAGAAGCCGTGCAGACGGCAAGTGCAAGTCACGTCAGGTAATTTAAAGGACAATGCAAAAGAATTGGACACATGTAGTACAGAACTCATCTTCCTCATGGTAATGTGTGTAAGTAACAGGTGGTGGAAAAAACCCGACTGCACATTGTCTGTATGTTATCTGCCAGCCAATCCTGTCTGCAATGGCAGGTGGCACCAAACGTTCTCGGATGAAGTACATTGAGTTGTCTGTCGATGCAGGTGATCTTGCTCCTCTGTTGGTTTTCTTTATGCTTCACCATCTGTTTTACATTTTCATTTGCAAGACAGGATGATAAATTTTGGAGCAACTAAATAAGGCAGAGAACCACTCCTTCCATGCATCCATCCATCCATTATCTTCTGCTTAATGCCCCATGCCCATCCAGGTGAGAAAGTCTTAGGTGCTGGTCAGATATACCCTGGACAAGATGCCAATCAAACAATAGACCAACACACACTATTTAGGGGCAATTTAGAACAGCCAATTTACCGTCAATCTACGTGTGGCAGGATAGCCATGGCGCTGCCTATTGTAGTGTGGCATGGGGAAAAGGTGGAGCCATGGCCTCCTGCATTATGCCAGTTCTGCCACATCATCTATTTGGACTGTTGGAGGAAACTGGAGAACCTGGAGGAAACCCACACTGAAACTAGGATCCGAAACTGGATTCCCAGTGCTAAGATGCTAAACCCTCAAACTTAGACATCCACCCATCCATCCATTATCTTCTGCTTTATCTTCTCTTAGGGTCGCGGGGGGGTTTCCCCATGCCCATCCAGGGGAGAACGTCTCGGGTGCTGGGCAGATACACCCAGGACAGGGCACTAATCTACCGCTGGGCACACACACACACACACAAACACACAAACACACTTTATATGAGGCAATTTGGAGAATTCAGTTGACTTGATCCATGTTTTTGGACTGTGGGAGGAAACTGGAGAACCAGGGGGAAACCCACATAATTGGGTCATTTAGCAGATGCTTTTATCCAAAGCGACTTACAAGGTGAGCACAGGGTTAATCACAACATCCCTGGAGCAATGAGGGTTAAGGGTCTTGCTCAAGGACTCACACTGGTAACTTCAGTGGACCTGGGATTTGAACCCCCAACCTTCAGATTGATAGCCCAACACCCTAACCACTGAGCTAACCCACATGGACACGGGGAGAACATGAAAACTCCACCCAGATTGGGATTCGAACCGGGAATCCCTAGTGCTAAGAGGAGAACATGCTAACCACTAAACCACCGTGTCGCCCTAAAATAAATCTCAGTTTATAAAATTTATAAAGATAAAGACAGAGGACAGAGATGAAGCTTATTAACTTCCAGAATGCAGAGAGCATGCATGACTGTCATGTCACGGAGCAACAGGTGGGATTAATATATGCTTTCCCTTTTCCAACCCCGGCAGCCAGCAAGGTTGTAATAACGTTCCATGTGTAGAGCATTGAGAATAATGCTTGAGAACATGGTCATCATTACCATGTGGTCCTTAATTAACTCATCCTACAACTGTGGCATCAATTAGTGTAGGACAGCCATGTACAGATTGTGTGATCATCAGGTGTAAGGAGTGGCACTGCTCACCTGGTTTGCGTTTCGTTTAGTTACTTTTGTTAAGTGTTCCTTGTTTAGGTAATTACTTTGTTATTTTCATTGGTTTTATCACATGATCTGGTTTAGGTTTATATGCTTCCGTTTTACGTTCCGGCTTCAGACCGTTTTGTGAAGCGTGTAGTCCGAGTCCCTAAGTCTAGCTGTCCCAATAAACCAATAAACCGACTCCTTTACCTGCGCCTCCTGAATCCTTTCTGTGCTATGCCGCTTATTTTTGCTATCAGGTGTCTATTTTCAACAATTCTATCGACAATTATAACTATATATACCTGTACATCTAGTGAAGCCATTCTGCAGGATTGCCAGTTCAATAGAAATCCAGGTTCCATCCAGTAAATCATTGTAAACTTGTGCTCCGGTAAACTTGTGCATTGTAAACTTGTGCTTCGTGGTTAGGGTTTTAGCTTTGGGTGCTAAATGGCCATTCAGGCATCCTCCTAATGTTTAGAGATTTGAGATAGGACGAAATAAAAGACCCAGAATCTTAAACTCCTTTAAAAGTACTTTGTGGTCTTTATGTGAAGCCGTATTCTGACAACTAATATGTCCATTCACATAAAAAAGCAGACTACTGTCATGCTGTGCCTGTGATTACGAGGCTAAAATCAATACTCCATATAATATTTCCTTCCCACTCATCAGTCTTACTTCTTACTCTATTATTCTCTGTAAAAAAATAAGAATAAAAATGAGCCACATTCTAAAGAACACATTTCCTTTGGCACAGAAGTGGAATGCCTTCATAAAGCCATGCCAGCATCTGTGTCTGACAAATTATGTTGTGAGAGATTATGCATGGTTTGGCAGTCATCCCTAATACCAGTGCAAATTGGATTATGGCAAGCGATTTGTTGCATGTTTCTTATTATAACGTGGCTTTTATGTGATAGCGTTGTAAATTACACCTTTTATAGATGTCTTTACTACAGTAAATTTAGGACTTCATTGTGTTTGGCATAAAATAGAAGGGCAATTATGATACTGCAGTTCTGCTAATTTTGATTAATGCAGAACGAAAGAATTAGAGGTTTAGGGTCATGTCAATATTACAAATATGTTTCTATACTTTGTATTGACTGGTACATTGACTTAGAAAGACTGTGATTGTAAAAAAAAGAAAATTGGTCATTAATAAATCTGAAGAATTATCGATAAGACTTTCTATGAATCTGTGTTTCTATGAAACACACACAGACACACACTATTGGGGGCAATTTGGAGAACTCAATTGACTTGATCCATGTTTTTGGACTGTGGGAGGAAACCGGAGAACCTGGAGGAAACCCACGCGGACACGGGGAGAACATGGAAACTCCAACCAGATGGGGATTCGAAACGGGAATCCCTAGCGCTGAGAGGAGAACGTGCTAACCACTAAGCCACCGTGCTGCCCCCATAAGTGCATTCATAACGCTTTATTAACGCATTTGTTAAAAGCCTTTTTTAATGTACATAGATGTTCATAATCATAGCCATTAAGTGTTATAGCAATTTAACATAAGGCTTTATAACAAAAAGTGACATCCATTCATTATCTTCCGCTTTATCCTCTACTAGGGTCACGGGGGGGTTCCCCATGCCCATCTCAGGGGAGAACGTTTCGGACGCTGGTCAGTTACACCCAGGACAGGGCACTAATCTATCACTGGGCACACACTCACTCATTCACAAAAACACACTATATATGGGGCAATTTGGAGAATTCATTTGACTTTGCTCCATGTTTTTGAGAAAACATGGAAACTGATAGCCGAATGTGCTAACCACTAGGCCACCATGCCGAATGTGCTAACCACTAGGCCACCATGCCGAATGTGTTAACCACTAGGCCACCATGCCGCCCATAAGAGAAACATCACACAATGCTTTTATATTCTGTTTTATCTTATGTTTGTTTTAGTTTTTGGATCTTTACTGATTTTGTCTATGTTTCCAGGTGATAAATGTCAGTTTGGCTGAAGGAGACTCAATAAGGTTTCTGGACCTTGGTGGTCTCGAACCGTCTGTACTGGCCAATGAGTCGATTCTTAATAAAGGCCTGGTGGTGCGCAGCTACAGCAACCAGCTCTCCATCCAGTTCCACTGTCAGCCATTCTGCCCGAGCTCCTTCCTGCTACGCTACCAAGGTAAGCAGATGTGTTTTGCAGACTCTTCTCCACAATGAGTAATGTTTATTGTCCTGTAGATCGTCTGGTATTTTTTGGAAGTCTTGTTTTTGCACAAGCTTTGCACACGTGCACTTTATGTTTCAGGTTGATGTTCTGTGTAGCACCTTGTTTCTAAAGAAGTGTTTCAAGTCAATTCAATTTGGTCATTTAACGGACGCTTATCCACTTACAAATATCCCACCTTGGTTGGGGTCAGAGCACAGGGTTGATACAGAAGCTCTGGAGCAATTAGGGTAAAGTGGAGTAAAGTATCATGCTCAAGGAGCCACATTGGTAACTTGAGTGTACCTGGGATTGGAACCCATAACCTTATGATTAATATCCCAACACACTAACCACTGAGCTAAACCACTATATAACCACATTATACATACCACTGTATAATGAACACATTATTTGGAGTAAACTACTTGATACTTGAGTATCTATTATGGTAAAAACATGCAACATTGTTAGAAAAAGGCTATAGTTAGGTTAATAATGTTTATAGTTACATATTATATATATATATATGTATATAAAGCGGCACGGTGGCTTAGTAGTTAGCATGTTCTCCTCTCAGCACTAGTGATTCCCGGTTCAAATCCCCATCTGGGTGGAGTTTCCATGTTCTCCCCGTGTCCGCGTGGTTTTCCTTCGGGTTCTCCTGTTTCCTCCCACAGTCTAAAAACATGGATCAAGTCAATTGAGTTCTGCAAATTGCCCCATATAGAGTGTGTATGTGTGCGTGTCTGTGTGAGTGAGTGTGTGCCCAGCAATAGATTGGCGCCTTGGGTGTATCTGCCCAGCGTCCAAAACGTTCTCCCCTGGACAGGCCCCACCGCGACCCTAATATAGGATAATGCAGAAGATAATGAATGAATGAATATATATATATTCATTCATTCATTATCTTCTGCATTATCCTATATTAGGGTCGCGGTGTCACAGTATATATGTATATATGTGTGTGTGTGTGTGTGTGTGTGTGTGTGTGTGTGTGTGTGTGTGTGTGTGTGTGTGTGGTAGAATTAGTGGGGGGTGAGTAAGGAAGGGGCAGCTGGGGGGTTTGTGTATGTGTGCGGGGACGACGGTGGGTCTGTGTGGGTGGGTGGGGTTTGTATACATTTACTGATTAGACTGTCAAGCATGATTAAGTGTCGATGAAGAGCAAGATTGCAGTCATTACTTTCCATTACAAGCGACTCACTGTGCAGCAAGGAAACTACTTTATCATTTGTCGGTACAACGTGCTCATGCCAGCCTGAAAATGACATCTGTTGTCAATAGGCTTTCACTTAATTATCCTGGAGAATCGCTAGAACGCATTCTCTGTTAATAGATTATTCAAAAAGATGATGAAATTCATCTAAAGAGTGCAAGGTTTTGACAAATGTGTTTAATATCACAACAAATGCCTTTGTTGCTTTTGGAAGAAATCTTTTGTGGTACAGTAACTGGGTGCTAACTGAAAAAAGGCTTTCACACATTTAGGATCAGACTGATTACATGCTCTATTTATTTAATGAATATGAATGAGTACCAATATAAATAAAAAGGGGTTGACAAACACAGGGGTAAAGAGTTCTTTATTTTATGTCATGGTTTCTTAAATCAGAATTTAAATTACTATCCCATAGTGTGTGTGTGTGTGTGTGTGTGTGTGTGTGTGTGTGTGTGTGCCCCCCCCCCCCCCCCCCCCCCCCCCCCCCCCCCCCCCCCCCCCCCCCCCCCCCCCCCCCCCCCCCCCCCCCCCCCCCCCCCCCCCCCCCCCCCCCCCCCGTGTGTGTCTATTTGTATGCGTATGTATGTATGTATGTACAGTATGTATGTACAGTATGTGTGCATGTACAGTATGTGTGTGTGCATGCGTGTGTGTACGTGTGTGTCTATTTGTATATATGTATGTACAGTATATATGTGTGCATGTATGTACGTGTGTGTGTGTACATGTAACATATTAAACAGAGTGTGTTGCGTAGCAGCCAGTCACCAGAGAAATTGGATTTATAGTGCAACACTGTGCATAAGCTGGACATAGTGTTTTATTTAAACGAGGACGAGGTGCATGGTTACAGTGAAGGTTACCTTGTGTGCTATCCTACTAAAATATGCAGATGCTTTTTAAACAGGCTGGACATTTTGTATGTCCTCCACACCTCTCCATAAGTCTTTGGGATTTGACAGATGATGTCTCCTCTAAATAGAAGCATGCAGTTGGAGGAAGTATGCACATAAAAGATTAAGAATCTTAAATAATTCAGATCACTGTAAAAGGCCAGCAAAGCCCATCCTATTAGCTCCCATTAATGGTTAATAACAAACTAAGTGTGATTGATTAGGCGGAGTAGGGCCTGAGCAGGGGTTTCAAACTGATGACCTGACTGAGGAGATCACTTGTGGTTGCTTTTCCACTCCAAAATATGGCGTACACTCATCGGCCACTTTATTATGTCCTCTCCCCCTTTTTGGTTTCTTTGAAAATTGTCCAATTAATAAGCTGTTCAATTAAGATTTTTTAACTTTGTAGTTAACGTGAAGTAATAGAGATCTATTTTGCTTATAGTACTTACACACAGGACAATTGTCCTCCACATTTAACCCCTCTGTGCAGTGATACTAAGTTAACAGGTCCATCCATCCATTATCTTCCGCTTAATCCTTTACTAGGTTTGCCGAGGGGTTCCCCATGCTCTCCCTCATACAAACACACTCTATATGGGGCAATTTGGAGAATGGAACTGACCGTGATCCATGTTTTTGGACTGTGGGAGGAAACCGGAGAACCCAGTGAAACCTACGCGGACACGGGGAGAACATGGAAACTCCACCGAGATTGGGATTCGAACCGGAAATGTTATTATTTTATTGATTAAAATGTTATTGTTAAGGTTTTTTTGGTTCCAAACTACAAAATGGTAGTTGGTGCCTGCATGGGAGCATTTTATTTAAAGGGTTTCCTATTTGCTTTACTTCCCAGTACAGTCATCGTAATATAAAAACCAGGGCATCATGTTTTTGTGGTTGAGGAAAGAAGAAGAAAGCTTTTAATTAGCCTCACTGGACTATTGTGCGCCTGGTTCTTGGCAGGTAGGGTCTTCGTGTTAGGGTTGTTCAATAGCAAATATTCCATTACTGTATTTGTGTTGGGATATTAGAGGGTTTTAAACTTCTTTTTGGAAGCTGCCCTTCTTTTTTGTTAATAACACATTATATTTAGTTTCATCCTGTACTATGGTCATTAAAAGGTGGTTCTCGAAACCATCCAGGGAAGAACGTTTTTGGCACTGGGCAAATACACCCAGGGTGCCAATCCATCACTGAGCACACACTTACTCACACACACACACACACACACACACACACACACACACACTCTATATAGGGCTTTTTTGAATAGCAGTCAATTCACATTGAATCCATGTTTTTGAACTGTGGGAGAAAACCGAGGAACCACTAAAAAACCTACGTGGACATGACGAGAACATGGAAACTCCCAGAACATTTCCATAATTAATATTATTACTCTAAAATTTGCAAACCCCAATCATATTACCACAACCTAGATCGTATTGATTAATCCAGTGGCTTACTATTTTAATAGGCAGTCATTGCATTTATTATACAGGGTCTCAGAATGGGGAACATTTAAAAACTGTGTTGGTGGATCTGGGTGATGGGTAGCAATATGTAACATTTATAACCCATCCATCCATCCATTATCTCGCTTTATTCTCTACTAGGGTTGCAGGGGGGGGGGGGTGTTCCCATGCCCATCTAGGGGAGAAAGTTTCGGGCGCTGGGCAGGTACACCCAGGACAGGGCGTCAATCTATCACTGGGCACACACTCACTCACACAGAGACGCTCTATATGGGGCTATTTGGAGAATTCAATTGTCCATGATCCATGTTTTTGGACTGTAGGAGGAAACCCATGCGGACACGGGGAGAACATGGAAACTCCACCCAGCTTGGGATTCGAACCAGGAATCCCTAGTGCTGAGAGACGAACATGCTAACCACTAAGTCACCGTGCTGCCCTCTTGTAATCAATGTCACATGAGATGATTTTAAAGGATGCTCTTTTTAAATACAGTGCACAGGTCAGGCAAGTGTGTACATGACTTTTATTATAAAATTTTATGGTGCAAACGTGTTTGTGAGATGAATTTTAATGGACTTCTTCTGAACTTTTAATTGTGTTCTACCTCGTATGTTGGTAGGCAGGCCAGAGAACATCCACAACATTGATCCTGGCTTAATAGGTTTGTTAATGGATTCTTTAGCTGGAAGGCTGTAACGTTTGAGGATTAATGGCATCTTATCCAATGTTTCTGCTCCTTCACAGGAGTCCCTTAGGGGTGTGTTCTTTCACCCCTTGTTTTTTTTTTTTTTTTACAAAAATAAATGTCAAAGCCAATATGCATGGTGTCTTAATTAGTGTGTCAGGTATCATACCGACATCATACTCCTCTACGGAGCACAAGTGAAACTGATTATGGTTCTGTAGTTACTCAGAACATTACAAGTCTTCCTGGATATCATCCATCCATCCATCCATCCATTATCTTCTGCTTTATCTTCTACTAGGGTTGTGCAGTGGGGGTTTCCCATGCCCATCCAGGGGAGAACGTCTCGGGCGCTGGGCAGATACACCCAGGACAGGACGCCAATCTATCGCTGGGCACACACTCACTCACACAGACACACTCTATATGGGGCAATTTGGAGAATTCAATTGACTCGATCCATGTTTTTAGACTGTGGGAGGAAACCGGAGAACCCGGAGGAAACCCACGCGGACACGGGGAGAACATGGAAACTCGAACTCGAATCAGGAATCCCTAGTGCTGAGAGGAGAACGTGCTAACCACTAAACCACTGTGCCGCCCATCCAAAAACTAAAACGAACATAACATAAAACAGAATATAAAAGCTTTGAGTGATGTTTCTTTTATGGGCGGCATGGTGGCTTAGCGTTTAGCATGTTCGCCTATCGGTTTCCATGTTCTCTCTGTGTTTGCGTGAGTTTCTCCTGGGTTTTCTGGTTCCCTCACACAGTTCAAAAAAAAAGAATCCATGGTAAATAGAATGGGGAGAACACGGGGAGTACATGGAAACTCCACCCAGATTGGGATTCGAAACCAGGAATCCCTAGTGCCCCTTCCTGGACATCAATGTGTCTAAAACCAAATAGATGACAATGGATTTTAGAGAAAATCCAATATTTTTCTCACAGATAGTGATGAATAGCCAGGCTATTAAGTTTATACCACTCTACAAATGTCCCGGCACAAAAATCGATGACAAGCTGACCTTTGGGTTTCAGTATGGCGTCTACAGAAAAGTCATCAGTGTATGTATTTGCAGGCTACTCAGCTGTTTTTATAGTCCACATCCGGTCTTTCATCCTCTCCTTTCTTTACTACTGCAATGCATTGTTTGATCCCACTCACCCAAGCCACTACCTGTTCTCATGGTTGCCGAGTAGAAGGAGGCTCAGCTTAAAGACCAGAACCGGCCGGTTCAGAGACAGCTTCTTCCCCCAGGCAACCAGGCTTTGGAACAGTCAGAAGAACAGTGTACTGCTCAACTCCCACCACTGCCATCTTACATAAACTCTTGCACTTTTCACTTCACTTCACTTTTCATGCACCCTTGGACCTTCCCATAAATCCTCGGACGTTCCCATATCCAATTTCTATTTCATTCTATTCAATTCTATTTAATTCCATTCTTTTTTTTTAGATATTTTATTTTATTCTTGTAAATATTGCCATTTGCACAGTAGTGGATACCTGCACCTAAGCTTTTTACTGTGGTGATGTGACAATTAAAATCCTTGAAGCCATTTCCATGTTCTCCCTGTGTCCGCGTGGGTTTCCTCCGGGTTCTCCGGTTTCCTCCCACAGTCCAAAAACATGGATCAAGGCCAATTCAATTTAAATTCTCCAAATTGCCCCATATAGAGTGTGTCTGTGTGAGTGAGTGTGTGCCCAGTGATAGATTGGCGCCCTGTCCTGGGTGTATCTGCCCAGCGCCCAAGACGTTCTCCCCTGGATGGGCATGGGGAACCCCACCGCGACCCTAATAGAAGATAAAGCGGAAGATAATGGATGCATGGATGGAATCCTTGAAACCTTGTCTGAGTCCCATCTTGCATAATTAAATCTCTTCCACTGATACAGATCTCTGTAGCTCATCTTGTGTTTAACCAACCCAAACAATCCCATGTTACTCCACTACTCATCTCTTTCGTCTCGGCTTCCTTCCACCTCCTCTTTATTTCCCAAAGCTACATCTTGGTTTATTCACTGAGCTTTAATCAGAATCAGAATACTTTATTAATCTCCGGGGGGAAAATGAGCCAGTTATAGGTATCGTGGATAATCTTTAGTCTACTTTAATAAAGCCAAAGTGACATTTCGATGCCCTCAGTGCATCTATATAGAGTACAATAACAATATTGGACCAAGTTATTCAAATCGAATCAAATGAAATCAAATCAAGTTTATTATTCACATGCACAACAGTGAAATTCTTTTTAGACACACAATAAAGTCAAAAATTGAAATTACAATTTATGGAGGCAAAAAAATCATATAAAATAAAAATAATTAAAGAAATAAAATGTATATATATATATATATATATATATATATATATATATATATATATATATATTTATTTTATTTATTTTTTTTATTTATTTTTTTTTGTGTCTGTGTAGTACTGGTTCAGAGTCCGTATAGCCATTGGAAAGAAACTTTTCCTCATCCTCTCTGCGTTTGACTTCAGGACATGAAAACACCATCCTGCAGAAACCATATTTTACGCAGGGCAGTAGAACCAGAGCTTTGTTTCGCAGTTCTCCTCGAATGTCTCCGTTTGTTTGATTAAATAGTTCTAACGTCCATGTTCTGAGATGATTGGTCTAAAACAAAGGTGGTAACATGGAGTTTCCATGTTCTCCCCATGTCCACGTGGGTTTTCTCCGGGTTTTCCGGTTTCCTCTCACAGTTCAAAAACCTGGATCAATGTCTATTGAATTCTCCAAATTGCCCCATATAGAGTGTGTCTGTGTGAGTGAGTTTGTGCCCAGTGATAGATTGGCATCCTGTTCTGGGTGTATCTGCCCAGCGCCCAAAACCTTCTCCACTGGATGGGCATGGGGAACCCCCCCGCGACCCTAGTACAGGATAAAGCGGAAGATAATGAATGGATGGACATTATATTGGATTATTTACAGAACAGTATAAAATGTGGTATTAACAGAGAAATCTGATGTTAGGAATAATATTCTGTACATCACTAAAAAGAAGACGGAAAACCTCCCTGGACAGCTTCACACACAAACGCAGGACGTGCTAGCTATGAGATGATAGTGCTGTCACACAGGTCTGTTGGCATTGTAAAAATTAAGATTGACAAGTTTTAAGTCTGAAGAAAGCCTTCTTTTTTACACTTTTAAACATCTAGGGGTAATGCGAGGTGACGTGAAATCCTGTACTGGGTCGAGCGAGCATTTCCCTGCTCTTTTCCCTTTTTGAACTCATTCACATTTAATCAGCCTCAATGTGATCTCATAAGCTGAAATGTTATCTCTGAGTCCTCTCGTGATTCATAATTGATAGCGAACCCAAATGAAGATGTGTAATTCATCTAGACATGTAATATACAGCAGTTGTAATAGGCCACTCATCTTCATTAATGAGATGGCACTTCAAATCTCCTTGTAAAGGATCATGTAGATATCAACCTGTCACCATTCTATTCCACGCACACACACACACACACACACACACACACACACACACACACACACACAGAAGAAACTGAGGAAATGTACTTGCTTATCTGAGGCTGATGTACTCTGCTGCTAGATGAAGCATGAACATTTTCTTCTGGCTGGGAGCTGAAGATTTTTATTAAAGGACACTTTGAAGGCTGACAACACGCCAGATCGTAGCTGTGATCATGTCTAGGTGTCTATCTGCACCACTACAACAACAATGAATCGCAAGACAGCAGACATAAACTCATGAAGTTTACCTCTGGAGATCCATCCATCCATCCATCCATCATTTTCCACTTTAGCCTCTACTAGGGTCACGGGGGGTTCCTCATGCCCATCCAGGGCATCCGTTCTACCCTGGATGGGCATGGGGAACCCCCTCGCGACCCTAGTGGAGCATTAAGTGGAAGATAATGGATGGATGGATGGATGGATGGATTTGTTTCCCAATGGAGGGACCAATGAAAGCACTAAATATTTTCATTATTTTCCGCTTAATCTTTCTTTGAGTTTGCAGGGGGAGAATATTTCGGGCGCTGGGCAGATACACCCAGGACAGGACGCCAATCTATCGCTGGACACACACTCACTCAGACACACACACTCATTCACACAAACACACTCTATGTGGGGCAAATTAGAGCATTAATTTTTCTTCAAATCCATGTTTTTGGACTGTGGGTGGAAACCTGGAGAAAACCCATGCAGACACGTAGAGCATGAAAACTCCAGCCAGATTGGGATTCGAACCTGGATCTCTAGAGCAGAGAGGCAAACGTGCTAACCACTAAACCAGTCAGCTATTATGAGCATATTAACTTCAAAGACCGTGTAGGTTTGACTATATGGTATAATAATTGATTTAGAATATTTTTAATTTTTACTGGATCAAACTTCAGTCAGGACAGTGGTTGGCATGTTCTCCTCTCAGTGCTAGGGATTCCCAGTTTGAATCCCCATTTGGGTGGAGTTTCCATGTCCTGTGTCTGCGTGGGTTTCCTCCGGGTTCTCCGGTTTCCTCCCACAGTCCAAAAACATGGATCAAGATCAACTGAGTTCTCCAAATTGCCCCATATAGAGTGCGTGTGTGTGTGTGTGTGTGTGATTGAGTGAGTGAGTGTGTGCCCAGTAAAAGATTGGCACCCTGTACTGGGTGTATCTGCCCAGCGCCTGAAACGTTCTCCTCTGGATGGGCATGGGGAACCTCCCCCCGCAACCCTAATAGAGGATAAAGCAGAAGATAATGGATGGATGGATCAAACTTCAGTTCTTCAGCTTCGAAGCCTTTTAACTAAATCACTAAAACATTTTTGTAAGTTTGACACGATCGTCTCTGATCTTACTCTTGTCCTGCAGCGTTTATCTTGAGCTGTAATTTTCCGGAGCGCCCGCAGAACGGAGACGTGTCTGTCAGCAGTCTACACGCAGGAGGAGAAGCGTACTTTTACTGTTACCCTGGCTACCAGTTGCAGGGCCCCTCCACCCTCACCTGCCTCAACACCACAACACTAAACTGGAACGGGAAGGTGCCCCAGTGCCTTGGTTAGTAAGCAGACTATAAACATTAAGCCTTTCATTGCATGCTGAATTATTTCACTTATTTATCTCACATTTGAAAGAGTGCTTGAATTATGGATATACTATATAGATATAGTGAAGCATGGTATTTAGAATATTTTTTAAGACTGGATCAAACTTCAGCCAGCACGGTGGCTTAGTGGTTAGCATGTTCACCTCTCAGTGCTAGGGATTCCCGGTTCAAATCCCCATCTGGCTGGAGTTTCCATGTTCTCCCCGTGTCCGCGTGGGTTTCCTCCGGGTTCTCCGGTTTCCTCCCACAGTCCAAAAACATGGATCAAGTCAGTTGGGTTCTCCAAATGTCCTGGGTGTGTCTGCCCGGCGCTCGGGACGTTCTCCCCTGGATGGGAATAGAGAACCCCCCCCCTCCCTGCGAACCTAATAGAGGATAAAAGCGGAAGATAATGAATGAATGAATATATGGATATACAATCCATCCATGATCTTCCGCTTTATCCTGTATTAGGGTCACGGGGAGGGGGGGTGTTCTCTATGCCCATCCAGGGGAGAATGTTTGGGGCGCTGGGCAGATACACCCAGGACAGGGCGCCAATCTATCGCTGGGCGCACACTTACTCACTCACTCACTCACTCACACAGACACAGACACACTCTATATGGGGCAATTTGAAGAACTCAATTGACCTTGATCCATGTTTTTGGACTGTGGGAGGAAACCCGGAGGAAACCCACGCAGACACGGGGAGAACATGGAAACTCCACGCAGATTGGGATTCGAACTGGGAATCCCTAGTGCTGAGAGGAGAACATGCTAACCACTAAGCCACTGTGCCACCCTATATGGATATACTATACTATATATTTCCAGTTTTGAATTATGTGTGGGCATTTTCTTCAGTATAATTATATTTTAGTCATTGTTCTGGTTATGTTCCTGCTCCGCCAACTGTAGTGGCTTGTGGGGGAAAGATGAAGAATGCTACTGTTGGTCGAATTGTATCCCCTGGATTCCCCAGTAACTACAGCAGCAATCTGACATGTCACTGGCTGCTTGAGGCTTCAGATGGACATCGCTTTCATGTGCACTTTGAAAAAGTGGCCCTTGCTGAGGATGATGACAGGTAAGTTAATTAACCAGCAGATTTAATAACGAACCTACACAATGGATTCTTATGAATTATTTGGCTGATCTAACCAGGTTCACCCAGGACAGGGCACCAATCTATCGCTGGGCACACACTCACTCACACAAACACACTCTATATATCTTTATATATCCATTATCTTCCGCTTTATCCTCTACTAGTGGCGGGGGGGCCCATCCAGGGGAGAACGTTTCGGGTGCTGGGCAGATATACCCAGTACAGGGTGCCAAACTATCGCTGACTCTCACTCACTCACACACACACTCTATATGGGGCAATTTGAAGAATTCAATTGAACTTAATCCATGTTTTTGGATTGTAAGAGGAAACCGGAGAACCCGAAGGAAACCCATGCGGACACGGGAAGAATATGGAAACTCCAGCCAGATTGGGATTTGAACCGGGAATTACTTGTCCTGAGAGGCAAACGTGCCTTAAACTTAAAACTTCAATTAAGTAATTAGTGGTAATTAATTAATTTTGTTTTCTATGGATAAATATCCCATCCATCCATCTATTATCTTCCACTTTATCCTCTAGGATAAAGATATAGCTAGGGTCGCGCGTGGGGGGAGGGGGGGGAACGTGTCCATCCAGGGGAGAACGTTTTGAGCGCTGGGCAGATACACCCAGGATAGGGCACCAATCTACCACTCAAACACACTCTATATGGGGCAATTTAGAGAATTCAATTGACCTTGATCCATGTTTTGGGACATGGAACGTCACAGTAACACAGTAACGTTACCTAAGCCGCCTATTATAAAGTTCGTTAGAGAGAGTAATATGTTCTTACAATGCAAACCACTACAATACAGATTTGAATCTGTGTGTTATAACAATGTCATGCCATGTCTGTACTAACATCTCACAGGTTACTCATCAAAAATGGGAATAATACTGATTCTGCTAAGCTTTATGATTCATATGAAGTGGAGTACCTGCCAAGTGAAGGCATCACCAGCACTACCAAATATCTTCTCATTGAGTTCATCACTGATGGCTCAGGCACTAACACCGGAGCTGCCATCAGATATGAAGGTATGAATTCATCCAATAATGCTGCTAACATTTTGTAAAAATTTCTGACTCTTTGACATAATTCTATAATTCATAATTCTGGTTAGCATGTTCTCCTCTCAGCTCTAGGGATTCCAGGTTTGAATCCCAATCTGGGTGGAGTTTCCATGTTCTCACCGTGTTGGCGTGGGTTTCCTCCGGGTTCTCCGGGTTTCCTCCCACAGTTCAAAAGCATGGATGAAGGTCAATTGAATTCTGCAAATTGCTCTATATAGAGTGTGTCTGTGGGTGTCTGTGTGAGTGAGTGTGTGCTCAGCGATAGATTGCAGCCCTGTCCTGGGTGTACCTGCCCAGCGCCCGAAACGTTCTCCCCTGGATGGGTGTGGGGAACCCCCACGTGACCCTAGTAGAAGATAAAGCGGAAGATAATGGATGGAAAAGAGTGTTGAAATTGGGTCATGTTTCATGTTTACTATGTAGAAATTGAAGTATTTAGTAGTGAACAGGTAGCTTATTAGTGTGTAACATAAAAAGATGTCACAGAACACATAGTTTAAGGGGAAAATATTGGAAAATTGTTAGTAATTAGTAATAGTGATGTGGCCTGAGGGAGTTATTGGGCAGGGTATGTATATGGAAGACAGGGGGGCGCTTGGGCATCCACCATTATCTTACGCTTTATCCTGTGCTATGGTAATGGGGGGAGAACTTTTCAGGCGCAGGACAGAACGCCAATCGATCACTAGACACACACTCACTCACAGACACACACATACACACTCTTTATGGGGCAATTTGGGGAATTCAATTGACCTTGATCCATGATTTTGGACTGTGGGAGGAAACCGGAGAACCCGGTGGAAACCCACGCAGACACAGGGAGTACATGGAAACTCCAACCTGATTGGCATTCGAACCGGTAATCTCGACCGCTGAGAGGAGAACATGCTAATCACTAAGTCACCGTACTGCCCTGATATAAAACAATAATAATAAAAATAAATGTAGAGTGAATTAAACCAGATTGGATAATGATCAGATTTAATACTACAGTGTAACTGGTTCCTCCTTAAATACTGTCTTGTGTTATTCTTTTATTTGTAAGTCACCTTTAAATAAAAGCATGTGCTAAATATCATGTAATGTAATGTAAGCTCTAACGTTTTGTTTTTGTTGTGTTGACAGCTTTCGAACCAGGCTATTGCTATGAACCTTTTCTCAAATACGGCAACTTCACAAGCACGGACAGCTCTTACGTTGTGGGCACAGTGGTGGAGTTTGCTTGTCATCCTGGATACACTTTGGAGCAAGGGTCCGTCGTAATCGAGTGTATAGACCCAAGCAACCCACAGTGGAATGAGACTGAGCCGGCCTGTCGAGGTCCGTACATCGATGTGTGTTTGTGTCGAGTCCCCAGGGTGGTGAAGCCTTGAGGATTATTATAAGGTCTTCTACCTCGAGTATCTTCTGCTTTATTCTATGTTAGGGTTGAGGGGGTTCCCCATGCCCATCCAGGGGAGAATGTTTCAGGCGCTGGGCAGATACACCCAGGACAGGATGCCAATCTATCGCTGAGCACACGCTCACTCACACAGGCACACTCTATATGGGGCAATTTTAAGAATTCAATTAACTTGATCCATGTTTTTGGACTGTGGGAGGAAACCAGAGAACCCGGAGAAAACCCACGGAGAGAACATGGAAACTCCACCCAGGTTGAGATTCGAATCGGGAATCCCTAATGCTGAGAGGCGATGCTACCTATGAGGAGTTTTTAAATAACAAAAATAATAACTTTTTGGATATGTATGTTATTTGTGAAAGTTCTATAGAGCTCAGAGTCCAGAAACCGAAATGAAAGTTCAGTACAAGTCACTGACTCTGGCCTACAGGACCATCTCTGGATCTGCCCCCTCTCACCTTCACTCCGACTCGTTCACTTCACTTTAGTGATGATTGTCGCCTGGTGGTTCCACCTCACCGAGGAGCTAATTCTCACTCCACTGAAAAATGGTGGAACCATCTTCCCAACTCTGTCCGTAAGGCAGAATCACCAAACAGTTTTAAAAAACTGCTGAAGACACATCTTTTTAACAAATACCTGCTGTAAAAAAAAAGATAGGGGGGGGCGCAACATCGAATAACAATCAGGTTTGATGATTTTACAGTGTAGTTGGTTTTCTGCATAACTTCTGACTTGTAATGTTCTCATTTGTAAGTTGCTTTGGATAAAAGCATCTGCTAAATGACTAAATGTAAGGTGAGAATCTTAATTTTTTAGTGAAAACATTAATTACACTAACAAATATCCTTACATATCCTTACAAAACTTTACTAAATATGTCAGTCTGTGATATAGAAAAGAATTTTTAATCAAAGAACTAAAATGAGACACAAAGTGAACACTAACAGTTGGAACAAAGGGCAGGGTGAAATAACTGTGACTTATTTACAATCAAACCATGAAGCAAGTGCAGACACCATGACCATGACTGTAAAAATGAACAAGAAAGCTTATCCTCTGCTTGGTTTCTGACTTTGTGCGTTTATTAATTGTGCAGTATGGAAACCAATCTTCTGTCTCTTGTTGCAGCTGTGTGTAGTGGAGAGATCACAGACTCTACTGGCGTGGTGTTTTCACCTAACTGGCCTGAAGCCTACGACAAGGGGCAAGACTGCATTTGGGGTATTCACGTGGAAGAAGACAAGCTCATCATGCTGGACATCAAAGTGTGTGTAAATCAAGCCATTTCTAATGATTCGTTTGATTTATTTTACACCTACAATGATGTGAGAGAATTAAATACAGCAAACAAACTCAAACATATTCTTTCAACCATCCATTATCTTCCGGTTTATCCTCAACTTGGGTCGCGGGGGGAGGGGGGTTTCCCATGCCCATCCAGGGGAGAACATTTCGGGCGCTGGGCAGATACACCCAGAACACGGTGTCAATCTATCACTGGGAACACACTTACTCCATATAGGGCGATTTGGAGAATTCAGTTGACCTTTATCCATGTTTTTAAACAATGGGAGTAAACTGGAGGAAGCCCATGTGGACACAGGGAGAAGATGGGAACTCCACCCAGATTAGGATTCGAACCTGGAATCCCTAGTGCTGAGAGGAGAACGTGCTAACCACTAAGCCACCGTGCCGCCAATTATAATAATAAAAATAATTAAAAAAAAACATGGATCAAGTCAACTCTCCAAATTGCCCCATATAGAGTGTTACTGTGTGCCGAGCGATAGATTTTTGCCCTATCCTGGGTGTATCTAACCCCCCCCCATTACCCTAATAGAGGATAAAGTAGAAGATATTATTATTATCATTATTATTATCATTATTATTATCATTATTATTATTATTATTATTATTATTATTATTATTATTATTATTATTATTATTACCACCCCCATATTAGCTTCATCTGTTTGTCTCTGTGTCTGGTAAAAATTTGCAAATGCTATTTCACCCACTTCCCATTATCCATTTAAGGATAAGACTTTGCACAATTGTTCATCGTCGATGACAACACATGAAGCAATTAAAAAAATTATTAGTTAATTAACTAATTACTGGTAATTAATTACTTTTGTTTTCTATGGATAAATTGCCCATTTTCTATTGAAGTTTAAACTTCACAAGCAGAATTAATTTAGGATAAAGTCATTTAACACAATATGGGCGTTTTTTCATTTTTTCTTATATATTTTGATTCTTCATAATCTGCTTCACAGATCTGTAAATTGATTTCAGCTAACTGCTTCTACTATGGTCACGAGGGGTAAACTGCTTTACTAAAATACCTTAATAGATATATTATGAATATGACTTTTTAGGTGTATTGATGGCTATTTTTAGGTTCATTGAGGTAATTTTTAATATAAATTGAGGGTTATTTTAAGGGAAATGGTCCAACAATATTTCCTCACACTTTTATTACTGGCATTATTCCATAGTTTTACTTGAAATAAGCTTTTATTTGTTAATATTGCACCCTGTTTTGAAAACTGTAGTGAGTTCTATAAGTATTTTATGATTCTAAGCACAATTTTAGGGCACCGAACAGCAAGGCAAGCTTAAAGCTCATGTAAACCACCATGCTTCTTTGACTGCAGAGCCTCTGGCCTTTCTGTAAACAGATCAATGATGTAAATAATAAAAAACATCTATTTTATATATTTTAAGCATCCCATGGCTAGTTTTTGATGAGTTTCAGTTTGACTTTAATGTCCTGATTTCAGCCTGGTCTCCTCGTTCATTTAGATGTTGGATGTTGTGGGTGGTGGATCTTGTGAGCTAACACAGTTAGACCTTGTTTTGTACCTCAACCAGAGTTGGACTAAACCTTTAAAATATTGATTTTAAAATGTACTTTTCTCAGAAAAATAAAGGTTGGTTGCCTAGTGGTTATTACGTTTGCCTTTTAGTGCTGGGGATCCAGGTCTGTACCGATTGTTCTCCACATGTCAGCATTTGCAGATGATCTTGTACAGACAGACTTACTAATGACAATTCTCTGGTTAGCAGTCCACTACATTAAGCACTAAACCATCGCTGCCTGTTTGTTTTTATTTTGGAGATGTACCTCACCCCCCAGTTGGACTGCGTAATTGCTTTGTTAATTTAACCAACCCATATCACATCCATCTATTCATCCATTATCTTCCACTTTATTCTCTACTAGGGTCGGTGGGGAAGGTTTCCCATGCCCATCCAGGGAAGAACTGTTGTAAAAAGTGCTCTATCAATAAATTACTTGAACTTATATCTGCATGGGATCCCTCTGGGTTCTCCGGTTTATACCCACAGCCCATAAACATGGTTCAGGTTCAATTGTATTCTCCAAACTGCACCATATAGAGAGTGTTTTTGTGTGCGTCTATGTAAGTGAGTGTGCCCAGCGATTTATTGGCACCCTGTCTTGGGTGAATCTACAGAGCCCGAAACGTTCCGAAACGGGGGAAACCCCCCGTGACCCTAGTAGAGGATAAAGCGGAAGATAATGGATAGGTGGAAGGTCAATTGAATTCTCCAAATTGCCCCATATAGAGTGTGTCTGTGTGAGTGAGTGTGTGCCCAGTGATAGATTGGCGCCCTGTCCTGGGTGTATCTGCTCAGCACCCGTAACGTTCTTCCCTGGATGGGCATGGGGAACCCCTCTGCGACCCAATTAGAGGATAAAGTGAAAGAAAATGATTGACTGAATGTCACCTCCCCTTTGGACTGCTTAATTTTTAGCTCTTTTCACAAAATCTGTGTGCTTTGTAAATGTAACCAACCCGTGCTAAGTAATATGAGAAACAAGTATAAGTAATAACTGTTATTCTGTCTAAGTCCAATGGCTTTAGGGTGTTTTTCATTCAGTCTTCAGACCTGCAAAGTGCAGAATGAATCCAGCTTTGATTAACTTTCTTAAGGATTCAGCTGTCACCATGTTGAATAGCATGACTAATTGATAGGAAAGCCATAGATCCCTCAGGACTGTTAACTCGACTTAACTTTCTTTTGCCTTTCATTCTGAAGTGCTTAGCTGAATTGACAGTGAGCCAATGTGAAATAAAAAACCCATCTGTAGTTTTACTGTAGAATTCAATATTGTTATTCAGTACATTGTGAATACTCACTTGAGTAATTGAAAACAATTTTCATAACCACTGTCGTCTACATAAACAGACATAGGGAAGTCATAGGTGAGGCCAGTTTCCTGTTATGCTGCATCTCCCTCAAGATTGTAAACTCATTTATGGCGGATTGGATTAACATAGCCTGGCTTTCAGAAAAAATTGTTTTGATTTTTTTTATTATCATCATCATGGACAGCAGCAGAGAAATGAAATATACTAATGTAATGATTTTGCTGTATTGGTGTATTGTGTCGATTCATGTTCATGTTGAGTTGCCACATTTTACATTTAGTGCTTATTTTGCTGCTCAGAATTCATGCAGTTACAATTTGTAGGTTAATTAAAATTATATTAAAATACATTGGCTTGGAGGGCGACACGGTGGCTTAGTGGTTAGCACGTTCTCCTTTCAGCGCTAGGGATTCCCGGTTCGAATCCCCATCTGGGTGGAGTTTCCATCTTCTCCTTGTGTCTGCGTGGGTTTCCTCCGGATTCTCCGGTTTCCCCTCACAGTTCAAAAACATGGATCAAGTCAATTGAATTCTCCAAATTGCCCCATATAGAGTGTGTATGTGTGAGTGAGTGTGTGCCCAGTGATGGATTGGCGCCCTGTCCTGGGTCTATCTGCCCAGCGCCCGAAACGTTCTCCCCTGGATGGGCATGGGGAACCCCACCGCGACCCTAATAGAGGATAAAGCGGGAGATAATGAATGAATGAATACACTGTCTTGGACCTAAACCTTTATTCATTTGAAGCTTATGAAATGTGAGTTATTATACAGTTAGCCATCCATTCATTATCTTCTGCTTTATCCTCTACTAGGGTCACGGGGGGCTGGGGTGGGGGGGATCCCCATACCCATCCAGGGAAGAACATTTCAGGCGCTGGGCAGATACACCAAGGACAGGGCACCAATCTATCACTAAACACACTCACTCACACACACACTCTATATGGGGCAATTTGGATAAATAAATTTACCTTGATCCATGTTTTTTGGACTGTGGGAGAAAACCGGAGAACCTGGAGGAAACCCACGTGGACACGGGGAGAACATGGAACTCCACCAAGATTGGGATTCGAAGTGGGAATCCCTGGTGCTGAGAAGAGAACATGCTAACCACTAAGCCACCGTGCCACCCATCCTCAGAATCCTTCCAATATAAATGTCAGCCCTCATGTGCACAATTTTAAACCACCTCAATCCTGTCTCCCTACTTGTGTTATCACTTTAATACACTCATTCCAAAACTTACCCATCCTTAGCACTACTAATCTGTCTGTCTCTCTATCTGTCTATTCATATATATATATATATATATATATATATATATATATATATATATATATATATATATGAATAGACAGAATAGACAGAGAGTTTATATATATATATATATATATATATACAGATATATATATATGTGAGGCGGCACGGTGGCTTAGTGGTTAGCACGTTCGCCTCTCAGCGCTAGGGATTCCCGGTTCGAATCCCCATCTGGGTGAAGTTTCCATGTTCTCCCTGTGTCTGCGTGGGTTTCCTCCGGGTTCTCCGGTTTCCTCCCACAGTCCAAAAACATGGATCAAGTTAATTGAATTCTCAAAAATTGCCCCCTATAGAGTGTGTATGTGTGAGTGAGTGTGTGCCCAGCGATGGATTGGCGCCCTGTCCTGGGTCTATCTGCCCAGCGCCCGAGACGTTCTCCCCTGGATGGGCATGGGGAACCCCACCGCGACCCTAATAGAGGATAAGCGGGAGATAATGAATGAATGAATGAATATATATATGTATGCATTGGATGGAATGATGCCCTTATTTTATATTAAATTTAAGTATGTATTATATATTTAAAATTTGTCTTTGTCCTTATTCTGATTTTAAAACATACAATAATTGTAATAAATTAGTTTTTTTGGTTCATATTTTAAGACAAATTGATGAATTTCTAACTGAGAAAACCACCATTTCTAACTTTAGTTTACATCAAAACCACTAAGCCGCTGCAGTTACCTAATAAAATGAAAGTCACACTGAACAGACATTCACTAAAATGGCATTTTATTTGTTCACAGTCTACGAACAGGGCAGAATGACCTGCTGACTTTTTACGACGGGGATGATCTCACTGCGAAGGTACTGGGTCAGTACAGCGGCTCTCAAACACCTTTCAAACTCTACACGTCTACTGCCGATGTCACCATTCAGTTCCAATCTGACCCTGCCACCAACGTCTACGGCTATAACAATGGATTTGTGTTGCATTTCTTTGGTAAGACAAAATTGGAATTAACAAATACTGTAATGTATATTCCTGAGTGTAATATTTTTCCGTGGTGCCACAAATAGGGTGGGGCAATTTGGAGAACTCAATTGACTTGATCCATGTTTTTGGACTGTGGGAGGAAACCGGAGAACCCGGAGGAAACCCACGCGGACACGGGGAGAACATGGAAACTCCACCCAGATGGGGATTTGAACCAGGAATCCCTAGAGCTGAGAGGAGAACGTGCTAACCACAAGCCACTGTGCCGCCACACCTATATTTCCCCTTAACACAAAAGTGTTTGTACATGCACTTTGAAATTGTACCCCTACCCCCATCCTTGCTGGAAGTTAGGGAACAACCAACTGAAAATACCTTTTTTAAAAGTAAGGACACAGCTGAAGAAATAAGATTTGTCCTATATTAGGTTTGTTTCAACCTGACCTGCATAAGCCTGGAAAAAACTATTTCACCAAGACCTACATGTACTCTTAATAATTTCTAATAAGATTCTTTAACCCTGAATGATACTTTGTAAACATCCATCCATCCATTATCTTCCTCTTTATCCTCTATTAGGGTCGCGGGGGGGAGAGGGGGGGTTCCCCATGCCCATCCAGGGGAGAACGTCTCAGGCGCTGGGCAGATACACCCAGGACAGGGTGCCAATCTATCGCTGGGCACACACTCACTCACGTAAACACACTCTATATGGGGCAATTTGGAGAATTAAATTGACCTTGATTCATGTTTTTGAACTGTGGGAGGAAACTGGAGAACCCGGAGGAAACCCACGCGGTCACAGGGAGAACATGGAAACTCCACCCAGATTGGGATTGGAACCAGGAATCCCTAGTGCTGAGAGGAGAACATGCTAACCACTGAACCACCATGCCACCCACTTTGTGAACATATGCAACATATTTATTATTCTTGGCAGGTTTAGACTGCATTCAGCCAGTGAAAAAATTCATCAATCAAACAAAAATATTGAAAATCATTCAAAATAGAAAAATGAATCGACTGGATGGACTGAAAATCAGCTTTGAATTTTCTATACACATACAGTGCATCGGAATGGAATTGAGAAACAGCTGACTATGAAATCCAGCACACTTACCCATGGGATAAATTGCTGGCCACCATTTCATCAGCTTCTCCCAATGCCCAGCCATAAAATGAGATCAGATAAAAATAATGAATTCTATGCAGAAGAGGAGCGAGTGGTTAGTGGAATACAGATTGAAGAGAGAGGAAAGTAAAACGAAGCATTTTGCAGCTATACAGTACTAAAAATAAATAAATAAATAAATAAAGGAGGGCGGGGCGGCACGGTGGCTTAGTGGTTAGCATGTTCGCCTCTCAGCACTAGGGATTTCCGGTTCGAATCCCCATCTGGGTGGAGTTTCCATGTTCTCCCCGTGTCCGCGTGGGTTTACCCGGGTTCTCCGGTTTCTTCCCACAGTCCAAAAACATGGATCAAGTCAATTGAGTTCTCCAAATTGCCCCATATAGAGTGTGTGTGTGTGAGTGACTGGGAGATAATGAATGAATAAAGGAGGGCGGGGCGGCACGGGGCGGCACGGTGGCTTAGTGGCTTAGTGGTTAGCACGTTCGTCTCTTAGCGATAGTGATTCCCGGTTCGAATCCCATTCTGCGTGGAGTTTTCATGTTCTCCCTGTGTCCACGTGGGTTTTCTCCGGGTTCTCCGTTTTCCTCCCACAGTCCAAAAACATGGTTCAAGGTCAGATGGATTCTCCAAAATTGCCCCATATAGAGTGTGTCTGTGTGAGTGAGTGTGTGCCCAGCGATGGATTGGCGCCCTGTCCTGGGTCTATCTGCCCAGCGCCCGAGACGTTCTCTACTGGAAGGGCATGGGGAACCCCACTGCGACCCTAGTAGAGGATAAAGCGGAGGATAATAGATGAATAGAAAAAAAAGAAAAAAAGTTTACTCCAGATGCATGGAATTTGGTCATTTGACCTGGCAGAAATATAGTCAATTATTTGCGGTTCTATTTGTAGCTCATTGCACAAAATATTGGCACCCTGAACAAACGGGACATGCCTGAGATTTTTTAATTATATCATATTTCTAGATAAGATTAATACAATAGAACATAGCTCATTTTGTATCAGACCACCCAGTTTGTGGATGATTTGACTAACTGTGTGTAATATTTTTGAATAAGCATTTAAACCGGGCTGTACGGTGGTTTGGTGGTTAGCATGTTCTCCTCTCAGCACTAGGGATTCCCAGTTCCAATCCCCATCTGGGTGGAGTTTCCATGTTCTACCCTTGTCCGCGTGGGTTTCCTCCAGGTTCTCCGGTTTCCTCCCACAGTCCGAAAACATGGATCAAGTCAATTGAGTTCTTCAAATTGCCCCATATAGAGTGTGTCTGTGTGAATTGGATGCACAGCTAATGAAAGATCATGTCTTCTAATAAAATCAGTTACATCGTATTTTATTTGTGTGCTTATGCAGAAGTTGTTCGGAATGACACATGTCCAGAGCTTCCTGACATTCCTAATGGCTGGAAGACCACGTCTCATCTTAAGATGGCACAAGGCACAGTGGTAAAATATCAGTGTTACCCCGGCTTTGAGGTTGTGGGCACTGAAATGATAATGTGTCAATGGGACCTAACATGGAGTGGAGACAGGCCGTCGTGTGAGAAAGGTACACACACACACACACACACACACACACACACACACACACTTGTGGTTAAGGATTCACGATCCCATCAAGTACCAAGGCACCTAAACCCAATTGTCCTCAGACGCCGTATTCAAGGTTAAATGTCGAGGGCAAATAAATCACTTTATCACTTGTAACTTTATCACACACACACACACACACACACACACACACACACACACACACATACACTCTAATAGCCTTTAAAAAGTAAGGTGACCTAAAGATTCTTCAAATTCAATTCATTCTCCCCGTGTCTGTGTGGGTTTGCTCCGGGTTCTCCGGTTTCTTCCCACAATCCAAAAACATGGATCAAGTCAATTGAGTTCTCGAAATTGCCCCATATAGAGTGTGTCTGTGTGAGTGAGTGTGTGCCCAGCGATAGGTTGGCGCCCTGTCCTGGGTGTCTCTGCCCGGCGTCCGAGACGTTCTCCCCTGGATAGGCATGGAGAAACCACCCGCAACCCTAATATAGGATAAAGCGGAAGATAATGAATGAATGAATTAATTAATTTTCAAACATTTCTTTTATCAGTGTAGTTGAATAAAGCTCCTTTTTTAAGTTTTATTGGCAGATCTGAGAGTGGCATGGTGAATAGTTTCCATTTTCTCCCTGTGTCTGCATGGGTTTCCTCCGGGTTCTTCGGTTTCCTCCCAAAATCCATAAAATATGGTTTCACTGTAAATTGAATGCACTAAATTGCCTCCGTATAGTGTGTGTGTGTTTTGGGTTAATGAGTGTGCTCTCAAAAAAGTTGGGGTCGGAGCACTGTGTTAACCATTAAAAAGCACTGAAACACAGAGGGTTCAAACCCTTGCTTTGTTGGACTCCTGGTTTGAACTCCAAACACGTTGGAATTTATAGCCCAACACTTTAACCACTGAGCTATAAGAGCATTATTATTCATCGACTTTTATTCATTGTATAAGCCTCTTAGCCTAAGTGGGTTCTGAGGGGTGCTGGATTCACAGTCAAAAGAAGTGTTCATATGGGTTTGATTGTGAAGTGCTGATCACGACTTCTAACAACCAAATAATGTCAACAGGCTAAAATGTTTCAGGCAGGATTAATGAGTTTGTGTGAGCTGGTTGCCGTTTCGAAAGATTACACAGTAGAAACGTCTTTTGCGCTATTTCTTGTAAACTTACTAGAATGCATTTTTAGTGGCACGGCAGCTCGATGGTTAGGGTGTCAATCTGAAGGCTATTAATCTGAAGGTTGTGGATTCATGTCCTGAGCTTACTTTAGTTGAAGAAGGCCCTTTACCTTCATTGTTTCAGGGGTGACTCTGCGGTCATACCTGTAAGTCCGTCCATCCATCCATTCATCCATTATCTTCCGCTTTATCCTCTATTAGGGTCGGGGGGGGGTCTCCATGCCCACCCAGGGGAGAAAGTTTCGGGCGCTGGGCAGATACACCAAGGAGAGGGTGCCAATTTATCGCTGGGCACACACTCATTTACACAGACACACTTTATATGGGGCAATTTGGAGAACTCAATTGACTTGATCCATGTTTTTGGACTGTGGGAGGAAACTGGAGAACCTGGAGGAAACCCACGCAGTCACAGGGAGAACATGGAAACTCCACTCAGATTAGGATTGGAACCAGGAATCCCTAGTGCTGAGAGGAGAACATGCTAACCACTGAACCACCATGCCACCCACTTTGTGAACATATGCAACGTATTGTCTCCATGCCCATCCAGGGAAAAAGTTTCGGGCGCTGGGCAGATACACCAAGGACAGGGTGCCAATTTATCGCTGGGCACACACTTATTTACACAGACCCACTCTATATGGGGCAATTTGGAGAATTCAGTTGACTTGATCCATGTTTTTGGACTGTGGGAGGAAACTGGAGAACCTGGAGGAAACCCACGCAGACACGGGGAGAACATGCTTCCATCCATCCATTCATCCATCCATCAATTATCTTCCGCTTTATCCTCTACTAGGGTTCCCAATGCCCATCCAGATACACCCAGCACAGGGCACCAATCTATCACTGGACAGACACTCACGAAAACACTCTATATGGGGAAATTTAAAAAATTCAATTGACTTGATCCATGTTTTTGGACTGTAAGTGGAAACCGGAGAACCCGGAGGAAACCCACGCGGACAGGGGGAGAACATGGAATGGAAACTCCACCTAGTTTGGGATTCGAACCTGGAATCCCCAGCGCTGAGAGGAGAACATGCTAACCACTAAGCCACCGTGATGCCCGCAGCATGTTCATTTTTCCGCTTTTTATAGAAAAACAAAGTTTTCAGTTATATAAAGTTTAAGTTTATTTATTGTGGAATATTATTCTTGTTGTTTTGTTACTATTCATGTTCAAAAAACGTTTACTTTTAGCGTGATTAATAAATATCTGTCCTGCCCCTGGTGCAATTGAGTTAGACACCCCTGATCTACTGTATATGATTAGTGGAACTAAAAAAAACAGTCAGTGAGGGTAGAACTTAGGAGGTAGATCTAATGAAATTGTTGGTGAGTGTGGAATTAGTTAAACGTCATGTTAACACTGGCTTTGCTGGACCCTTGCTAAAAGATGTACCGCGGCGTGTATGCCTTTTATAGTAACCATCCATCCATTATCTTCCGCTTTATCCTATATTAGGGTCACGGGAGGGGGGTCCCCATGCCCATCCAGGGCAGAACGTTTTGGGTGCCGGGCAGATACACCCAGGACAGGACACCAATCTATTGCTGGGCACACACTCACTCACACAAACACACTCTATATGGGACAATTTGGAGGGTTCGAATCCCCATCTGGGTGGAGTTTCCATGTTCTCCCCGTGTCTGCATGGCTTTCCTTCGGGTTCTCCGGTTTCCTCCCACAGTCCAAAAAGATAGATCAAGTCAATTGAATTCTCAAAATTGCCCCATATAGAGTGTGTCTGTGTGAGTGAGTGTGTGCCCAGCGATGGATTGGCGCCCTGTCCTGGGTCTCTCTGCCCAGCGCCCAAAACGTTCTCCCCTGGATGAACGTGGGGAACCCCCCTGTGACCCTAATAGAGGAGAAAGCGGGAGATAATGAATGAATGAATGAATAAATCAAACGCACAATAAAAGCCAGAAGGGCTAGAACTCAATATTAAACTGTGCAACTTTTTGTTTTCTGGACAGTCAGTGTACCCTCAGACCTAAGATAATTTATATATGTTGTGTTTGGAAATATTATTACTACAAATCACATTTATTTGTGTCGCCTACATGAAAGTGTTTGTAATAGGAGTTTTTTCTGTGCTGTGTGCTTGCAGTTCTGTCATGTCCGGACCCCGGCGTGGTGGAGCATAGCCGCAGGGTGATGTCGGGTCCTCGGCTCATCGTGGGCACCACAGTGCAATATATCTGCAACAAGGGCTACTCTCTTTCAGGAAACAGCCTCCTTTCCTGTTACAACCGTGATTCCACAGGCCCTGTGTGGAGCCAAAAACCTCCCGAATGCATATGTATGTATTCATTAATTTGTATTTATCCATCCATCCATCATCTTCCGCTTTATCCTCTATTAGGGTCGCGAGGGGGGGGGTTCCCCATGTCCATCCAGGGGAGAACATTTCGGGCGCTGGGTAGATACACCCAGAACAGGGTGCCAATCTATCCCTGGGCACACACTCACACAAACACAAACACACTCTATATGGGGCAATTTGGAGAATTCAATTGACCTTGATCCATGTGTTTGGACTGTGGGAGGAAACCGGAGAACCCGGAGGAAACCCAGACGGACACGGGGAGAACATGGAAACTCCACCCAGATTGGGATTGGAACCGGGAATCCCTAGTGCTGAGAGGAGAACATGCTAACCACTAAGCCGCCATGCCACCCCATTTTTATTTACGTATTTATTTATTCATTTGGTGGCTTAGCCTGTTCACCTCTCAGAACTGGGTCCAGGTTCCAAACCCAATCTTTGTGGATATTCTATTTTCTTACATGTCTGTATGCGTTTCCAATGGGTCCTCCGGTTCCTCCGACAGTCCAAAAACATGAATTTAAAGTAAATTGATTGTTTTAAACTGCCCCTATGCAGTGTGTGTGTGTCTGCACTGGGGTTTGAAGGTTTTAATCTCAATCTGGGTGGAGTTTCTACCCACAGTCCAAAAACATGTATTCACATTTATTCATATATTCAGAGTGACTTACAAATTAGGGCGGCATGGTGGTTAGCATGTTCTCCTCTCAGCATTAGGGATTCCCGGTTTTAATCCCAATCTGGGTAAAGTATCCGGTCAAATTGCCCCATATAGAGTGTGTTTGTGTGTGTCTGCGTGAGTGACTGTGTTCCCAGCAATTGATTGGCACCCTGTCCTGGGTGTATCTGCCCAGTGCCTGAAATGTTCTCCCCTGGATGGGCATGGGGAACCCCCCTGCAACACCAATATAGAATTAAGAGGAAGATAACAGATGGATGGAATTGTTTAACAAACAATAAAAGTAGACTAAACCATTTCATTCCCAATTGCCTTATATTGGGTGTGTTTGTGTGAGTGTGTGACCAGCAATGGGTTCAAATCTGCCTAGCGCTCGAAACATTCTTCCCAATATGGGCATGGGGAACCCCACCGCGACCCTAGAAGAGGATAAAGCAGAATATAATGGATGGATAGATGGATGGAAAACCATTTCACTAAAATTAAAAGGCAAATACATTCAGATGTTTGAACTGAATAGAATAGAATGCTTTATTACCGTTGAAAAGTTTACTCAAACACTTAAACAATGGAATTAAAGCACAGCCCCTTTCACACTGTCGGGATGAACTAGGGATGTGAAGGCATGTCTCTTTGTACCAGCAAATCGAACACCTTCTAGTTTTGAAGCAGCAGTGTGGTTTTGAGACACTGTGATGTAATAAACTTGATATCACAGACAAAAAAACAAGTGATCGATCCAGGTTCAATACATTTTTGTTTGCAAAGTAGAATCATAAATATTAAAAAATATATTTCTGAGGAAGGAAATATGCTTCAGGCGTCGATACTGTATACGGTTTGTAACTTATTCATTCTGTACAGATGCTTTGAGACAATGTTCCTTTGTAGAATATGCTGTATGAATACATTTGAATTGAACACACTCTAATATTTATAGAACTTAGAAGCCAATTTGTAAGTATTGTATCAGTTGAAATACCAAAAGAATCTAGAACAGTTTCAAAGATTAAAAAAAAAATTATTGTCATACATACAGTGAGGAAACAGGTTTTCCTTTACAATGAACTTTGCTTCTCACCAAGAATAACTAGAGGTGCATAATAATAATAATAATAATAATAATAATAATAATAATAATAATAATAATAATAATAATAATAATAATAATATCAAAGTTCGATAAAGAAAAAATATTGGTAATATTGCATATCTAACATAAATATGTGCAGTGATGGATTAAAAAGTGTTTTTAAACAGAATTCATTCATTCATTATCTCCCGCTTTATCCTCTTTTAGGGTCGCGGTGGGGTTTCCCATGCCCATCCAGGGGAGAACGTCTCGGGCGCTGGGCAGATACACCCAGGACAGGGCGCCAATCCATCGCTGGGCAAACACTCACTCACACAGACACACTCTATATGGGGCAATTTTGAGAATTCAATTGACTTGATCCATGTTTTTGGACTGTGGCAGAAAACCGGAGAACCCGGAGGAAACCCACGCAGACAAGGGGAGAACATGGAAACTCCACCCAGATGGGGATTTGAACCGGGAATTCCTAGAGCTGAGAGGAGAACATGCTAACCACTAAGCCACCGTGCCGCCCTTTTTAAACAGAATATAATATTTAAAGCACTAAGAAGCTAATTTGTAAGTAACGTATCAATTGAAAAACCAAAACAATCTAGAACAGTTTCAGGTTTGATTAAAACAAATAGTAAAAAATCAAATTTGCGAATAAATGGCTGCACTGAGAACAAAGCAACATCTTTAGGGAAGTCCAAAAATATTTTGTGCACACCTGTCTGTATACATATCTCTGCTTATTTATATAATATATTCGACTTAATCCTTTACTAGGGGGATACACACACACAAATAGACATCCATCCATTATCTTCCGCTTTATCCTATATTAGGGTCACAGTGGGGTTCCCCATGCCCATCCAGGGGCGAATATTTCGGGCGCTGGGCAGATAAACCCAGGACAGGATGCCTATCTATCACTGGGCACACACACATTTACACAGACACACCCTATATGGGGCAATTTGGAGAATTCAGTTAAAATTGATCCATGTTTTTGGACGTGGACACGGGGACAACATGGAAACTCCACCCAGATTGGGGTTCGAACTGGGAATCCCTAGCGCTGACAGTCAAAAGTGCTAACCACTAAACCACCGTGCCGCCCACACACATAAATATATATGCAAATAATTCATGCATTGTTAAGATTATAGCTGAGCTGTCTATTGAGTCAATAGTATAAATAAGAATTACCACCCACCGTCCAAAAACATGTATTTACATTTAATCATTTATTCAGAGCGACTTAAATTAGGGTGGAACGGTGGCTTAGTGGTCAGTCGTTCTCATCTCAGCATTAGGGATTCCCGGTTTGAATCCCAATCTGGGTTAAGTTTCCATGTTCTTCCCGTGTCCATGTGGGTTTCCTCCGGGTTCTCTGGTTTCCTCCCACAGTCCAAAAACATGGATCAAGCTCAATTGAATTCTCCAAATTGCTCTATAAAAGAGTGTGTTTGTGTGCGTGAGTGTGTCCAGTGATAGATTGGCGCCCTGTCCAGGGTGTATCTGCCCAGCGCCTGAAACTTTCTCCCCTGGATGGGCATAAATGCCCCCTCCATGACCCTAGCAGAGGATGAAGGGGTCATAAAGATAATGGATGGACCTACAAATTAGAGAACAACACATGTCAGTAGTCACTAATATGCAGTCTGTGTGTAAAAGTAACTCTTTATGCATGTGTGTTAATACAACCTTTTGTCTACAGCTGATGTGTATGAACCGTGTAGAAACCCTGGTGTGCCGGCAAACGGTATCCAAATCCCCGAGAAGCAATTCTACCAGACTGGAGAGACAGTTGACTTCTCCTGTCACAGTGGCTATGAACTCATAGGGAAGCCAAATATTCGCTGTGTCCCCAGTCATCCATCCAAGTGGAGTGATGCCTCTCCAGTTTGCCGAGGTAACCCCCGTCAAGGTACCGTATATGTTATTGAGTTAACTACCAACCATTTAGAGTGTTTTTTTTTAGAGCATTTATTGTCTTATTTGTCATGTATTAGTTTATAAGTTGAAATGAATGTACAATATATGGTAAGACATTCTACTTATTACACTACTTATTATTCTACTACTACTATTATTATTATTATTATTATTATTATTATTCATTCATTCATTATCTCCCGCTTATCATCTATTAGGGTCGCGGTGGGGTTCCCCATGCCCATCCAGGGGAGAACGTCTCGGGCGCTGGGCAGATACACCCAGGACAGGGCGCCAATCCATCACTGGGCACATACTCACTCACACATACACACTCTATAGGGGGCAATTTTTGAGAATTCAATTGACTTGATCCATGTTTTTGGACTGTGGGAGGAAACCGGAGAACCCGGAGGAAACCCACGTGGACACGGGGAGAACATGGAAAGATGAGGATTCGAACCGGGAATCCCTAGCGCTGAGAGGCGAACGTGCTAACCACTAAGCCACCGTGCCGCATTATTATTATTATTATTATTATTATTATTATTATTATTATTATTATTATTATTAATATTATTCCTAATTATTATTATTCTACTTATTATTATCATTATTATTATTATTATTATTATTATTATTATTATTATCATTATTATTATTATTTTATCTTATATTATATTATCTTATTATTATACTTCATTCATTCATTATCTTCCGCTTTATCCTCTATTAGGATAACGGTGGGGTTCCCCATGCCCATCCAGGGAAGAACGTTTCGGGCTCTGGGCGGATAGACCCAGGACAGGGCGCCAATCCATCGCTGGGCACACACTCACTCACACAGACACACACTATATGGGGCAATTTGGAGAACTCAATTGACTTGATCCATGTTTTTTGAACTGTGGGAGGAAACCGGAGAACCCGGAGGAAACCCACGCGGACACGGGGAGAACATGGAAACTCCACCCAGATGGGGATTCGAACCGGGAATCCCTAGTGCTGAACATGCTAACCACTAAGCCACCGTGCCACCCTATTATTATACTTATTCATTATTATTTTTATAGTTATTATTATTATTATGGCGGCACGGTGGCTTAGTGGTTAGCATGTTCTCCTCTCAGTGCTAGGGATTCCCGGTTCGAATCCCCATCTTTCCATGTTCTCCCCGTGTCCACGTGGGTTTCCTCCGGGTTCTCCGGTTTCCTTCCACAGTCCAAAGACAAGTCAATTGAATTCTCAAAAAATTGCCCCATATAGTGTGTGTCTGTGTGAGTGAGTGTGTGCCCAGCGATGGATTGGCGCCCTGTCCTGGGTCTATCTGCCCTGCGCCCGAGACGTTCTCCCCTGGATGGGCATGGGGAACCCCACCGCGACCCTAATAGAGGATAAAGCGGGAGATAATAAATGAATGAATGAATTATTATTATTATTATTATTATAAGGATAATATACTTATATTAAGGATACTTATCTCATATTATTATATATTATTACTTATGTTATTATATTATCTACTCATATTATCCTTAATATATTAATATTCTTCTTAAAATAATCCTTTACAAATATCTTATCTTATTAGGATTATTTTAGGATTAGGATTAAGATTACTTTATCTTACTTTGATCTGCTATACCAACTGTAACACCACATCATTTACTGCACTTTTACTTAAAAGTTGTGTTGTTTGCAGGCATCGGGGCAGATCTGCAAATACGTGGTGTCGTCATTATTACTGCCATCATCGTGCCTGCAGCAATAGTAATATTGATTTTCATATCAATATATCTATATTTTTCAAGGTAAGAATAAATAATAGCCACAAGCTCTTCAGTTGATTTTACTATTCTTATATTACACATAAGAAGTAATAAAATAAGTCTGGTCTGTTTTCAGAGTGCAGGGGAAGTCTTTTCGATTGCCCACATCAACTTCACCTCAGTATGGACAGATCAGAGAAGAGTCAGTGTTCGAAAACTCCATCTATGAAATAGCAGTAAGTCCACATTACCACCCCAAAGTCCATCCATCCATCCATCCATCCATCCATCCATCCATTATCTTTCACTTTATCCTCTACTAGGGTCGCGGGGGGGTTCCCCATGCCCATCCTGGGGAGAAGGTTTCGGGCACTGGGCAAATACATCCAGGACAGGACGCCAATCTATCACTGGACACATTCACTCACACAGACACACTCTATATGGGGCAATTTGGAGAACTCAATTAACCTTGATCCATGTTTTTGGACTGTGGGAGGAAACCAGAGAACCTGCAGGAAACCCACTCTGGACACGGGGAGAACATGGAAACTCCACCCAGATTGGGATTCGAATTGGGAATGCTTAGCTCTGAAAGGAGAACATGCAACTACTAAGTCACCATAATACCCTCACCCAAAAGTCACTTTTCATTAATTACCATAGTGAAAGTGCTTTGACGCTAGGGATTCCAGGTCTCAATCTGGGTGGAGTTTCCATGTTCTCCCCGTGTCCGCGTGGGTTTCCTGTGGGTTTCCTCCAGGTTCTCCGTTTTCCTCCCACAGTCATCCCAAAAACATGCGTCAAGGTCAATTGAATTCTTCAAATTGTTCCATATAGAGTGTGTTGTGTGTGTGGTGTGTGTGTGTGTGTGTGTGTGCACACCCAGCAATAGATTGTTGTCCTGTCCTGGGTGTATCTGCCCAGCGCCCGAAACGTTCTCCCCTGGATGGGCATGGGGAACACCTCCCCCCGCGACCCTAATAGAGGAAGATAATGAATGGATGGAAGTGCTTTGATTGATTTATGTATTTTTCCTACAACTGGAAGCTGATTAAGTGTCATGTGGACGAATTTAAACCCGAGCTGTCAGAATCTAACTCTATTGACATGAAGGAGCCACTATTCTGTTCTCTGAGACCTTCTTATTGTTAGTCTCCGCATACGTCTGTCCCATTTTCATGGGTCTCATTTTCTTAGCTGAAGTCAGAACAATTTGCATAATTTTCAGTACATACAGGAAAACTGTGCTGTTGGGGAGGAAATTTGAGGGCAATGGAAATTTTTCCCACTAGAAGCAATTGGGACAAAATGCAATAAGCCATCGAGCACCTCCTGAAGCCGTAGCAAACAACTGGAAAACCCTAGTAACCTCCAACCATTGGTAAAGCCAATTTCACCATAGACGTAGACAGGGGAGTTTTTAGGGTTTTGAAACATCAGGGGCTTTAGCCCAGATCCCTTATTCTTCTTTAAAAAGTGCCCTTTCATGAGTGTATTTATCCATTTTTTAAACTGTTGTTACATTCATTTTGTTTGATCATTTATTAGTTATTCATTCATTCATTCATTATCTTCCGCTTATCCTCTATTAGGGTCGCGGTGGGGTTCCCCATGCCCATCCAGGGGAGAACGTCTCGGGCGCTGGGCAGATAGACCCAGGACAAGGCGCCAATCCATCGCTGGGCACACACTCACTCACACAGACACACTCTAAACGGGGCAATTTTGAGAATTCAATTAACTTGATCCATGTTTTTGGACTGTGGGAGGAAACCGGAGAACCCAGAGGAAACCCACGCAGACACGGGGAGAACAGGGAAACTTCACCCAGATGGGGATTTGATCCGGGAATCCCTAGCGCTGAGAGGCGAACGTGCTAACCACTAAGCCACCATGCCGCCCTTATTAGTTATATTAGATAAAATTAAATAACATATGAAATATGTCTGTCAGCAGTGGAGAGCACATTCAGTTCTAATAAATGATGGTTTTAGCTGAAAATGTTTGAATAAACGAACCTGAGCTTCGGCAAAAAGCATGACTCCGTTTTACGAGTCGGTCGCAGATGAGAGTTTTAACAAGGCTTGCGACACTTTGCGCCTTCAGAAAAATTCTGACGGTTTTTTGAAAGCTGAAAAACTGCTCTTTACAGCCAACATACAGTTATTACGGTAACTTCACTCCCTATACTGCCGAAAAAAATCTGTCTCTCTGAAAGCACAAACAGCTGACGGTGACTTCATCATTTGATCCCCCTGCTGGAGGAGAGGCTGCAGAGAAAGCTGCTCTCATTTGATCTGGGGCTATAGCCCCGAAAGCCCAGGTCTAACGACGCCCCTGGACGTAGACATACATTAGAACAGCCACACAGATAAATTAGTAGTTGTAGTTGGCCAGATGCCTTTTTTACGCTAACTTACAGTATCATCTCGTTATTAAACGTGTGGCTAAACAGCACGTCTCAAAATAGCATATAGGAAAGCCTATGAAGCTTCATGTTTGCCTCTGGGAAGGCCAGCCTGTCATCATCTTCATCAATGTTATCATCTGCACACCATTATCCACACACTCACACACACACACACACACACATAGTGTATTGTTTAATAGCTGTAAGGTAACGATCATTATTATCAGACAGTTTGAAAAGCAGAAGCTTTTTAATTGTTGATTGCTTGTGTTTCCAAATGAGGGTCATACCCACCATCATTATATCCCATTGGAAGCCCATCAGGGCCTTCAAGGCCTTCTCTGCTGGTCTAAAAAGATCTGAATAACAGACTGATATTAATTGTAGTTTGTCCATTAATGGTTCTTAATGAACTCCAAATGGTCTGTCTGCTTTCTTTCATAACATTTCCCCTGTATGCGCCGCTTCCAGAAGTGTATTCGCTTGTTCAACCAATCACATTTTAGCATTATTTATGGTCAGATGCCAGGGTTAAATCATTTCCTAAAGCCTTTTTGAATCTGTTTACACATTACATACATGTATATATATGTATATATATATATATAGATAGATAGATAGATAGATAGATAGATAGATAGATAGCACACACTCACTCACAAAGACTCACAAACTCTATGTGGGGCAATTTGGAGAATTCAATTGACTTGATCCATGTTTTTGGACTGTGGAAGGAAACCGGAGAACATGGAGGAAACCCACGCGGACACGGAGAGAACATGGAAACTCCACCCAGATTGGGATTCGAACCGGGAATCCCTAGAGCTGAGAGGCGAATATATATATATCCCTTTTTATATATATATATATATATATATATATATATATATATATATATATATATATATATATATATATATATATATATATATACACACACACATATATATATATATATATATATACAAACTATATCCAAAACTAATAATTACTTACCCTGTGCGTCAAAATTGGTTATGAGCAAAGCAGATTAAAAACCCTGTTTTTTAATTCTTTTTTTAATTTATTTAGCATTTTTGTAACTTTTTATGTAACCCTTTCTCATTATGCACTATGTACTTGATGTCGTGTCTCTATGGTCTTCAGGAAAGAGAATACGAAGTCTCTATTTAGATATTTGGAAGACGTCCACACCAAGTACCTCGAACCCTTCTGCCAAAAACCGGGGTTTCTCAGCACCTTCAGCTTCTTTTTGAACCCTTTTCGACCTTCATCGAACATTTTTTAGCCCAACTTATAATCACTGCAAGAGAGACATTTGGGATGTTTTTTGTGGATTGTTCACAAGTTTTTAAGTAAATGGATGGTTGATTTTATTAGAATTTCTTGGTTCCTACAACACAGAATTCATTTCATGATAATGAATAAACACCAGGTTTAGGAAGCAAAAAAACTGGCCGACTTCTCCGCTGAACAAACCATCCAAGATGCTGCCTATGTTGATCATGTTTCTGAGGCTCACAGATGGGGCTGTGAGGCTCGTGTATATCTGAAATTGTATGCATGGAGCTTGTAGAGTATGTTAGTGTGCTGTTTCTCCTTATGTTTCTCTAATCCTGTTGTGGACAAATCGCTCTGGTTGAGTTCTGTTAAATGCTTTGGTTTTGCCTTCTGTCATCCTGCAGGCCAGGACTAATGTGATGATGATGGTGCTGATGATGCTGATGAGAGGATGAGTTTTATTTATTTATTACTTGATTCTTGTTGTTTGTCTGAATTCTTTTTCTTTGTCCCTTTTACTGTTTCTTCTGCACCCACAGTAGGTATTTGTTGCTGTATTAAAGTGTGTTACAGCCTTTTAAACATGCATCTGTAAGATGTCTTTATACAAGCAAGTAGAAAATCCAAACATTTAACCTTATAATGAAGTATATAATCAGAGGTAATGAAACTGTGGCATGTTGTGAAGCCTTTCTAATCCTTTTGAAACAGAAAGTGTTTTTCATGATGATTTATGTTCTATTATCCGTAATGTTTTCTTTATACTCTTTTTAAAAATACAATGAAACCTCATTCACTCATTACTAATTTGCGTTCTCATGGTTGTATAAATTTCATTCTTGCATTAACTTGTGTCATGTTTATTGCCCACATCGCACTCCCCTTTCGTCTGATTGCTGCTTACATTTTTAAGTGATTTGTGTATTCATTTCAAAATCAAGGGTGACTTAGTGGTTAGCATGTTCTCCTCTCAGCACTAGGGATTCCCGGTTCGAATTACCATCTGGGTGGAGTTTCCATGTTCTCCCCGTGTCCGTCTGGGCTTCCTCTGGGTTCTCCGGTTTCCTCCCACAGTCCAAAACCATGGATCCGGGTTAATTGAATTCTCCAAATTGCACCATATAGAGTGTGTGTGTGTAAATGAGTGAGTGAGTGTGTGCCCAGCGATAGATTGGCGCCCTGTCCTCGGGGTATCTGCCCAGCACCCGAAACATTCTCCCCTGGATGGGCAAGGGGAACCCCACCGCGACCCACTAGAGAACGTGCTAACCACTAAGCCACCGTGCCGCCCTACTGAACACTCATTATTGGAAATAGACCCTAAACTTTGCGCTGCATTTTAGAATCAAGTTATTAGATTTAAATCTTATCATTTTTATAGTCACTCCACTTTTATTGTCACCCCACTAGTGCAGTATAGTGAACTTTAAGCTGTCCTATCGGGGCATTCGTGCATCACTAACACTTTCTATAGTCTTCATTTTCATAGTCTTCATCTGCCAAATAGTGGAATGACCTCTGTTGCATTATCCACATATATGCGTCCTTCAGCATTTCAATTTCTACAACGTATAATGGACAGTTTTCCTATTTCCACTAAGCACTCGCCATTTTCTCCTTTTTAAAATGTAAAGACAACAGTCAGCTGATGGCGTCGGGGATTGCTGCAAACATTTCACACACATTTGCGCATATTGAGTGGGTTTATGCATCCTGGCAGATCTGCATCCCTGAGCCATGCTTATTGACTCTTTGTGAATATAAGCTGATGAAATCTGGACCTGGAGTTCATGGTAATTGACTGTGTTGATGACTTGGGTACGAAGATCAAGGAAGACCTCTCCAGCCATTTGCCTCATTAACCGGTCAACCTCGTCTGCGCTTATTTCCACAGTACTCAGCACAGCACTGCAGCTCCCACCCACAGATGAAATTAATGGAGTGTAGCTGTGAGATTTCGCTTGGTGTGCATCTTTAAAGCTTGAAAGCCTGGTGTGGCTGCTCAAAACAAACTCAGTTTCATCTTCATTTTTTTTATTTTTTATTTTTTTATTAATAGCAGTGTAACACTTTTTATTTATAACAGTCGAATGTGCAGAGTCCTCACAAAATTTGAGAGATTTAGGACACTCAGATAAATGTGTAACAGGCAAAGACATTCAGTCTTGATGAAAAAACCTGAAAATATACGTATGTTATATTTTGTCACGATGGCTTAGTGGTTAGCATGTTCTCCTCTTAGCACTAGGGATTCCCAGTTCGAATCCCCATCTGGATGGAGTTTCCATGTTCTCCCCATGTCCGCGTGGGTTTCCTCTGGGTTCTCCGGTTTCCTCCCACAGTCCAAAAACATGGATCAAGTTCAATGGAATTCTCCAAATTGCCCCATATAGAGTGTGTATGTGTGAGTGAGTGTGTGCCCAGCGATAGATTGGCGTCCTGTCCTGGGTGTATCTGCCCAGCGCCCGAAACGTTCTCCCCTGGATGGTCATGAGGAACCTTAGTAATAATGAGGATCTTAGTAATAATCTAATAACTCAAAAGGCAAGTTAGACATTTTTACATTGCAGCACAAAATATTTTTATATTATTGTAATATATACTGTTTACAGTTAGCTGTCCAAGAAGCATTAACAATATTATTTACCTGAGAGGCTACAAAGGCAAGCTAGTCCGATCGGAATCAGTCCCTTCTTTTTTAGTCTGATAAATTCAAAGATTGAAAGAGACTTACATCACATGTGGTACATGGAATGAAAATGACTGTTTCACATAGTTTTATATATATAAAATATTGTCCACACACACACACACACACATATATATATATATATATATATATATATATACATACATACATACAAATTCCCTGAAAGAGAACTTGCATTATACCAAAACCTGGCACTATTAGTGCTTTATAAGTGCCCCTGCCAAAATTGAACAACCTTCATGGTGGGGGTGGGCACGCCTGGTTGATCCTGCAAGACTGCTCTCCAAGGTTTTCTCACGCAGAGCCATTGACTTTCCCCTCACCTTGTGTCTTTTACCAACTCAACTCATCTCACCTAAATTATATTTATAAAGCCCTTTTAAAACAACTGCGGCTGCAACAAAGTTCTGTACAGTGTTTAAACTTAAAATTATATATATATATATATATATATAAAAAGAATACAATTTAACCAATAAAACAATACATCAAGTAAAACACTAAACACACCATAATTTTACATTGGTTTTAATAACCTTTTTAAAGCCAAAAAGTAAAAATGCAATCGCTGTAACTCATCATAACACTTTTCACATCACTTGACTTGGATTCTCTTAATATTTAGCCTTCTGTGCCGCATGGGTGAGCTTGTCTTTGAACAGTTCTGAAATAGCAAACTCTAATATGCCTCCTATCTGCAGCTTTGTACAGTGATCACTAAAAACTGTCAGTGAGTGGAAAATTAGGACTAAACCCATGAAGTGTGAAATTAGCATCAGAAGCACAAACATCTTTACTGGGTTCTAAGGCTGTTAACACTTGAATGCTTGACAGAAATCATGGAATCTTTTAGTGCAATGACATGAGCAGCTTACAAGGATGTCTTGTTCGGTTTACAGGCTAAGTGCCTTTAACAGGCCACAAAGAGTGTACAGCCGGACAACATCGAACTCACGCTCAGTCTCATGCAACTGAGATATACAACCTGTAATGAGGCCATTTATTGACAATGTCCTTTTAGAGACAAAGATTTTTTTCGTTTCTAAGATCCTTGCATTTCTTCATGAGGTTCCGCTTTGTATAATCCATCTATCCATTATCTTCAGCTTTATCCTCGTTTAGTTTTGGGGGGGGGGGGAATGTCTCGGATGCTGGCAGATATACCCAGGACAGGACGCCTATCTATCGCTGGGCACACACTCACAGACACACTCACACACACTCTATATGGGGCAATTTGGAGAACTCAATTGACCTTGATCCATGTTTTTGGACTGTGGGAGGAAACCGGAGAACGCGGAGTAAACCCACGTGGACACAGGGAGAACATGGAAACTCCACCCAGATTGGGATTCGAACCGGGATTCCTCTTGTGCTGATAGACGACCATGCTAACCACTAAGCCCCCGTGTAAAAGTAAAGTTAGTTAATAATATTTTCTAAATAGGTTACTGCAAAGGTGGCACGGTGGCTTAGTGTTTAGCACGTTCTCCTCTCAGCATTAGGAATTCCTGGTTCGAATCCTAATCTGGGTGGAGTTTCCATGTTCTCCCCGTGTCTGTGTGGGTTTCCTCCGGGTTCTCCGGTTTCCTCCCACAGTCCAAAAACATGGGTCAAGGTCAATTGAATTCTCCACATTGCTCCATATAGAACATGTTTGGGTGAGTTAGTGAGTTAGTGTGCCCACACACTCTGTCCTGGGTGTATCTGCCCAGCACCGGGAACTTTCTCCGCTGGATGGGCATGGGGAACCCACTCACGACCCTAGTAGAGGATAAAGCGGAAGATAATGGATGAATGGAGGTTGCTGCAAAACATAATAATCTGCTTGAATTCTGCTTCATATATTAACAAGGACTTGCTGTAAACTTGATAGCTTACTACAAACACCTTCTTAAACCGCAACCATGGGATAGTGGAGTAAATTACAGAGGCTTTTAACTTGAGTGGAGGTGAAAAGGGCCCATAAACAAAGGTGATGTCATGCTCTTGCCTCGGAACATGAATGTTAGACATTACAAGATATTTCACTTTGTAATTTAAGGTACTTTTGCTGTCCTTGTTTCTTTGCCTCTGAGCCAGACGGAGATGCTACCTTTGTCTCAGTTGCTTTCATCGCTGAATTACATGCTGCTTCTGCTGTAACTGGATTCTCAGAATCATCTAATTTCCTGCATACATTTGTTAAAGAGGAGTTTGTTTCCCCTCCCTCTCTATAGGTAATGATGCAGTCTGACCTCCCACTACAATAAAACATCTTCAGTTACAGTGTGAGAGTCTACTGTTTCAAATAAGTTGTGTGATGCATCTTCAGTAATAAAAGAGGATCCAGTGGATTTGTTTACATGATCATTCTCGGAAACGTTACATTTTCAGACAGATCGGGTGGTTGCCTTGTTTATTGGTTACTGCACGTTTTTTTGAGTGCAGTCATTAATTTGGTTTCCTCAGTTGGATCATTTACAGAACAATGCAGATTAGAAAGTCCGTCTCCATCCATTCATCATCTTTAATCCTTTACTAGGGTCGGGGGGGGGGGGTAGTTCCTCATGTCCAACCAGAGGAGAATGTTTTTGGCGCTGATACACCCAGAGACAGGGCACCTATCACTCACTCACTCTCTCTCTCTGTCTCTCTCTCTCTCTCTCTCTCTCTCACACACACACACACACACACTCACTTACTCACTCCAGGCAGACACTCACTTACTCACTCCAGACAGACAGACAGATACTCACTCACTCACTCATACAGACAGACACTCACTGATTCACTCACTCACGACAGAAAGACAGACAGACAGACAGATACTCACTCACTCACTCATACAGACAGACACTCACTGATTCACTCACTCACGACAGAAAGACAGACAGACAGACAGACAGACAGACACTCACTCACTCACTCACTCACTCATGACAGACAGACAGACAGACAGATACTCACTCACTCACGACAGACAGACAGATACTCACTCACTCACTCACGACAGACAGACAGATACTCACTCACTGTCTCACGACAGACAGACAGATACTCACTCACTGTCTCACGACAGACAGACAGACAGACACTCACTCACTCACAGACAGACAGACACTAACTGGCTGACTCACTCACATAGACACTCACTTACTCACTCACATAGACACTCACTCACATAGACACTCACTCACTCACTCACTCACATAGACACTCACTCACTCACTCACTCACATAGACACTCACTCACATAGACACTTACTCACTCACTCACTCACTCACTCACTCACTCACTCAGAAAGACAGACAACCCTAGAAGAGGATAAAGCAGAAGATAATGGTTGGATGGATTATATTCCTATACTCCTCTTATATTCCGAATTTATAGTATTTACAGTATTATCATGTTAACGACATTTTCACATCCATCTTCTCATTCTAATATTTTTTTTGATGTTAAAACATAAAAAAATGTCATTCTGGTGCCATGTTTTTTGTGGCGGTGTTGTTGGTGTTGTTACAGTGGTGTTGTTATTTCTTGTTATTTCCAGCATTGTTTCAAAAAAGCAAGTCCATGCAAGTTCCTGGCTGCTCCTACTTTCTCTCATATGGAGTATATAAAGTAGAAAATATGGCATTTTATAACATAACCAAGTAAACAACATATCTTATTACAATTGTAACTGACAGAGACTGGAATAAACTAGGGCGCAAGAGAACATTTTGTCCTTGAAGTTAAAAAAAAATGCAAGCATTATGATGTTGGCCATATCCAAGGACAAACAAATAATAACTCACATAAAATGAGACTGCAGAGAATACACTATATGGACAAAAATATTAGATAACAATATATGCCCTTTTTTAGGTTGTACCCTGTTTTGTGCACTTAGGCACATTCAACTTGTTTTGTGAGATTAGATTAAATTGTCTGAAATGCACAGCCGGGGTTATAGTTTATATATTTGTGGCAATATCCTGCATGGAATGAATTTTACTAAATTAAATAAAAAGAGGTCAGTCTTAATACTTCTGTCCTGGAATGCACAGGGAGCCAAACGAAATTAGAGATTTATCACACAGCTTTTTTAAAAAGATGCTTCCCATGAGAAATCAGCCACACAATTTGTTACATTTTTATATAGGTCCTTGTACGTGTGTATCTATACACACACACACACA
>JAFMOD010000155.1:1139888-1158837 GCA_019802435.1 Corydoras maculifer
ATATATATATATATATATATATATATATATATATTTACATATATAAATATATATATACACACATATGTGTGTGTGTATACACTGAGTGGGAGAATTAAAGCTTTGTTCCATCATATGTGAGACTGTGCCACTGCTGGTCCATGAAATTGGGGGTTGCAAAATGCTACACAGGTTCTGGCTGCTGCCCCTTAAGGAATCATGCACCATGGACCTCTAATTTTTTTGTTGCAGCTGCACAGATCTGTGTCAGTACAAGGATGCTGGAGGCGAACGAAGAGTTCGTGTTACTGCATCAGTTTGAGAGCATCAAGAGCAGTTTGTACAATGTTGGCTGACATCAATGCATGGTAAACAATAAATAATTTCTCACCCTCAGTGGACTACAGATGCAGAGTTGAGGTTAGAAAGAAAATAGGACTTGCAGTGAGTGAAGTGGTATTTTGGGTGACTTGGGAAAATCTTGCTAGTTCAAAGTTTGGGTAAACCCCAAGAACCAAGCGAGGTGCAGATGTAGCAAGCAGCTGGGGAGAGCGTGGGGGTGCCAGTTTACTGTGCCACTGTTCAGACTGTCATCTGTCAGACCTTCAGTGAGTGCTGAAAGACAATGTGACGTGGCAAACTGTCTTTTTGATCTGCAGCAAAGCATGGCCATGACACTTGCATCAAGAGAACATCTGGTGAGACCCTGAAGGTGTTCTCCCTGAGTCTGAGAGGGTTTTCAGATTTGCTCCCACAGTCCAAAAACATGGATTCAAGTTGCCCCATATACTGTAGTGTGTGTGTCTGTGTGAGTGAGTGGGCCCAGCGATGGATTGGTGCCCTGTCCTGGGTGTACTTGCCCAGCGCCCGAAACGTTCTCCCCTGTATGGGCATAGGGAACCCCCCCCACGAGCCTAATATAGGATAAAGCGGAAGATAATGAATAAAATTTAACTTATTCATCCATCCATCCATTATCTTCCACTTTATCCTCTATTAGGGTCGCGGGGGGGTTCCCTATGCACATACAGGGGAGAACGTTTTGGGCGCTGGGCAGATACACCAATCTAGGACAGGGTGCCAATCTATCACTGGACGCACTAAAAAAATTTCTGGAATTAAACTAAAAGACTGAAAAGAAGTTTAAAGTTTTCCATACTAGTCATTTTAAAGGCTCTGTTTGATTTTGTTGTGTTTTTATTTATAGACAGACTAAATCTGGGATCCAGGTTTCCACTCCTAATCTAGGTGGAGTTTGCATCTTCTCTTTATGTTTGGCAGGGTTTCCTCCAGGTTCTCCAGCTTCCTTCCACAATCCAAAACATGGATTTAATGTATTAAAGCTAATGTATCATTCAGTGTGCATTCATTTCCTGCTCGAGGGTTTTATCACTCACTCACACACACAAACACACTCTATATGGGGCAATTTGGAGAACTCAATTGACTTGATCCATGTTTTTGGAGGAAATTTTTTTTCCATGTTTGGGAGGAAACTGGAGAACCTGGAGAAAACCCACACAGACATGGGGAGAACATGGAAACTCCACCCAGATTGGGATTCAAACCGGGAATCCCCAGCGCTAAGAGGAGAACATGCGAACCACTAAACCACCTGCTATCATATCGTGGTACAAATTAGAAAAAAAAAGAAATCGCGGAAAACAAACACAGAATAATATGCATACCCTACTCCGACAGCATCCCGGCTATCCTTTTATTAATTAATCCCAGTGTAATGTAAAAGAGCTACCCACTGTGCAACCGCACTATGCTAATAATTATCTATTTAATTGAAATTTAATTAAGTATGAAACAAGGGCAGAGCTCAATTTTAAGAGCAAAAGGAATACAATTACAAAAACGAATAAAATAAATTTGTACATTTTTAGAAAATGTATTCGTCGAGATGTATGATTTGCAAATTTAAGTAAAAATGTTACTTATTGTTCTGAAGGTTCTAGAAAGATTTTTTATCAGTGCAAATTTTTGGTATTTTGTAGCGATACCGTATTTGCAAACATTTTTTTATATAATATTATTTTATTATAATTAATAATAGTACATCCAGAAATCTAGACCTTCCTCACTGTATTAATTTAGGAATTAAGATATTTTAAATAGTATATGCTTTGTACTGCCCTGTCCTGGGTTCATCTGCCCAGCACCTTAAATGTTCTTCCCTCGATGGAGATGGACAAACCCAGCCCCCCACCCTACGACACTAGTACGACAAAGATAATGGATGGATGGATGGATGTCAAAACCTTTAATATGTGAATATTGTGGAGTCAGTGATGTCTTAAAATGACTACATACATAATGGTTAAATAAATGGACCTGGACATTTTCTGAAACTGTACATGTGACCTTGCTAGTGTCAACTCTGGGGCAGAATTAAATCTGAAACAATGTTTTTAAAAGGATTTTCCTATTACAATAAATGTTGAAATCACAAGTTTAAGTTATTTATTTATATAGCTCTTTTTACAATAGTACATTGTCACAAAGCAGCTTTACGGAATAAAAAGCCTTTAAACCCCAAAGAGCAAACCGAAGCGACAGTGGCAAGAAAAAACTCCCTGTTATGTTGTTATTTTAAGGATGAAGCCTTGGGAGGACTAAGACTCAGTGGGGGACTCATCCTCCTCGAGCAGCCAGGCAGCATCAACAGTGTAGGACACTAATGTACAGATTGTGTTGAGATCGGGTTACTATATTTAACAAATGGAAAAACTGTAACAACTGGAAAACTATATGTAAGTCCTTTAAGGGGGTCCTGCAGGACCGCCAGTACAATTAATTGTATTAATTGTACTGGCGCATTAATTAATGTATTTTTATTTTACTTTTAACGATTAATAATGATTCAGAATCACGAACCGTAACTGGAATCACCCAACATAGATGATTATGTTAAGTTATGTTCATTTTTTATTTCTATCTCCAGTTAATTATATTATATTATATTATATATTATAATATATATAAAAATTAATAAAAATGTGGATGTAAACCAAACTTCTAAAGAAAAAAACATAACTACCCAGGAATTGGTCTCAGGAGCTTCCTGTGTTTAGAATTGGAAGGTAACCACTGTGCCAACTTTTCATATTTATCCCATAAATGCATTTATACACACACACACCCTTGTATTTTTGTCTGTGTGCACTGTATGTTTCAGCAGTTTGGCTCCTGGGATCGGAAAGTCTTTGCCAGTGAGAAAAAAGGGCATGTTTCGCATTAATCTTTAAACCAGGCAAATAAATAATATATAACCCAGAAATGACCTAGTAAAACATATTAAAACCGTTGCAACACTGTAGCAACACTTTAGTAACATCTGGAATTTGGGTTCGCACGTTTATATTAAGTCAATTAATTAGTGAATAAAATATCAACTATTCACCCCTGTTACAAATGTTGGAGTCTGTAGGCATAATGAATTAGAGCGTGTTAAGACTGCTTTATTTGTAAACTTTATCTTTTATAATAGTAAAATAAAAATAATTGGTTATCTTTAGACTGTACTAAATCATGTACCATCATACAGTATGAGGATGGATATATAAATATATATATATATATATATATATAGAGAGAGAGAGAGAGAGAGAGGGAGAGAGAGAGAGAGAGAGAGAGAGGACTAAATCATCCATCCATCCATTATCTACAAATTTATCCTCTATTAGGGTCGCGAGGGGGTTCCACATGCCCATCCAGTGGAGAACGTTTTGGGCGCTGGGCAGATACACCCAGGACAGGGCGCCAATCCACTCACTCACACACAGACACACTCTGTATGGGGCAAGTTGGAGAATCCGTATGACCTTGATCCATGTTTTTGGACTGTTGGAGAAAACCGGAGAACCTGGAGGAAACCCACATGGACACGGGGAGAACATGGAAACTCCACCCAGATTGAGATTTGAACCAGGAATCTCTAGTGCTGAGAGGAGAATGTGCTAACCACTAAACCACCGTGCTGCTCACTAAATCATATATAATATATAAATATAAATACAAACTTGTAACAAAAAAAACGTTCAATCTACGAAAAAAATGTTCAATCATTCATTTGTTCATTTATTATCTTCTGCTTTATCATATATTATGTTTTCTGAGTGTTCCCAAAGCCCATTCAGGGGAGAACATTTCAGGCACTGGGCAGATACACCCAGGACAGGGCGCTAATCTATTGCTGTAGACACACTCACTTACACAAACACTGTATATAGGGCAATTTGGAGAACTCAATTGACCTTGATCCACGTTTTTGGACTGTTGGAGAAAACCGGAGAACCCAGAGGAAACCCACGCAGTTTCCTGGATCTGGAAACCTGGATCTCCAGTGCTGGGAGGTGAAGGTGCTAACCACTAAGCCACTGTGCCGTGCTTTTATGATGTTCATTACAAAAAAATAAAATAAAATCTGGTCAATGTATCTCATCCTCTGCTAATGCATTGACACATTGCGTCCTAATGGACTTTTTGTGGCAGACTGAAGTATTTTGTTTGGATCTGTCATTATAGCTTTTCTATTTTGTCCCCTCTGATCAGAAACAGACAAATGGAACTTACTTACTACCATAGCAACCCAAACTCAAAAAGAGACCCTTTAAAAAGTGTTTTTCCCTTTTTTCTTTTTCTGCTGTAGAAAGGGATTTGTAGAAGAGTTCAGTGAAGATGGGCTAGAAATTGAATCCCTAACTTCACTGCAATGAGGGAATATTTCTGTTCTAACATTTCAATACTGTGCTAAGCAGAGTCTAAGTAAAGGGAGTTTTTCAAATGACAGATTATCCTGAATGTAGGGAATTAATTATATGTTGTGATTTTTAAGCATCTTAAGAGATTGGTACAGTAATTTATTTTCATTTAGGTTTTTATTTGTTTAAATGTCACTACCGGGCGGCACGGTGGCTTAGTGGTTAGTACGTTCGCCTCTCAGCGCTAGGAATTCCTGGTTCAAATCCCCATCTGGGTGGCGTTTCCATGTTCTCCCCGTGTCCGCGTGGGTTTCCTCCGGGTTCTTCGGTTTCCTTTCACAGTCCAAAAACATGGATCAAGGTGAATTGAATTCTCCAAATTGCCCCATATAGACTGTGTGTGTGTGTGTGAGTAAGTGTGTGCCCAGCAATGGATTGGCGCCCTGTCCTGGGTCTGTCTGCCCAGCGCCCGAAACGTTCTCTCCTGAATGGGCATGGGGAACCCCACCGCGACCCTAATAGAGGATAAAGCGGGAGATAATGAATGAATGAATAAATGTCATTACCGGGGGCATGGTGGCTTAGTGGTTCGCACATTCGCCTCTCAGCGCTAGGGATTCCCGGTTCAAATCCCCATCTGGGTGGAGTTTCCATGTTCTCCACGTGTCCGCGTGGGTTTCCTCCGGATTCTCCGGTTTCCTCCCACAGTCCAAAAACATGGATCAAGGTCAATTGAATTCTCCAAATTGCCCCATATCAAGTGTGTCTGTGTGAGTGAGTGTGTGCCCAGCGATGGATTGGCACCCTGTCCTGGGTGTATTTGCCCAGCGCCCGAAACATTCCCCCCTGGATGGACATGGGGAACCCTAATATAGGATAAAATGGAAGATCATGGATGGATGGATAAATGTCATAACCATTAACACAAATAATGTGAGACAGCAGCAACCAGAAAGACTCTTGAGTAACTGAGCAGTCCCAGTTGCTTGGAGAAATGTGCTTGCTTTATTTCACAAGGAGATAAAAAATCAAAAAGAACCAAAGAATCTGCAAAACAGACTAAAATATTAGATATTAAAGTCAAACTAAATTTAACTATAGATTAATATAATCAATCCCATTACAAATCAGTTTTACTGTATTTACAGTACCTGTCAAAAATTTGGACACTTTTTGCTCCACGAATCATCAGTTCCACCTCCTGTAAAGATGGACTTTGTAGTTCTACAATTCCAGACTGTAGTCCATCTGGTTGTGTTCTACAGTACATACTGCGTACGTCCCCTTTACTCTGTTCTAATGATCAGGACCCAAATAGTAGCACCACAGAGCAGGGATTATTGAGTTGGTGCATTAGTCCTATCCCAGCAGTGTCACTGAGGTGAAGAAATAAAACTCCAGCAGCACTGCTGCACTAAACCCCCTCACCACATCAGTGTCACTGCAGAACTGACAATAAACAATCCACCACCCAAATGATACCTGTTCTGTGATGATGCTGACCAACAGAGAACAGAGAACCAACGGGAGACTAACAACAACAAAGAACACAGATGGACTACAGTCTGGAATAATAAAACTACAAAGTCCATCAATATGATAGGTGGAGAAAATAGATAATGGAGCATCATTTGCATACATTAAGGCTTTATAGGAATTACAACATAAATTAGGACAACAGCTCTTGGCTTCATTTCTTGTAAAATCAATTAGAGTCTCTTCTTTCTCTCATAGGACAAGGTTTTAAAAGATATTTTGTCAGAAATCAATAACAATTTTTTTTCTTACTGAGCCATCATATGTTTTAGTATTCTGTAAACTGTGTATAAGTATGGATATGAAATTAGTTTACAAAACTAATTAGTGGTAAGTTGAAAGCGCTTTATGCTGAAAGGTGAAAGGTCATGGGAAGGTTTCTGGCCCATGCTCAGTTCACACAACACTTTTCCTATAACAGGACTGAACTTAAAACCATGACCTGTAAAAAAAAAACAACAAAAATACATTAAAAAAAAGTTAAAACACTGGCTTTGCTCAATACACAACAAATTTACTTAATTTTAAAGATGTGCTTTAAATTGTATCTATAAAGTCTGTGTCGATCCCAAGACTGTGCTCTGTTCATGTAAAATACAATTAATAATCCATTCACAGAGGGGGTTCCCCATGTCCAGGACAGGGCGCCAATCTATCACTGGGCACACACTCACTCAGACACACACACACAAACAGATACACAGACACTCAGACACAGACACTCAGACACACACACACACACACACACACACACACACACAGACACTCGGACACACACACTCGGACACACACACTCGGACACACACTCGGACACTCAGACACACACACACACACACTATATGGGGCAATTTAAAGAATTTAATTGATCTTGATTCATGATTTTAAACTGTGGGAGGAAACCGGAGAACCCGGAGGAAACCCACGCGGACATGGGGAGAACATGGAAACTCCACCCAGATTGGGATTCAAACTGGAAATCCCTAGTGCTGAGAGGAGAACATGCTAACCACTAAGCCACCATACCGCATATTTAATAATCCATCCATCCATTATCTTCTGCTTTATCCTATATTAGTGTCGTGTGGGGGGGGCTTCCCCATGCCCATTCAGGAGAGAACGTTTCGGGTGCTAGGCAGATACACCCAGAACAGGGTGCCAATCTATCACTGGGCACACACTCACACAGACACACTATAACTGGGGCAATTTAGAGAATTCAATTGACCTCGATCCTTGTTTTTTGGACTGTGGGAGGAAACCGGAGAACCCAGAGGAAACCCACGCGGACATAGGGAGAACAGGAGAGAACGTGCTAACCACTAAGTCACCGTGTCGCCCACATTTAATAATCATTTACATATTAAAAAAACACATCACAGAAAATGGGAAATTGGTAGAAAAAATATGCAAGTTGTATGAATGAAGCAATGTTTTTATGTATATGGCAATAAGTGTAGGTCATGTAAGTCACTATGTAAAATGTAAAATTATTCATATGTACTTTTACTCAAATCTTACATAAAAACATAACTCAGAATATTTGGATTTTAATAGTTTACTTGATGTGACTTGCTCAGAAATGATATTGATGTAAGATTCAGACTGACCTGAGAATCCAGCTCCAATCACAATGTTTTTGTAGGTAGGGTGGCAGTCCAGAACAAAATTCTGATCAGGTGTGACCTTACAGATTATTCAACATGAGCTTTAGCCATGGAAAATAATTAACAATATATTCTTACCTATTTTTTAATAAACATACAGTACCAGGCAAAAAAAAGTTGTATTTGTGCTCTATTTTCTGCACTTATCATATAGATGGACTTTGTAGTTTTACAATTCCAGACTGTAGTCCATCTGTGTTATTTGTTTTTGTTAGTCCCCTGTTGGTTCTCTGTTCTCTGTTGGTCAGCATCATCACAGAACAGGTATCATTTGGGTGGTGGATTGTTTATTGTCAGTTCTGTAGTGACACTGATGTGGTGAGGGGGTTTAGTGCAGCAGTGCTGCTGTAGTTTCATTTCTCCACCTCAGTGACACTGCTGGGATAGGACTAATGCACCCACCCAATAATCCCTGCTCTGTGGTGCTACTATTGGACATTAGAGAAAGAGTAAAGGGCATGTACACAGTATATACCGTAGTCCGCAAACAGATATACAGTCTGACCCACGGTCTGAAATTGTAGAACTACAAAGTCCATCTTCACAGGAAGTGGAACTGAGAACATGGACAATATTTAGAGCAAAATGGGGAGGTGTGGCCAAACCTTTGACTGGTACTGTATAAAGTCAGTGTTCAAAGTAACATTAGCTAAATCATGTGCAGAATTCAATTGCGAAGAAATCAAAGATAATAAAATAACTTATCAGGATGAGAAAAACTTCCACAGACCTGATGTAATGAAAAGCATGCAAAAAATGTGATGCAAAAAAAAATTATATGAAAATTGCTCAATTTGTCTTATCAAACCATTTAACACCTGATTTAACACCTAAATAAAAATGTTCTGTTCATCTTGATATGTTAAAATGAACATTTAAACAAGGGTTAGAATTATGACTGATTTATGTGCTTCAATTGCAGTTATTTTGCCGTAATTATTCGCCACAGGATAATTATTTTATTAGAATTTCTGTTGATTATATATATATATATATATATATATATATATATATATATATATATATATATATATATATATATATATATAATATTATGTTTTCAGGTTACTTTGACTTGGGTTAGATTTGAAACTAACTTACTGTGTACATGCAGCTCTCCATCACTGCAGGAACAGGAACAAGACCAGGGAAGCAACGACTAACATATTGGGAGACAGCATCCACGTCCTTTGTGTCTTTCTGTTTGTCTCTTTCATCTGGATCTGTCTCACTTCCCATGTGGTAACACACCTTGGTGAGACCCAGATGACCAAAATGTACTTTAACCCATGCGGTGCAGTTCATAAGACACATATCGCTTCTACAGTTCTACATATCTCAATTCCACAGTCCTAGGGCTCCATAATGATGCTCTGCAGTTTACTTAAAGGAACTAATTGACCAAAGATAACATTTCAAACATGACTTAACTATCTGCACACTCTTAATGCAATTTCTCTGCATCATAATGACCAATGTGCCTGATCATCAAGACAGCTGCTTATTTCGAATGTAAAGGTATTAGATGAATGAAGATTGGGCTTTTGCAGTGTGTGTGTGTGTGTGTGTGTGTGTGTGTGTGTGTGTGGTGTGTGTGGTGTGTGTGTGTGTGTGTGTGTGTGTGTGTTTGCATTGGTTTCCTCCAGGTTTCCACCCACAGTCCAAAAACATAGATTCAAAGAAAAATGAATGCTCTAATTGACCCCATATAGAGTGTGTGTGTGTGAGTGAGTGTGTGCCCAGCGATAGATTGGTGCCCTGTCCTGGGTGTATCTGCCCAGAGCCCAAAATATTCTCCCCCTGGAGAACGTTTCAGGCACTGGGCAGATACACCCAGGACAGGATGCCAATCTATCACTCTGCAAATTCACTCACACAGACACACTCTATATGGGGCAATTTGGAGAATTCAATTGACCTTAATCCATGTTTTTAGGCTGTGGGAGGAAACCGGAGAACCCGGTGGACACGGGGAGAACATGGAAACTCCACCCAAAGTTGGTGAGGAGTATGTGCTAAGAAAATATATAATAAATATAATAAATCACTATATCTAAAAAATAAAACACACAGGCATATAACCAATTATACAACTTAAAATTATATAACATAAATAATATAATAATACATAACAAAGTTAAGTAACTTGCCTTTACTAGTCCTGGGTATTCATTTGACGGAAGGCCATAAATGTCATGCTCTGCTTCTTTTGGCTGCAGTTGGATGAAACAGGGAAAGTTGTTGGTGATACTATAAGAACCCGGAACCTTCTCCTTCCAGTAGCACACATTTATCTTTACTGTCTGTAAACAAAGAGGAAATTCTTACTGTGAGTTGCAATAATTATATGACTGTAACAAAACAGAGAGGCCAAAGAGAAGTAAGAACAGGCATGCATGTATAAACTTTCAGCTCATGATTTGCTTAGCTTGCTTTAGGAACCATTAATGGCTGATCCCAATTAAAATGATGTTCTGCTTTATTACTTAGAGCTGCACAGCTACACATTTTAGTGATTTATTAAATTCCAATTTTAATTCGGGTTTAGGACGGCACGGTGGCTTAGTGGTTAGCATGTTCTCCTCTCAGCACTAGGGATTCCCGATTCGAATCCCAATCTGGGTGGAGTTTCAATGTTCTCCCCGTGTCCGCGTGGGTTTCCTCTGGTTTCTCCGGTTTCCTCCGGAGGAGGGGGGGGCTTTCCCATGCCCATCCAGGGGAGAACGTTTCAAGCGCTGGGCAGATACACCCAGGACAGGGCGCCAATCCATCGCTGGGCACACATACACACTCTATATGGGGCAATTTGGAGAACTCAATTGACTTGATCCATGTTTTTGGACCTTGGGAGGAAACCGAAGAACCTGGAGGAAAGACACGCGGACATGGGGAGAACATTGAAACTTCACCCAGATTGGGATTCGAACCGGAATCCCTAGTGCTGAGAGGAGAACATGCTAAGCACTAAGCCACTGTGCCACCCATGTTTGCCATGTTTCTGCTATTTTAATGTTATACTGTTTTATTTGTATTGTAAAGCGTCTTTGAGGTCCCTAAAAGCGCTGTATAAATAAAATGTATTATTATTATTATTATTATTATTTAGTATAAATTATATTATTATATAAGTTTAACCAAGCAATTCTCTGTTTTGGTGTAATATTGCAGTATGTAAGTCTTTGTCTAGATCATGGGAATACATGTGTGGTAGTGATACCCCGTCAGGTTTATTCTGTGAAGTAGCTGACTGTTTCAATCAAGGTAACCTTTAAAAAAATCAAACAGTAATATGCCATTTGTTATTTTCCATCACATATAGAATATAGCAAGTGAATTGTGATTTGTCTGTTTTCTTTTTATTAACAATATTGTTCTCTCCATTAATTGTTTTAAATGAAAAATCCTGAATGTAATCAGTTGATTGCAGCTTGGAATTTAATATTTATATCTGTCCGTTAAGGGACAGCTCAACTTTTGCACAAAAGTAGTGTGTACTGGTTTGGTGTATTGTGTACTGGTTTGGTGTATTGTGTACTGGTTTGGTGTAGTGTGTAGTGGTTTGGTGTAATGAGTACTGGTTTGTTGTAGCGTGTACTGGTTTGGTGTAGTGTTTACTAGTTTGGTGTAATGTGTACTGGTTTGGTTGATACCTGAACTGGAAGTTTCAGTCCAGTTTGAGAGAGAACTTGGTTGACCCATGGTCCTGCTGTGATCACCACACTCTTTGCTTGGTATGTACCAGACCCTGTCGTGACTGTTATAATACAGCCGGGTTCAATTTGAAGCACCTTTTCTCCATCTTTTATTTCCCCACCAAGCGTCTTGAAAAGAGTCTGTGAATCAGAATATTTACTGGTAGAAGCATCAACATTGACAGTTATTCTTATCATTACAAGTTCAACATATAGCTACACTCTGAACTGTTGTTACTAAAAGTGATTAATCTGTTGACATAATCTTCCACGCTATCCTCTATTAGGGTCGCAGTGGGGTTCCTCATGTTAATCCAGGAGGGAACGTTTTGTGTGCTGGGCAGATGCCAATCCAGGACACACTCACTCACACACACTCTATATGGGGCAATTTGGAGAATTCAATTGACCTTGATCCATGTTTTTGGACTGTGGAAGGAAACCAGAGAACCCGGAGGAAAGCCATGTGGACACGGGGAGAACATGGAAACTCCACCCAGATTGGGATTCGAACTGGGAATCACTAGCACTGAGAGACAAAGGTGCTAAACACTACGCCACCCTCATCTCATTCTTTTCAGCTTACTCATCTACTAGGTTCGTTGTGTATTTGTGTGTGTGTTTGTGTATGTATGGTGGGGGGGGGAGGGGTGCCACTCAGGAAGGACAGGGCACCAATCAGAGTGCTAAGCACACACTCACTCACGTAGACTTTTTGGATGATGGGAGGACTTTAAAACTCTTAAAAACACACCAATAGACATGGGGAGAACATGCAAACTCCAAACAGGAAAAAAGAAATACGCCTGCTTTTTTCCTGAGAAATCAAGACCTTGCTGTGAGACAAATGTGCTGCCCCTGTTATTTTCATGCACTCATCTATTTTCTTCCGCTTTATCCTATATTGGGGTCGCGGGGGGGGGGGGGGTTCCCCATGCCCATCCAGGGGAGAACGTTTCGGGTGCTGGGCAGATACACCCAGGACAGGGTGCCAATCGATTACTGGGCACACACTCACTCACACAAACACACTCTACATGGGGCAATTTGAAGAACTCAATTGACTTGATCCATGTTTTTGGACTGTGGGAGGAAACCCACGCATACATGGGGAGAACATGGAAACTCCACCCAGATGGGGAATCGAACTGGGAATCCCTAGTGCTGAGAGGCAAACATGCTAACAACTAAGCCACCGTGCCGCCCCCCCCTGTTATTTTAATTGGTATATTTTTTATATTTTCTGATTTTGTTGCTATTCATGAATAAATAATAGCACGAACGTATCGTAGATGCTTCAATTGTTGCTAACCTGAACTGCTTTAAGTGCTCGATCAGCATACAAAACCCCAGCCGTTGTGTCCATTAATGCCGCGTCTCCACTCGTCAGGTTCACATTAGGAAAGCGCTGACTGAAGTCTTCTCGCTCCAGCATCAGGGAAGGAATCTTGTTTCTTTGTATGGAGCTTTTTATTAATTGGAAGTCCTTTCCGTTTTCCGGACCCATCACCAGAAGACCTGTATGGCTGTAAAAGATTTCAATTTGCACTGTTAGCTATTTACAACAAAGCCTTATAATTAATAAGCTGTTGTTGAGATGCTAGTTATATATTTTCTTTAAAAAATATACTAATTTTTTTACAGCTTGAAAAATGAAAACTGAAAAATGTTATAATCAAATATCAATAAGTAATGTTTCAACTTCAGGCGGCACAATGACTTAGTGGTTAGTATGTTCACCTCTCAGCGCTGGTAGGAGGTTTCTTGTTCTTCCTGTGTCTGTGTGGGTTTCCTCTGGGTTCTCTAGTTTCCTTCCACAGTCCAAAACCATGGACATGCTCGAAATTGCCCCATATAGAGTATGTTTGTGTGTGTGTGAGATTGAGTGTGTGCCCAGTAATAAATTGGTGTGCTGTCCTGGGTGTATCTGCCCAGCACCTAAAAACGTTGTCCCCTAGATAGGAATGGGGAACCCCAAGACCCTAGTAAAGGATTAAGCAGTAGATTATGGATGAATGTTTCAACTCTGCCATTTAATAAATGGCAGAGTTGAAAACAGTTGTGAGCAATAAGTTGTATCAAGGCATATTGGAAGTCAAGACAAGTGTGTTAATAAAAGATGGAGTATCATTACATAACCATAATGAAATGGCATGTTGTTATTTACATGTACATTACATTTGGTCATTTAGTAGATGCTTTTATCCAAAGTAACTTGCAAGTATCCCAACTTGGATGGGTTCAGAACACAGGGATGGTACAGCACCCCCATTATGGGGTTAAGGGGTTAAGGTTCTTGCACATGGACCTACATTGGTAACTTCAGTAGACCTGGGATTTGAACCCACAACCTTGGTTTGGAGCCAAACAAATGTCTCTATGTATATATTCATAGTACATGCTCATATTATGTATATATAATGTATGTTATATTCATATTATATCATGTTCATTATGTATAGATTATATTCATATTATATCATGTTCATATTATCTATATACATATATACACGTCACGTCTCCATGTACCGGTCACTGTTATTAATGCACTTTATGTAAATAATGTATATATTGCACTTCTGTTTATATGCTAAGTACATTTCATTGGTCCTGTACTTGTACTCTGCACAATGACAATGAAGTTGAATCTAATCTAATGTAAAAAATTGGTAACTTTAGTGGACCTGGGATTTGAACCCACAACCTACAGATTGATAGCCCAACACCCTAACCACTGAGCTACCACACAAGAATAGTAGAGTCATATGCCCTTCAAGATTCCTTGAAGGGCATATCTTCCTACAACTAAAACCATCACTCATGCACCCCTACAACCATGTGCTGTTGTAACTTTATCAAGAAGAAATTGCATCTCTAAGGATAAAGCAGAACATAAGAATGAATGAATGAATTGCATCTCTAATGCAAATAAATACACTAAGAATATCTGATGCTCACCATGCTGAAATTCTATTTGCGCCAGCTGTAATCACAGTTGGTGAGGGAGGAGCCTCACACACCCCTTACTGTGCACGTGTCTCATCCTCATTGACCAATGAGGCCTGCAAAAATTTTTATGCACCCTTCCCTCAAAGCAGTGTCCAGTACATTGCATTTTCCTCCCATCTGCTGTAGGCATCTGGCAGCTTGCAGCGCCGTAAGCATGGCATCATGCATGCATCTATTTAATGGCCCAGTGCTAAGCATTCAATGACATGAACTTAAAACACTCAGTCAGGTGCTTCTGCATGACATGCTTGTGAGTTAATATTACTCTCTTTTACCCTTTTGTGTTTTAGTGTTTCAGTGACACTTAAGATACCAACCCATGCTCTGTTTTGAGTTCTGCAAGTTTATATTATTAAATGTCGTGCACTGATTTATTTAGTCTCCCAGCTTCTCTGTGTGGACTGTGTATATTATGTGTATATTGTTTATATTAACTGTGCAAACCCCTAGACCATTCAACAACAATGTGTTACCTTTTTTAAGTTGTATTATATACAGTATATATATATATATATATATATATATATATATATATATATATATGCAACAAATTACAGCAACAATATTAAAAAATATAGAAAAAGATTTCTACTTAATGGGCAGCACGGTGGCTTAGTGGTTAGCACGTTTTCCTCTCAGCACTAGGGATTCCTGGTTCGAATCCCCAGCTGGGTAGAGTTTCCATGTTCTCCCTGTGTCCGTGTGGGTTTCCTCCGGGTTCTCCGGTTTCCTCCCACAGTGGAGGAAATTCATATTCAAAAATATGAATCAAGTCAAGTGAGTTCTCCAAATTGCCCCATATAGAGTGTGTTTGTGTGAGTGAGTGTGTGCCCAGCGATTGATTGGCGTCCTGTCCTGGGTGTATCTGCCCAGCGCCCGAAATGTTCTCCCCTGGATGGGCAGTGGGAACCCCGCGACCCTAATAGAGGATAAAGCAGAAGATAATGGATGGATATATATATATATATATATATTTTTTAAATTATTATTATTATTATGTTTTTTTGAACTATAAAATAACTTTACAGGATTAAGTACCTCCAGGACTGCATTAAAAATGGTCTTATTTTTGGGCCAATCTCAATGTTGGGAGGCAGCAGAGGGCATTTCAGCATGCTCAGCTTAAAAGGGGGCTGTAGGCTTTTATTAAAATAAATATATAAATAAAAATAACTACATTACATGGCATTGCATTCTGGCCTTTTAAAACATACATCAACCGGAAAATTTAAATATACTCTGTATTATGATCCTGACCAATAGCTCTCACAATGTGAAAAAAGCTATAAAAAAGTAACCGCAGTGTTTTAAACTTACACTGTCATGCACTTATTGAATTATAAAGTACTAAAAGTCCAAAGTTCAAGGTGTATTAGTAACATTTTTAAATGAACTTTGAACAGCAGAGGCAGGTTTATTGGTAGTATCTAAGGTTAACTACAGTTCAACTCTGATGGAATCTTCTCATACCTCTCAACAAAAGACTGGAACACTGTTCTAGAAAATATTGGAAATACATGCTTTACATTTTCAAATAGAAAATAAAGACCTTTTTATTTAGCCGATTATCATCAAACACTGAGACATATTTAATTTGATGGTTTGATTATTTACCAGCGCTAGGGATTCCTGTTTCGAATCCCAATCTGGGTGGAGTTTCCATGTTCTCACCGTGGTAAATTGGATAATAGACAGGTTTGACATTTAATTGTCCTTAACTACTGACTGAAGTTGTTCTTTTATTTCATTTTATTTGAATGTTTTTGGATCTGCTAAATGACTGAATCTGAATGTAGTAGGTAGGTAGCTCAGTGGTTGGGTGTTGGGACTATCAATCTGAAGGTTGTGGGTTCAAACCCCAGGTCAATTGACATTACCAATGTGGATCCTTGAGGCTTTTAACTGCTCCAGAGATGCTGTATCAACTCTGTGTTCTGATCCCACCCAAGTTGGGATACCTACTGTATAAGTTGCTTTGAATAAAACATCTGCTAAAATACTCAATTAAACATAAAATAATTTAAAAATGGTAAATAGTCAATTTATCCATCCATTATATTCCACTTTATCCCATACTAGGGTTGCGGTAGGTTCCTTACGCCCATCTAGAGGAGAAAGTTTCAGGCGCTGGGCAGATACACCCAGTACAGGACGCCAATCTATCACTGAACACACTCACTCACACAGACACACACTCTATATGGGGCAATTTGAAGAATTCAATTCACCTTGATCCATGTTTTTGGACTGTGGGAGAAAACCAGAGAACCCGGAGAAAACCCACGCGGACACAGAGAGAACATAGAAACTCCACCCAGATTGGGATTTGAACCGGGAATCCCTAACACTGAGAGGAGAACATGCTAACCACTACGCCACCGTGCCGCCCATCAAGTAGAAATCTTTTTCTATAATTTTTTTTATATTGTTGCTGCTTTAAAAACTAAAACGTAATTAGATGCATCAATCATAAATGCGGAATTCCAAATTTGTGCTTGTGGCAAATACACGTAAGCACTTACAAACCTGTGCAGCTTCACTCCTGACTCTTTCTCCAGCTGGTTCCAGAGCTCATAACTATCCTCCATCATGTGAACATAAAAATCTTCCTCATAAGCTTTGCGGATGATCCGTGTTGGTCCATGGGAGCTCCCACGAGAGTGTGGCAAAACAAACTACAACCAGAGACACCCTGTCATGATTTCAATAGGTCTCTATTTGTTAAATAGCATGACTGAGACTATTTACTGAGAAAGAAAGGGCAAATGAAGACAGCATTGTTCTTCAAACAGAAAAACTCCAATGCAGATATTTAACAAATTTTGCACCAACCTGCTCGAGAAGAAGAGTTTTCTGGTTCTTTTTGGCGAGGTGATAGGCTGTGCAGGAACCCTGAATTCCTGCACCTAAAACAATACAATCATACACCATTTTGTTCAATATAGGCTTCTAAACTTCTCTGCAAACTTACATCAGCCCCTCAGTTCACTGGCCAGAGTCCTCATGTTACACTTACATAATCAGACCCTCCTTCTATTCTTAAAGGAGAAGTTCTTAGCTAGCAAGCATTTTTAAAATGTCAGAATCAGAATCAGTTTAAATTTTTATTTTTGTCAAGTATGTTACACACACAAGTAATTTGGTTCTGGAAGGATGGTGTCTCTCTTGTAAAATTACAATTTACTGTCTTTACAAGACAAGACAAGAATTATTTATGGACAAAATATAATTAACTTCAGTCTGTGATTCAAATATTTTTTAGGACAGACTTTGTATTATCTTATATATAATACCTACATAGTGTTTGAAACAATACTCAGTACGTTATTCTAATATACGATTTAAGTACTAAACACACAGTGTTTACAGTATATAAAAAAGTAACTACCATCAGATATCTTTCTTTTGCGATTGTGGAATCCAATGAATAATTCTACAGTGGTTTCACAGTCGGTATCCCTGGGGTTTTGCTCTGATTATGGAAGTACTAGAAAAGGCAGACATATTACTCCTCACCTTGTTCAGTAAATCTCGCTGCTGATCCTGTCTGTGCATACTGTGATTAACCTAGCAAAGCTTAATTCCCACTGTTCTATATACCAGAGCATGAGGTAGTAACCTGTCTATTCTAAGCTTTCTTTTTCAGTGGCTCTATCTTCTGTTTTGTTTCGTATGAGTGAACATGTCACTTTTGTCTGTGGTAATTGCTCATGCTGGAGTACAACTGGACACTGGAGACATGTTGATTAAAAAAATGGTACGGCAGAGAGCTTAATTAAGCTCATTTCAAAACCTTCTCTATTCAGCCTGCATCTATTCACTTAACCTGAAAATGCCACAGTGTGTAGGATGCGCTGGTCTCATGTGGTTGGGCACAAATAAGTGGGCACAGAAAAAATGCATATTTCGCCCCAATATTCGAATGAATATATATATATATATATATATATATATATATATATATATATATATATATATATATATATATATATATATATATATATATATATATATATATATATATAGGCGGCACGGTGGCTTGGTGGTTAGCACATTCGCCTCTCAGCGCTAGGGATTCCCGGTTCGAATCCCCATCTGGGTGGAGTTTCCATGTTCTCCCTGTGTCTGCGTGGGTTTCCTCCGGGTTCTCCGGTTTCCTCCCACAGTCCAAAAACATGGATCAAGTTAATTGAATTCTCAAAATTGCCCCATTTAGAGTGTGTCTGTGTGAGTGAGTGTGTGCCCAGCGATGGATTGGCGCCCTGTCCTGGGTCTATCTGCCCAGTGCCCGAGACGTTCTCCCCTGGATGGGCATGGGGAACCCCACCGCGACCCTAATAGAGGATAAGCGGGAGATAAT
>JAFMOD010000155.1:1165488-1184929 GCA_019802435.1 Corydoras maculifer
GGGGGGGGTTCCCATGCCCATCCAGGGGAGAACGTTTCCCAGGACCCAGGACAGAGCGCCAATCCATCACTGGGCACACACTCACTCACACAGACACATCCACAAACACACTCTATATGGGGCAATTTGGAGAACTCAATTGACTTGATCCATGTTTTTGGACTGTGGGAGGAAACCAGAGAACCCAGAGGAAACCCATGTGGACACGGAGAGAGCATGGAAACTCCACCCAGATGGGGATTCGAACCGGGAATCACTAGTGCTGAGAGGAGAACATGCTAACCATTAAGCCACTGTGCCGCCTCAAACAGATTTTATATATTATAAAAATATACAGTATATTCAATTCCGAGATCACTATTGTGCATTAATTAATAAAGCCACGTGTAATTCCACACATTCTCGGTATTTAGAATATGTGCATATCTAACAGGTTTATAGGCTATTGCTGTCAGGTTTTGGAAAAGATGTCAAAAACATTTGCAAAGGCACATGAGTCATGTTTGCTTATATTTCATCTTTTCCAGACTGATTTGTTTATCCAGAGACAGAGCTGCTCAGAGCTGCCTTGCTGTATTGACTTGACGTCTCTAACAGTCAGTGTGAAGACAATTCCAGCGTTACATGAAAAGGAAAGGAAAGGCATGAGAAGGCTGCAGTATAACACGCATACAGTGTTTTATACTTGATTATGCATTTATTTTTGTGACTTTGCACATTTACAGTAGCATTTTATCTCCACAAGTATTGCAAATACTAACAAATACATTATTTCAAATACTAACAAAAAGAAGAACTAGAACAGATTAAAAGAAGGGACAATGTAATTAAATAGGAGACAGAATTTATCACAGGGGAAGCATGGTGGTTAGTGGCCAGCACGTTCGTCTCTCAGTGCTGGGGATCCAGGTTTGAATCCCGATCTGGGTGGAGTTTCCTTGTTTTTACTGTGTCTGTGTGGGTTTCCTCCCACAGTCCAAAAACATGGCTTCAAGGTAAATTGTCTGCTCTAAATTGCAGGACTGACAACAGGGACAGCACTAACTATAGGAACAGGGACAGCACTGACTATAGGGACAGGGACAGCACTAACTATAGGGTCAGGGACAGGAACAGGTCTAATTGTAGGAAAAGGGACAGGACTGACTATAGGGACAGGGACAGGACTGACCATAGGGACAGGGACAGCACTGACCATAGGGACAGGGACAGGAACAGGTCTAATTGAAGGAACAGGGACAGGACTGACTATAGGGACAGGGACAGAACTGACTATAGGGACAGGGACAGGACTGACTATAGGGACAGGGACAGGACTGACTATAGGGACAGGACAGGAATGACTATAGGGACAGGAACAGGAACAGGTCTAATTGTAGAAACAGGGACAGGGACAGGACTGACTATAGGGACAGAACTGACTATAGGGACAGGGAGAGCACTGACAATAGGGACAGGACTGACAATAGGGACAGGCACAGCACTGACTATAGGAACCGGGACAGGAACAGGTCTAACTGTATGAACAGGGACAGGGACAAGACTAACAATAGGGACAGGACTGAATAGAGACAGGGACAGGTGTGACTATAGGGACAGGGACTTGACTAACAATAGGGACAGGACTGACTATAGTAACAGAGACAGGACTGACAATAGGGACAGGACTGAATAGAGACAATAGGACAATAGGAACAATAGGAACAGGTCTAATCCAGAGAGTGTAGATACATATTCTTTTGACTGAGATCACACCTCTCCTCTCAAGAGATCTTGTGTGATTAATACCCAAAATATCTGTGGAAATAATATGTAAATAAAGTCCTTTGAATATGCTGTCTACACATGCGTTCACCGTCTGCAATATGATTAATGGAATTTTTAAAATGTCACCCCTGCGGCAGCGCTGGTGCTAATGGACAGTTTCACGACGGTCCCATCAGGCATTTACAACCCGGGTCATTCCCCGTTTTGGAATCTCACAAACCTTTATGTAAAGGTCACATTCACATCTCCATAATGACCAGGAGCAACAAACAGCATGATCAATGCAAGGACACCTGCTATCATTGACAGTTTATCGATCAGCATCTAGCCAAGAACTAAAGCCCCTCACCGCTGCTTGCTCAGAAAGAAAGTGAGAGACAGAGAGACACTGAGTATTGATCTTCTTAGATAACAATGTGCTAAAGACACTCGGCAACCTGTGGGTATTCTACTTCATGGTCTATTTATCTAGGTACGATACAAACTCAGTACCCCAGGACACTCTGTAATGGCAGCAAGCAACATTGACCAATCATAAATATTCAAAATATGCCCATCAGATATTGTAATGTCATTGATGCATCAATATGCCATAAATAAATGTATGACTCCTTATTTGGTATACAAACCTAACTATGTATCTAACTATAAAAAATATACAACATTATTTTAAAAAATACTATTTTTATTATACATTTTTTAAATTGACCTAAAATTTTTATATAAATTGGGTATGTAAATACATGAAGCACATTGGATTAGTGGTAAGCACGAACAATTCTCAGTGCTGGGGATTCCAGGTTCGAATCCCAATCTGGGTGAAGTTTCCATGTTCTCCCCGTGTCCGTGTGGGTTTCCTCTGGGTTCTCCGGTTTCCTCCCACAGTCCAAAAACATGGATCAAGGTCAATTGAATTCTCCAAATTGCCCCATATAGAGTGTGTGAGTGAGTGAGTGAGTGTGCCCGGTTATAAATTGGCGCCCTGTCTTGGGTGTATCTGCCCAGCGGCTGAAACGTTCTCCCCTGGATGGGCATGAGGAACCCCCCTGCGATCCTAATAGAGGATAAAGCAGAAGATAATGGATGGATGAGTATGTAAATACACGATACACGGTGGCTTAGTGGTTAGCACGTTCTCCTCTCAGCATTAGGGATTCCTGGTTCAAACCCCTGGTTCGAAATGTGGGGTTTCCGCCAGGTTCTCCGGTTTCCTCCCAGATGATGGATGGATAGATGTATGTAAATATGTGACGCACTGTTGATTAGTGGTTAGATAATGAATGAATCTGTCCAGCACACAAAACATTCCCTGGATTTGCATGGAGAACCCCCTCCAACTCTTGTTCCTAGTATAGAATGAATTATCCTCTTGTAGGATCTCCATAATCTTTTTTTCTACCAAACATTTAGACAGTTCTTTGAGATAAACAAGCAATAAAAACAAGCCTTAAAAAAATCTGCAATATTAACTATAAATCAGCAAGATTTAAAGTATGCTAATGAGGTTACTGAGGTAATTAATGAGTACGTCCTTTTAACCTTTCCCTTGTGGGATCCTCAGAAATGTCACACTGGTGGGCATTAGCAATTTGTTCAATTGTTAAAGATGTGTAAAAGGTTTTAAAGAACCTCCATAGATCCACCACGTTCTTTGAAACATTCGTGTGTATGATTGTTGTGACGTTCTCTGCGTTTAGTTTAACAGTAACTGCTAAAGTTAAAGGTAAAGCACAGTCACAGCTTGGACTCTTTAACCGAAGACCGATCCATCCATATTCAGAAGACGTGACAAACTGCCTGCATGCTGTTTACATATGCTAATTAGTTAGTTTGCTAGCAATGCATTTGTCATCGGTAATTAATCAAAGCCTTACAAGGAAACAAAGGCAAGAACCAACATAATTTATCACTTGCTCTAAAAGGATCTTAGAAGAAAGTATACCTATCTTTGTTCAACCAGACAAATTTATGGACTTCAAAACTTGGTGCGTCTGTTCTCGTAGTGCTTTTTCCTTTTGTTAAAGATCAGCGTGTCATCTACGTACGCGATACCGTGTTTGTGCCCTTGGAGTAGGTCATGGAACTTCTTTTGGGATATGAAAAGCACTGATTTAATGTCGAAGGTTAATCTTTTGAAATAATAACTCCCTAAGGGGGTTGTACAATTTGCATGCGAGGTGAAGCGGCTTTCTCTTTCAGTAGGATTTGCCTGAAAACTTTGTTCTCTTTTACAATAGCTTTCTGGCAAGGTTTGAAAGAAGGTCAAGAGAAAATATGTTTTGGCTGTCAAGTCTAGATTTTTTTGGGGAAGTACCAAGTCCAAACATACAAGAAAAATACCATAAGAGGGACAATGAAAATAACAAAATGATTTGTTAAAACAGTAACACCAGAATAAACTCACTGTGTGCTGCTTCTGCACCAATCAGCACTGATAATTATCCTTTAAAATTCAGCTATACTAAAAATTAAATATTATCCATCCATCCGTTTTATCTTTTCTTCCGCTTTATTCTCTACAAGGGTCTTGTGGGGGGGTTCCCCATGCGCATCCAGGGGAGACGGTTTCGGGTGCTGGGCAGATACACCCAGTACAGGATGCCAATCTATTGCTGGGCACACACTCATTCACACAAACACACTCTATATGAGGCAATTTGGAGAATTCAATTAACCTTGATCCATGTTTTTGGACTATGGGAGAAAACCCAGTGGAAACCCACGCAGACACGAGGAGAACATGGAAACTCCACCCAGATAGGGATTCGAACCTGGAATCCCTAGCGCTGAGAGGCGAACGTGCTAATCACTAAGCCACCGTGCCGTTGTTAATAACTCTATTAATATAAATAAAGTAAAAAAGAAATCATTTTCAAACCATCAAATACCTTCTTAGTTCTTTCTTAAAAAAAAAAAAGGAAAGAAAACAATTTGCTGTAGTCATTTGCTTTTTACTGGCCATTTAGGTCACGTTTATGCTGCAAAGGCCAGTAAGAGACAACCCTTCCCACAATTTACACAACTGTGTTCTAATATCAAACATTTTTACATCGCTTATTACATCAATCTAAATGATTTCGGAAAGTTACTATATCATTATTATCAGTTGCATTGTAATAAGTCTGGAACATCCAGTTCACATTCACATTTCCAGTGAACATTTCTGTTACAAAGGTTAGGGATGTCCGCTTTCATTTTGGCACTGAGTCTAATGAGGCATGAGCAATGGTTCAGGAAAGCACAATTTATCTTGAAACTACACATCTTGTCAGCAAAGATGGATGCATGGCAGATTTTAAACCATGATAAAATAATGAATAAAATCAGTGGACTGTTAAATGTTAAGAAAAAAAGTTTGAATAGCTATTGCACACAATTGGTGTCCCCAACTTCCATATCACTTCTAAAAGGAAATAATGTATTGCTCACGGTGGCTGAGTGGTTAAAACATTTAACTCTAAGTGATGGGGATTCAGGTTCAAATTCCAATCTGGGTGGAGTTTCCATGTTCACCCCGTGTCCGTGTGGGTTTCCTCCGGGTTCTGCGGTTTCTCCCACAGTCCAAAAACATGAATTCAAGAATAATTGAATCCTCTAAATTGCCCCATATAGAGTGTGTTTGTGTATGAGAGAGTGAGTTTGAGCCCAGTGATAGATTGGCACCCTTTCCTGGGTGTATCTGCCCAGCGCCCGAAACGTTCTGCCCTGGATGGGCATGGGGAACCCATGTAGAGAATTAAGCGGAAGATAATAAATGAATGAATGAACATAATTATGAGAAAAAATACTTTTTAAATAAATAAAAAATAAATTGCAACAGAAGAATTACATAATGTATCATAACAAAAAAACAAATACATTTTAAATAGGATAGAAATATAGTATCTTCTTGTGTGCAAATACTGACCTACATGTTTAATACAACAAAAAGTTAAGATAATTAGTTATGCCTAATTGCAAGGTACAAAAATTCTAACAACAACAACTAATTTATCCATCCATCCATCTATTATCTTCTGCTTTATCCTGTACTAGGGACGCAGGGGGTTCCCCATGCCCATCCAGGGGAGAACGTTTCGGCACTGGGCAGATACACCCAGGACAGGACACCAATCCATCGCTGGTCACACACTCACTCACACAGACAAACACACACACACCATGTGGGGCAATTTGGAGAATTTAAATAATCTTGATCCATGTTTTTGCGCTGTGGGAGGAAACCGGAGGACCTGGAGGAAACCCACGCGGACATGAGGAGAACATGGAAACTCCACCCAGATTGGGATTCGAATGGGGAATCCCTAGTGCTGAGAGGCGAACGTGCTAACCACTAAGCCACCATGCCGCCTGCTAATTTATCTAGCAAGAATTAAATAATAATTCCAATAATAAATAAAAAATTGCCCCCTTTTTTTTTTAATATTCAGAAGTATCAAGGAAAATAGATACTTCTGCTTCTACCCCCCCCCACACACAGACACACCTATTAACTTATGACATGTTAACCATTTCACTCAAATGTAAAATGTGTAGACGATTACATACAAAGGGTAAATCATTCTTTCCAGGTTTAAGAGCCTTACTGCTGTAATGCATTTTTTATATACCTTTAAATTGTTTAATAAATTAAACTATATCTTTTTTAAATATACAGTATATTGGAATGATTTATTTTGTGGCAGCATGACAGTAAATCTGATAAAATACAATTTAAAATGGATCTGATAAACGAAATGGTTTCATTAAAAATAGAAGATGGAGTTAAATGTTAAAGCAAACCAGTACAGGGAATCAGGATGGGCAGGAATGGAGAAAAAAAACGCATTTGCGAAGTCAATTACCGAGAAGCAGATGGAATGTGGAACAATTGGTGCATGTGCATATATAGCCTGATTGTCGAGCTTCTTCTTTAACAAAACGTCATGAACCATCTGCCTTGTTTCACTGATCAGTGAATTAACTGGAGAGTGTGTGCAGGGTAGCACTGGCCCAATTTGTAGGTGGTTAGAATAAAACAGTACAGCTTTAATAATGAACACAGTTCAGTTTGACTTGCTGGTGAATCTGGGCTTGAACAGAACTAGAGGAGCATTTCATTTGCCAAAACCAACTAATAGTAACCAAGTCAGAGAGAAATAATACTTGAAATTAAAGTGGGCGGCACGGTGGTTTAGTGGTTAGCACGTTCGTCTCTCAGCACTAGGGATTCCTGGTTCGAATCCCCATCTGGGTGGAGTTTCCATGTTCTCCCCGTGTCTGCGTGGGTTTCCTCCGGGTTCTCCGGTTTCCTCCCACAGTCCAAAAATATGGAACAAGTCAATTGAGTTCTCCAAATTGCCCCATATAGAGTGTGTAAGCGTGCGTGTCTGTGTGAGTGAGTGTGTGCCCAGCGATAGATCCTGGGCCCTGTCCTGGGTGTATCTGCCCAGCGCCCGAAACGTTCTCCCCTGGATGGGCATGGGGAACCCCACGGCGACCCTAATATAGGATAAAGAGGAAGATAATGGATGAATGAATTAAAGTGTTGGTACCAATGTATTAAATGTGAGCTATGTGAAAATATTTGCATGCAATACTCATGATGGGAGTAAATACTGTACTGTACTTGGGCCTACAAACCATCACATTAGCAGACACTTTTTCCAAAGCTGCTTATAGGTATCTTAACTTGATGGTTAGGGTCAGAACCCACCCATGATAAAGTCCCCCCCAGGCCAAAAAAATGGGTTAAAAGCCTTGCTCAAGGACTCACAGTGATAACTTTAGTGGACCTAGGATTTGATCCCTTAACCTTCAGCTTGGCAGCCCAACACTCTTACCACTGAGCTCCCACATCCCCCAAAATGAATGGTGCTTGTAGTTATATCTACCCAAATGGTGTAGTGGCGTGGTGGTGTGTATAAATGAGGCATGTTCAGGTACATTTCTTGTGTATTGCTATCATGACAACAGAAAAGACAGGTGCACCACTGTCTGAAAACAACTATACAGACGTCAACCATGAGACGTTCATTGCTACGTGCCAGATCAATGAGGGTTAAAAAGCTTGCTCAAGGACCCACAGTGATAACTTTAGCGGATGTGGGATTTGAACCCACAATCTTCAGATTGTAATACCTCTTAATGGCTAATGCTACACATCATATTTTAGGCTTCACCTCATAATTCTATGCTGTGTATGTTTTTTTGTGAGTTTAGACTATTAGTGTTGACTCTGCAAATGTGCATGTGTGTTTTGTAGGTGTGTAATTATTCATTAAAGATGTGGGTAAACTGAAGCCTCTCTATGTTGATTACAGTGATGTTGATTGATTCTCAGTGTGGTCAATTAGGGCTCTCCATCAGAGCAAGACACACACACACACTCTTTTTCTCTCACACACACACACACACACACACACACACAATTACTCACACACACATACACATACTCATTCACACACATACACACACACAATTACTCACACACACACAATTATTCACACACACATACTCATTCACACACATACACATACACACACAAACAAACACTTTTTTTCACATACACACACACTTATTCACATACACACACTTATTCACATACACACACACACACTTATTCACATACACACACACACACACACTTATTCACACACGCACTTATTCACACACGCACACACTTATTCACACACGCACTTATTCACACACGCACACACACTCTTTTTCACATACACACACACCCACACCCTCGCTTTCTCACACACACACCCTTTCTCACACACACATTCTTTCTCTCTTACAAAAACACACACACTCTTTTTCACACACACAAACACACCCTCTTACACACACAAACACACTCTTTTTCACACACAGAAACACACTCTTTTTCACACACACATACACACTCTTTTTCACAGACACACACACACAACACTCACTCACACACACAGACACACAAACACACTTAAACACTCATTCACACACATACACACACACACACACACAAACACTTTTTTTCACACACACACACACACACTCACTCACACACTCACACAAACACACACAATTACGCCCCGGTCAATTACCCACAGAATCATGAGCAATTACAGATTAAAAATCACATCATCTCCTGAAACATCACATCTGAACACACAGACCACGAAGATGCACCACTGCCTTCTAACTCATCCTATTTCATCATTAAAGCATATTTAGATTTTATGGTCAATAAAACTACAAGGCTAATGACTCAGAAGTTTATGTGTATAATTTAAGACTGAGCTCATAATGGACGACCTTTACTGTACACTTACTATTAAAATCAAATTGAAGCAGAAGAATGCTGTAACAACATGGTCCTGCTGTGTGTGTACAGCAGCATTAAAGCAAAAACGAGATGAATGTGTTAGGGGGTGACAGAATGCCTCATCAACCCCATTTCCCTTCTAAGCTTTTAGATTCTTTAATTGGCTGGGATCCAGTTTCTTAACCATATATCCATCTATCCATCCATCATCTTTCGCTTTGTCCTCTATTAGGGTCGCGGGTGGTTCCCCATGCCCATCCAGGGGAGAACGTTTCGGGCGCTAGGCAGATAGACCCAGGACAGATAGTCCCAGGACCGGGCGCCAATCTATCGCTGGGCACACACTCACACAGACACACTCCATAGGGGCAATTTGGAGAACTCAATTGACTTGATCCATGTTTTTGGACTGTGGGAGGAAACCGGAGAACTTGGAGGAAACCCACGCAGACACGGGGAGAACATGGAAACTCATCTCCAGATTGGGATTCGAACCGGGAATTCCTAGCGCTGAGAGGCAAACGTGCAAACCACTATGCCACCGTGCCGCCTTTCTTAACCATATATAGAAATGAAATTAATCACTTATAGTCCTTTCCCAACTCGTCCAATAAAGGCTATCATCTGTTCCAGGTGCATGTGATTTAGCCATTTCGCCAGAAGGGCAGGAAGGCCAAAAATATTGTGCACTTATTAACGTGCCAATTATCTTGCAGCTGTTTGGACTTCAAACATGCTCAATGATGGCGGTTGGAGGAGAGAAGTCCACTGTGCATCTCCTGTTTTGTAATCGGAATTTCTGGATTAGTCCTCAAAACTTTTACTTTATCAATAGTTTATATTCTTCTTCACTTATAAGACTTTATTTTTAACTTTTGCAACTCCCCTCAATATCCAGGTCTTACTCTGAGTTGGTACAATGTAAAGAGTGACCTATTGGTGTGACCCAGGCTTTTATGAGGTGAGCACAACAATGTTTATATACTTTTATTAACTTTAATTTAGCATTTTAATAATAATAATAACAAAATTCTATACTAATTAAAACTAATCTATAATACTAACAAAGACACAAACAATTTTAACCACAATAACAACATTCATCCATTATCTTCCGCTTTATCCTCTACTAGGGTCGCGGTGGGGTTCCCCATGCCCATCCAGGGGAGAACATTTCGGATGCAGATACACCCAGATACACCCAGGACAGGGCGCCAATCTATCACCGGGCAGACACTTACTCTCACAGACACTCTATCCATCAAACCATTATCTTCTGCTTTATCATCTATTAGGTTCGCAAGGGGGTTTCCCATGTCCATCCAGGGGAGAATGTTTCGGGCGCTGGGCAGATACACCCAGGACAGGGCGCCAATCTATCGCTGGGCACACACTCACTCACACAAATACACACACACACTATATGGGGCAATTTGGAGAATTCAATTGACTTGATCCATATTTTCGGACTGTGGGAGGAAACTGGAGAACCCGGAGGAAACCCACGTGGACACGGGGAGAACATGGAAACCCCACCCAGATTGGGATTCGAACCGGGAATCCCTAGCACTGAGAGGAGAACGTGGCTAACCACTAAGCCACTGTGCCGCCTCAAACACACTCTATATGGGGCAATTTGGAGAATTCAATTGACCTTGATCCCATTGGGATTCGAACCAGGAATCCCTAGCTCTAAGAGGCGAATGTGGTGAATAACCACTAAGCCACTGTGCCACCCCCACAATAACATATTAATGATATTCATTTATATAACAGTTGAAATTTTCATTTGTACTTTTGTAGGTTTTTGTGATACAATGTTAAGTTTCTTTACAATAAATGAAGAGTAAAACACACAGCGCGCACACACACACACACAAAACCTTTTATATACCGTTTTGCCAACATTGCTCGTGACCCTCCACTAGCAAACCTCAGAGGTCCTCTAGGCCAGGCTTTCATCAAAAGAATGAATTAATGGTGGCAGTCCAACTCCCCTTTTTTCCCTCAATGCCAAAGACATACAGAGGACTAAACCTCTGTCTGACCCTCGTTGTGTTACAGATGAACAAAGTGCACGGAGCGAGAAAGCAGCGCGTCTGCAATAAAAGCAGAATTTGTCCAGCTTATTCACATGGCGGCTGCAGTCTGCTGTGTTGGTCCAGAAGATCAAGCTGAAGATTAAATACATGCTTTCTTCATACCGCCTCACTTACTATATTTTATAACTGTTTTTTTAACCTGCAGAAATGTACAAAGTATATTTCTATCTGTGGTTGTCCACAGATTAGAAAATGACTAATACATTGCACAATTTGCTGTAATTACTATAATTAGCCAAATTTATTTCTTAAGCCTGAAGCTTTAACTGACATTTAAATGCAACATTTTCTCCAACATGTTTTGCTGCTGCTTTTAATTTGCCAATTGATATCATCTCATGCGAGTGGTCAAGAATATCAATCTTAGGGTCATCATGCAGATGATAATATATCTGTAGAGTATCTTTTCTTATTGGTTTTACAATAAACATAATGAAGAAAAAAAAACACAGTTACATGCCACATTAGGAATTTAATATAAATTTCCTTTCATGAAGTAATAAAATGAACTGTCCATCCATCCATCCATCCATTATTTTCCACTTTATCCTCTACTCGGCGGGAATCCCTAGTTAAAATGAACTAACATGATAAAAGAAAGAACAATAAAAAAAAACATGACCTCTTAAAATGTTTTAAAATGCTTTAGGAATGTTAAAATACACAGATATACATACAAAAAAAACCCAGATAAATTATGTGTTAATGAATTAGTGCAAAAGTTAGTACTTATACTTAAATACACTTTTAGGATATTGTTAATTATTAAATTCTATTATAAAATAAGAAAAAATCTGATTGGCTAAACCCTTTGTTCATTTGTCCAGCTTTGAAAATTAAAAAATTATTGGAAAAAAACAAAACACACACACACACACACACACACACCTCTGACCACTTCATGTACATATCATGGAAAATGGAAATACAGATTAATATAAACAGTGAGCAGATTACCGATGCCTGTTTTTTATTGTGTTCTGTAATATGGCAACTAAATGGCTTTTTTTATTGTTCTGGAAACCAGTGTCCTGTTACTCAGCAATCAATGTTTACTTTAAAAAGTTAGAATAGATTATGTCAAGGAAGACTAGTTTATTAACATTTTTATTTGCCAATAAACACATTTATGAATCAAGCCTTGTTTCTTCAGTGCAGTGTGTTTGTAACCATTTTATAAATGCAATAAGGCACTCAAGGTTGTGCATTATTAAATGAATCATAAAAAAGAGGGGCAACTGTACTCTTAATAACGGCTTAATAACACCTCTTTCTCATGATTTATTCACAATAATATACACCTCAAACATATATATATATATATATATATATATATATATATATATATATATATATATACACACACACATACATACACATAATTTTGTGTGACTGTGTGTGTGTGTGTGCGCTCAAGGTCAAGTGCATATTTAGATAATCAATTTTGTATTGTTTTCTTTAAGGTCTTCTTTTCTCCTTAAAGTTTACACGATAAATAAGGAGTCTCTAAATGATAATAAAAAAAAACACACACTTAATCAAATGTCTTTAAACCATGTTTAAGAGGTGTTTTTTTAATGCCTTTATCACTGCTCCCAGACATTTGCATTAGCATTTTTATTGTCTCCTGGTCTCTGCTTCTTTAGCTTGTTGTGCTTTGCTTTTTTATTCTTTCTCTGCGTGTAAATGAAGTGAGAATTCCTTTGTTCGTACAGACTTTGCTGTTCGGATAACCATCTTGGCATTGTCGTAGACGTTTCATTTTATGTTACCATACAACCAGGGCTTGATTCCATTCTGCTGTTTTTGTTTATGTTTTTTGGCAACATTTACACTTAATATTTGTTTCTGCATGAGCAGCTTTGGCTCCTGTCGCTTTACAAGCTGTGAATTTTTAACAACAACATCACAATAAATGTTCCACTGGTAATGTTCCAATTGCTAATGACTTTAGAGAGCGATTTTAGGGACCTCTTTTAAATGCAATAGAAATGGTTCGAGTTAGTTAGGAAGACCATTTTAATTGAATCTTTACTACGGAAAGCTTTACCTTTGACCTTATTGGACAGTGAAGTTAATTTAGTCTGCAGAACATTCTCTCAAAACTTTCTACATAGTCTAGCGTTAAAAGATATTCATATCTCTAGGGCAGTAAACAACTCCGTGGCTCTACCGTTGCCTTAAAAGCCCATAGTATGCTAATGAAATTAGAAGCTGAAGTGTTTAATGAGGGAAACTGTTGAAAATCAATAAACATGGCTAACTTTAATTTCCTGAATAAATTGAAAAATGGTGTTTTCTTCAATCATTTTGACAGACTTCTAATTGACATTGCGATCACAGAGTAAGAAAAGCAATTAAGACTGATTAAAAAAGTAAACCCATAACCCACACTAAGGGCTAATAAACAGCTGTGGGTTATAGGGAACAGAAAAAAGTAATGTAAAAAAGAATGTAACAGCGTTTATACCATGACCCTAAAGTGTAGAAGAGCAGATCTAAGTGCAGAACACTATATCCAACATTACAACAACTTAATGATTCCTAAAACCCGCACCGACTTGTTCTGTTGTACAAATTCAAGCCATATGCAAGAAGCAATTTCCATCCATCCGTTATCTTGCGCTTCATCCTCTACTAGGGTCACTGTGGGGTTCCTTATGCCCATCCAGGGGAGAACATTTTTGGCACTCGGCAGATACACCCAGGACAGGGCGCCAATCTATCACTGGGCACACACTCACTCACACAAACACACTCTATATTGGGAAATTTGGAGAATTCAATTGACTTGATGCATGTTTTTGGACTGTGGGAGGAAACCGGAGAACCCGGAGGAAACCCATGCAGACACGGGGAGAACATGGAAACCCCACCCAGATTGGGATTCGAACTGGGAATCCCTAGCGTTGGGAGGTGAACGTGCTAACCACTAAGCAAGAGGCAATTTAATAATAACCATAAAAAGTACCATTTGAATAAAGTTGATATTCATTCATTCATTATCTTTCGCTTAATCTTCTACCATGCCCATTCAGGTTTTAGGCAATGGACAGATACACCTAGGGCAGGGAACCAATCCATTGCTGGACTCAAACATAAACACGCTCAATATGGGGCAATTTAGAGCATTTAGTTTATGTTGAATACAGGCTTTTGGACTGTAGCAGGAAACCGATGCGGACTCGGGGAGAACATGGAAACTCCACCCAGTCTGGGATTCCAACCTGGAATCCCCAGCGCTGAGAGGTGAATGTACTAACAACTGAGCCACTGTCTCACCGTCATGTGACTTTAATTATCTTTGTTTCATTCATTGTATCCTGTATAAACCTCTATTGGGGTCACTGGGGGAGGGTGGGTTCCCCATGCCCATTCAAGGGATAACTTTTCGGGCATTGGGCAGATACACCCAGAATCAAACACTGGGCACACACTCTATATGGGGCAATTAAAAGTAGTAAATTTACCTTGAATCCATGTTTTTTGGACAGTGGGAGGAAACCGGAGAACCCAGAGGAAACCCAGGTTGGGATTCGAACCTGGATCCCCATCACTGAGAGGTGAGAGAGCAAACTCTCCGTATTATTTTCGGTATTTAAGTTTATGTACTTATTATTAATAAGTGTAATTAAGTTTATGCAAAATGATATTTGCTTAGCAATTGCACAGATTCTTCATTGCATGTCGGGAATAGCTGGGACAGAGGAGACAGACTGAGTTTCTTGGTACATTGAGACTATTGCTGTGACCAATTACCCATGGGCCATTACCAGTTTTCTTAGGACAGAGTGGATTTTTCCACTCTAATTGGGTTTTTCCACATAATCTGTTCTCATTGAAGATCCATGTTTTAGAGAATAAGAAATCCTATAACAGTTTAAATTAGCTGACAAGCTGTATTGATGTCAAATTTAATTATAGACAAGAATTCTAGGGTTCGCTCGGGATAGAAAATTCTTGCAACCTCGTGAATGCTAATGTTAACGATAATGGCTTTTTGAGTAAATAAGATAAGATAGACCTTTATTTGTCCCACAATGGGGAAATTCACAAATAAAGAATTAAATAATAATAAATAAGCCCAGACGGCATGGTGGTTTAGTGGTTGGCATGTTCGCCTCTCAGCACTAGGGATTCCCGGTTGGAATCCCCATCTGGGTGGAGTTTCTATGTTCTCCTGGTGTCTGCGTGGGTTTCCTCCGGGTCCTCTGGTTTCCTCCCACAGTCCAAAAACATGGATCAAGTCAATTGTATTCTCTAAATTGCCACATATAGAATGAGCTTGTGTGAGTGAGTGTGACCCCAGCGATGGATTGGTGTCCTGTCCTGGGTGTATCTGCCCAGCGCCCGAAACGTTCTCCCCTGGATGGGTAATGGATGGGCCAATCTATTGCTGAGCAGCTTAGGCTAATGTGTTGCTCTTTTTTCCAGAGTTGAATAGAAAGCATCCCGAACCAGTTAAATCCCAAACCATTAAAATCACCTTAAATGTGTCTTCTTTTGGTTTACTCGTGGGTTAATACACTGCCAGGCCAAAAAAATAAACAAAAATAAAAAACCCACTTTAATATTTCGTACGACAAACTTTAGCTTTGATTTCGGCATGCATTCGCTGTGGCAATGTTTTCATAAGCTTCTGCAATGCCACAAACAATGTCTGTTCAGTATTGCATTAATTGTTACCAAGATATTGCATTGATGAGATTGACTGCTGCGCATCACTCTGGAACAGGGTAAATCTGAACTAATCAGTTGTTTATCGTCGATGACAACACATGAATTAATAAAAAAAAAAAAAAAATTAATTAACTAATTAGTGATAATTAATTAATTTGTTTTTCTAAATTGCCCATTATCTACTAAATTTTATACTTCACTAGTAGTCATTTAACACGATATAGAGAATTAAAATATTTTGCTTATTATTATTATTATTATTATTATTATTACTTTAAGTATGATGACGACACGGTGGTTTAGTGGTTTGCATGTTCTCCTCTCAACACTAGGGATTCCCGGTTCGAATCCCAATCTGCGTGGAGTTTCCATGTTCTTCCCGTGTCCATGTGGGTTTCCTCCGGGTTCTCTGGTTTCCTCCCACAGTCCAAAAACATGGATCAAGGTCAAGTGAGTTCTCCAAATTCCCCCATATAGAGTGTGTCGGTGTGGGTGAGTGTCTGCCCAGTGATAGATTGGCGCCCTGTCCTGGATGTATTTACCCAGCGCCCTGGATGGGCATGGTGAACCACCCCCTCCCCAACCCTAATAGAGGATAAAGCAGAAGATTATGAATGAATGGATGGATAATAGACACTTTAAGTATGAAATAACAATTTTAGTGTAATTTTAGTGTAAACATGATTGTTCACTGTGATTTTTACAGTATTTACTGGCTATTAATTTAAGATGGTAAATCCCTGTTTGCTGCAGTGTAGACACTCCAGTTTAAAGTCAGGGCACTGAGGATTAAAATGAGCTTTTTTGCTACTCATGGAATTATTTGTTTCAAAGAAATCTTTCATACCAATATTTTTTTGAAGGGATGGAGTCGTCTATTCTGCTCATTTACTCTTTTTAAAGACGCCATTCTGATGAAAAGGCTTCGAGTGAGCTAGCTGGCCGATCGGGAGATTTATTGACATGTCTGTTGGCCAGCTGGCATCCTTTCACCTGATTTTTCCTCCTGGAGATTAATGGATTGAGCCTTCTGCTGACAGTTTCGATTGCCCAGGTTTTGTCTACCCCCCCCCACCCCAAAGATTAAAGCCTTACTATTAAGCTTCTCAGAAGAAGAACACCCAACATAAGCTTAATTTTTTTTCATGTTGTATTTACTACTGTCCTTGACCCTCATTTAACATGTCTGTAAAACTTTTTCTATTGTTAAATAGTACTTAGCTTTATGTTAATGAGGGGGCACGGTGGCTTAATGGTTAGCACATTCTCCTCTCAGCGCTAGGTATTCCCTCTAAGAATCTCTATCTGGGTGGAGTTTCCATGTTCTGTGTCCATGTGGGTTTCCTCCGTGTTCAAGGTCAATTGAACTCTCCAATTTGTCCCATATAGAGTGTGTCTGTGTGAGTGAGTGTGTGCCCAGTTATAGATTGGCATCCTGTCCTGGGTGTACCCGAAACATTCTCCCCTGGATGGGCATGGGGAACCCCCCCACGACCCTAGTAGAGAATAAAGCGGAAGATAATGGATGGATGGATGTTAATGAGGGGAGTAAGTCAGAACCTTCAGACAGACAGACAGACAGACACTCACAGACACATACACACAGACAGACACATGCACACTCAGACAGTGTGTATGTGTCTGTCTGTGATTTAAGGATTTGATGTGCTAATCACTAAGCCACCATGACATCACACTTTGTATTAATGATTAAAAAATAAATGTGGTCAATAAGCAAAAACATTCGTCTCCTCTGTGCATAACTTATTAACTGTTTTTTTATTTTTATTTTACTGCTTAATACCTTTACAATAACAAACCTTTGAAACTGAATGTTGACATCAAAATTATGGAAAATAATTCAGCCAGTTACAAAAAATATATATATAAAACATGAAAGAATTCCAAAGCTGTATCGCACTCATTGAACGATGTCCTTGGCTTACAATGACAGCCTTTTTAAAGTCTGTGTGGATGGAAGGTAATGATGCCTTAACTGTACCCAGCACAGTTGTGCGAGGACTTTACAGACTTTACCAATCCCTTAACAGACGCAAAGTACATTATCCCCCACAGACGATTACCAACAAGGTTTTTAAAGCTATAAAGTTTGCGCAAAAGTAGCACTGAAAGTTAGGAGGTGGTATGGCATGCTGTAAATTCAGTTGCATTTATTTAATTGTCATTATTAAAACATTAAAAAATGAAATTGTACAGTGTTAACTATAATTACAGAAATTATGTGTTTATAAGAGGGGCACGGTGGCTTAGTGTTAGTACGACCAGCACTAGGGATTCCCGGTTTGAATCCCAATCTGGGTGGAGTTTCCATGTTCTCCCCGTGTCCGCGTGGGTTTCCGGTTTCCTCCCACAGTCCAAAAACATGGATCAAGTCATTTGAGTTCTCCAAATTGCCCCATATAGTGTGTGTATGTGTGCGTGTCTGTGTGAGTGAGTGTGTGCTCAGTGATAGATTGGCGCCCTGTCCTGGGTGTATCTGCCCAGCGCCCAAAACGTTCTCCCCTGGATGTGCATGGGGAACCCTCCCCCGCGACCCTAATATAGGATAAAGCAGAAGATAATGGATGGATGGATGTGTTTGTAAATAAGAAGGTTTAAAACTGCTGTAATGCAGTCTATTAAAGTCCTCCACAGCTCTTTAAAGCTTTGGTTACCAGCCTTTAGACAGGTGGTCCTGTGTGACCCTTATGTGAGAGGGTATCCATGGCAACTGTAAGGCTATTGCACCATGCTTTTTATAACTTGAACAATGAAATGAATATGCATATTAAACTATAAAAATGATAAAAGCTTAAAATTTCCCAAATCATGGCTCAGGATCCAGATGGAGGTCAGATGCAGCTTTAACAGAATGAACAAGGCCAAGAATAATGAGAAAAGAAAGGTTAATAGTTGGAACTACCCTGTTTCTATCATGGTTCTAATAAGGCATTATGGCTAAAAAATAAAGGCCATAAATCATTAGTGCCGTGTGTGCTGGAAAAGCAGCCACACAGTGCCCTCAATCACACCTCTTCAATAGCCTCTCCAAGTGAGAACAATACAGTCTAAATGAATGGCTTTCTGCTGATTCCCACTGGCAAGGTTCATGCACTTTCCCTTAATTTGTTATTATGAGACAATAACACTGGTATCATCTTAGCCAACTGACTAGGAAAGAAATTAATTGACCTTTATAATTGTCTGTGGGAAAAGAAACTAAAGCAAATGTTAGGAAGCCTTATGGTCCCAGAGAGTTAGCAGTGGAACATTGTGGGAGTCTAGGGATCTTCATGCATCTTTAATTACAGCAGAAAATAAGTGCATCTGGGGCTTCATTAATGTCATTCACTGATTCTCAATTTAAATTTAAGTCAGTGTTCGGAGTTGGCAAGTGCACTGGTCATGTTACATTTAGACATGGGAGACCGGTATAGGATTCCGAGTGACCTGAGAATTAAGGTCTAATTATTGTCTTGGTCACCTTTAAGTTCATTGACCTCAAAAAAAAAAAAAAAAAAAAAAAAAATATATATATATATATATATATATATATATATATATATATATATATATATATATATATATATATATATATATA
>JAFMOD010000155.1:1190950-1195950 GCA_019802435.1 Corydoras maculifer
TATATATATATATATATATATATAAGGCGGCACGGTGGCTTAGTGGTTAGCACGTTTGCCTCTCAGCGCTGGGGATTCCCGGTTCGAATCCCCATCTGGGTGGAGTTTCCATGTTCTCCCCGTGTCTGCATGGGTTTCCTCCGGGTTCTCCGGTTTCTTCCCACAGTCCAAAAACATGGATCAAGTTAATTGAGTTCTCAAAATTGCCCAATTTAGAGTGTGTCTGTGTGAGTGAGTGTGTGCCCAGCGATGGATTGGCGCCCTGTCCTGGGTCTATCTGCCCAGCGCCCGGGACGTTCTCCCCTGGATGGGCATGGGGAACCCCACCGCGACCCTAATAGAGGATAAGCGGAAGATAATGAATGAATGAATATATATATATATATATATATGGGCTTAGTGGTTAGCATGTTCGCCTCTCAGCACTAGGGATGTACTAGATGTATTTGCCTGTCTTATATCAAACTCTACTCCTATCCCAGGTGCTATTCTTTTCCCAGTGCAATTATTATTGGTTCTCTTGTCAGTATCATGAATATGGTTACAGTTAAATAAACACGAACACAAAACATGTTTTGTGTGATGAGTCTATGTAACAAAGGGAAAGTCTATACAAGAGGGAGACATTTTAAAGCTTTTAGTTTAATGAACTGCCCGGTCTACACGCTCAGTCAGGGGCTATAAAAACCCAGTACATAATTAGACCTCACTTACTGTCCTGCTTTATCTAATGCTGCCTCCCAGCTAAATCCCATATGAATAATCCACAGTGTACTGCTTGTTGCTAGCTGATATTTGGGAGAAGGCCGGTTTAAAAGTCTGCTGTGATTATCAGCATGTAGTTTATCTGTGACAAGGAAGTATGGGTGCTAATAACTTTTTATTGATTGTTTTTCGGGTTTTTTTTCTTGCAGTAGGGGCATTGGCAGTTTAAAAATGGCATCCATGTAGTCCACCAACCAATCTGCTTCAGTCAGCGCTCTGTGGCAATAAAAGTTAAAAATTAACAATATAAACTAAATACATATTTTATTTTTAAGGTTATTGAAACTGTGTGACGTCTTGATTAGTGATTTTAACATTAATGACCATTTTCTGGCATTTATTTATAAAGAGGTCATTGTCAATGACTGAAAATTTTTTTTAAATATAAAGTTCAACTAATTATAGAGACCAGCGGCATAAAGCTTTATAACATTTGTGTTTAATGAAGGCTTTTCCTAAAAATGTCTTTATAAGTGCTCACAAATGTTAATGTAAGCTCTCTTTACAGGCATAAAGCACATTGTGTTATAAAGCCTTATGGAATGTTCTTATAACACTTAATGAGTGTAGTTATGTACATCCATAGACACTAACAAAGGCTTATGACAAGTATTCCAAAGCATTATGAACACAACACACAAAGCTTTATAAATGTGTTCATAATGCTTTGGAATACTTGTCATTAATCTATGTTAATGTTATTAGATGTACATAACTACACTTATAAAGTGTTATAAGAACACGCTAAAAGGCTCTATAACACAATATGGCATAATTTATTGTTAATTATATATTTTAACTGTTAATCAACTAATTATAGAGACCAGCAACATTGTAATGTTTGTGTTTAATAAAGACTTTTCCTGAAAATGTCTTTATAAGTGCTCACAACTGTTTATAAAAGCTCTCTTTACTGACATAAAGCACTTTTTGATATAAAGCCTTATGTTAAATTATTATAACAATTTATGACGTTGATTTTGACCATCTAAATTTCCTAACAAAGGCTTATAATGAATGTGCTAAAGCATTATGAATACTTTATAAAGCTTTATTAATGCACTTATAATGCATTAGGAATACCAGATTCATAGAAAGTGTTACCAAATATATGTGAATCATTTTTTAGGTTCTTTGCATCCAGTGCTCACCACATAAAGAAATATATATATATATATATATATATATATATATATATATATATATATATATATATATATATATATATATATATATAAATAAATGTCCCCTTACAGATTCTGTAAATGTAAATGTTTTATCTTAAATTAAAATGATGTTCTGCACGCTGCTGCAATATTTATTTTAGGAAAAATGAATTACATACAGCATCATAAATTACAATTTTATAACTTTAAGCTATCTAGATTCCCTTATTTTACAACACTGGTGTCTATAAGCATTTCCTTTTCTCTTAAGCGATTCATTTTGGGATATATTGAACTCTCAAGCATCACAGTGGGATCGTGTTCTTTTATACTAAACTTGTAATGAGCTGAAAGTCCTTACTGTTCTCTGAATGCATCAGCGGGAGATCTTTATGGCCAAGAAAAATGGAGCTGAAAGTCAATTGTTCCTTTTAGATTAGTTAATTAATTGAATTAAAAAATAGATTTTGTACCAAAAAATACTTAAAAAATGCATCAAAAAACATGGATCAAGTCAATTATATTATCCAAATTGCACCATATAGAGTGTATATGTGTGAGTGAGTGTGTGCCCAGTCCTGGGTGTATCTGCCTAGAGCCCAAAACATTCCCCTCCCTGCCCTGCGACCCTAGTAGAGGATAAAAGGGGAGGATAATGGATGAATTGATGGATAATAATAATAAAGTTGGCACGGTGGTTTGCACGTTCGCCTTTCAGCACTAGGGATTCCCGGTTCGAATCTCAATCTGGGTGGAGTCTCCATGTTCTCCCTGTGTCCACGTGGGCTTCCTCCAGGTTCCTCTCACTGTCCAAAAACATGGATCAAGTCAATTGAGTTCTCCAAATTGCCCAGAGATAGACTGTCGCCCTGTCCTGGGTGTATCTGCCCCGCGCCCGAAACGTTCTCCCTTGGATGGGCATATAGAGTGTGTATGTGTGAGTGTCTGTGTGAGTTAGTGTATGTGCCCAGCGATAGATTGGCACCCTGTCCTGGGTGGATCCCCCCCCCCCCCTCTGCGACCCTGGTATAGGATAAAGCAGGAGATAATGGATGGATGGATGGATGGGTATTTTAATTTTGCTTTTCTGTCCAACATAAAGACAGATTTTTTACTGATGGGTCTTCATAATCCTTTATATCCATCTTTGAATACATCCATCCATCATCTTCCACTTAATCCTATTCAAAGGTCACAAGTGCAGCGGGGACACTCAGGACAGGGCGCCAATCTATACACAAGCAGTATATAGGGGCAATTTAAAGCCACCAATTTCATTTGAATTCATGTTCTGGACTATGGGAAGAAACCGAAGAAAATCTACGTGGACACGAGGAGAACATGAAAACTCCACCCAGGGATTCGAACCTGGATCCCCAGGGCTGAAAGGCCAACATGCTAACCACTAAGACCTCTTTGAATAAATCTTTCCTTCATTGTTATTTCATAGTAACATTAGTAAGAGTACATCCCTCATCAAGTGCAGAACTCTGATTTAGTCAGCTGTTTAAAGATGTAAACAAATCAGTGTGTAGTCTGCTATATAATTTGTTAACAGATAGACCAAATCCAACTAATTTTCCTGCAAACTTCTCACACGGCTTAATTCAAGTGCTTTTCTTGTTCAATGCATCACCAAAAACAGAGATTAAATAGATCAGATTTGTGCATCAGATCAGTTTTCTGTCCTCTCCCATTAATCATCTCAAGACCCGCAAGATTGATGTGATGTGTATATATTTGTATGTAAAGTATGAATAACTACCACAACAAAATTGTATTCAGTTTTGTAGTACACGACGTAAATTGCATTTTAGGATCATGTTTATTGCTTTGCCAGATGCCTTTGCTCGGAGCATTTCTTAATCAGGGCAGTGAAGTGATTTGCTTTGGGTGCCAAGAGGAATAGCTGTTTGGATTCCGGCATTAATGCAGTTCAGCATAGATGCTGGCTTTTATCAAGACAAATATGTTGAGTGACAGGGAAACGGCATGTTCTGAAATGAGGCCTTCTTTTGAAAATTAAATAACAGGGGACAGTATGAGAGCAGTGATGGTTGGTACCATTCTGTATTTTAACTGATTGCTTGCTTTATTTCACTTGATTTTTTTTCCAAAACTGGATTACTCATATTGTATGAAGCAGAAAAACACATTTATTAACTCGAAGAAAAATAGTACGTAGTGGAGCCAGATAAAATATTTAATATTGTGAAGAACTGTTACAGAGAGACATTTACTACCAAGGGTAACTGACGTAACACTTATGAAAAAAAAAAAGGAGCAGTTTCAAGTTAAAGCAAGTTTCACGACACAGAGGATGATGAAAGTCGAATGTAAGCTACAGTTCCATGTACTAAAGCTTGTATTTGTGTTTCTATAGTGACTTTTTTTACATTGTAGACATACGAATGCCAGATCACATGGCACAGCATTGCTATTAGAAACTGTTACACAAGCATATTTAAATATAGGAATGAGTATTATGTTGACTAAGGCGGATAAATTAGAGGTAAAGCAAAATTTTCATATTTTTATTATTATTATTATTATTATTATTATTATTATTATTATTATCCATCTAGGGGTCAATTTGGAGGAACCAGTTCACCTTGATCTATGTTTTTAGACTGTGGGAGGAAACCGGAGAACCCGGAGGAAACCCACGCGGACACGGGGAGAACATGGAAACTCGAACTGGAAATTCCTAGTGCTGAGAGGCGAACGTGCTAACCACCATGCCAACTTTATTATTATTATCCATCAATTCATCCATTATTCTCCACTTTTATTCTCTACTAGGGTAGCAGGGCAGGGGGGGGATGTTTTGGGCTCTGGGCAGATACACCCAGGACTGGGCACACACTTACTCACACATACACTCTATATGGGGCAATTTGGATAATATAATTGACTTGATCCATGTTTTTTGGATTGTGGGAGGAAACCGAAGAACCCGGAAACCTATGCGGACATGGGGAGAACATGGAAACTCCACCCAGATTGGGATTCAAACCAGGAATCCCTAGTGCTGAGAGGAGAACATGCTAACCACTAAGTCACCGTGCC